>VZRW01004669.1:0-10954 GCA_013398125.1 Aegotheles bennettii | reverse complement strand
GACCTCCAACTAGATTCTGTCCCATTGACTACAACTCTCTGACTTCTTCCCTTTAACCAGTCCTTGATCCACCTCACTACCTGATCACCAAACCCATACTTTATCAGCTTATCTACGAGGATGCTGTGGGAGACAGTGTCAATGCTTTGCTGAAATCGAGGTGAACCTATTACCATGGCTTCATTGAAGTCTATGAACTATGAAATTGCACCCATTGAAGAAGCTCTGTACACCGTGGAGAGTTTTGGGAGCTTGGATTGAAAATGAGGTCTTTTCATCATATTCCAGTCTGAAGGGAAATGACTTTTAAAGTAGAAGGCTACTAAACTCAAATGGTTCTTCCTGGAGTAACCTGTGTGTTTGCAGTATTTTAAGAAATGTGGACTTTTTAACAATTACTGCATCTTTCAGTGTGGAGGAAATATTACAGGGCAATTCCTGAGTGTCAATTGGATAATCGCACCTGAAAGCTCTTAAATAAACACAAAGGCAGTTACAGGCAAGAATTAATAAAAGATCAGTGTCAATTGCTACTTAAGTGTTGCTAAAAACATTCTTAAGATGTTCTGTTGTGATAGGGTGATGCATGGCTTGAATAAACACGCCATATTCTATTTTACTGGAAAGAGTAAGGCTGGGTGTTTTGTTAGTGCTGTACTTCCACTCTGAAGTTGTGCTTTGAAGCCTTTCATTTTTCATATGATGTTGGTCTTGTTTTCACAGGTGGCTTCTACACACAGCTGTTTGAATCCAGCAGTAGCTCTCAACCACTCAGGATAATCAGTCTGAACACAAATTTGTATTACAGTCCCAACAGTGTAACTGTGAATATCACTGACCCAGCCAACCAGTTTGTGTGGTTGGAGGGAGTACTAGAAACCTCTTCACAAAAGAAGGAAAAGGTAGGGGCTGCGAGCAGAACCCATCAGCGTTATTTGTTTAAACTTTGAAAAGAAAAAAAAAAAAAGAAGAAGCAGAGGCAGTGAAAATACAAGTATGATCCTAGAAGAATATTAATGCTGCCAAAGATAATGCAAAATCAAAATTTCATTTTTTAATAAATCTTGCGTGAATATGCACATTATACGACAATAATTAATATAATAGTTGAATGCAGTTTCTCCACTTATACAGTAAAGTGCCTTTTATTTCCTGCTATGTAAAATATTGTAGAAGCCAGGATGAGATACTTAATACTTTCGTTTTCGTTTCTGACTCTTTATACTTGTAGCCTTTAATTTTAAAATGTGCACTCCTCGCCTGAGACAAAATCTGGCATATTTCATTTACATTTTTATGTAATTACAAGTGTCAAAAATAGAAATTGGAAAGGAGTTTGTCAACAAGAAAACTTAGCCAAGCTTCAGGCGTTGCTATGATTTGAGTGTTAAAATAAATTGTCATATAATACTTGGGTTTTGATGTGTGGTGGTTAGTTGTTGGTTCGTGTTTGATTGATTGGTGCGGGGATTGGATCATGATCTGACCAGAGAAAGCGTTTAATTTGAAACATGTTTACATTTTGCTACAGTGTGGTAATTTAAAAAATAATATATTACTGTCGGGAGAAAGGAGATAATTCCCTTCCTCATAAAACCCTGCAGCGTATTAGTTGGTGTGTGCAGTTGGAACCAAATCTTGACCTCAGATAGTGGGGTTTTAACCAGTTCTTCCATGTTTCTGATGACTCTCTGACCATGCAGGCTCTGTAGTATTCTAACAGAAGTTTTTCTTACTATCCCCTTGAGATGCCAAATGATAAGTCTTGCCATAGTAACTTACTTTTTAATTTGAAATAATAGGTCACACTTTCCCATGGCCTAAAATCACATGTAGATTTATCAGAACTTTTCCCTGAGAATATATTGAATTCACTAGAAAACAATCTATCTTTTTTTTTTCTCGTTATGAATTTAAGCATTCTTATTGTTTGTATTTTGTATTACAAAGCTGTTGTGATTTATAGTTTTCAGAATGCCATTTCTAAGATAGTAGTAGTATGAAATTGTGGTAACCACGTCTAAGTTACAGCTAAAAGTACAAGTTTCAAATAAAGGTGCTAATTGTGCTTTCTGTGTCTAATTCCTTAGGTATATGTAATAGGACATGTACCAATAGGATACTTGCCATATGCAAGGAATACTACAGCTATCAGGGAGTATTACAATGAGAGACTGGTAAAGATTTTTCGCAAATACAGTAGTGTTATTGTTGGGCAGTTTTTTGGACATACACATAGAGATAGTATCATGGTCCTCCTGGATGAAGAAGGTAATGATGCTTGTTAAATCCTTCATCTTTTTCTTCTTGATTAAAAGCAAATTAATACTTTTTTGCATGTTCTTACTAGTCAGCCTCTGTTACAAATAATTGAGAAAGGAAATTTATCTTCAAGAGTTCAAGCCTCACACACTATCTTTTTTTCCTGGAGAGAACCTTGCAAGACAGACTGTCTTTTTTTTGTAGAAGTCAGAAGAGACTCTCCAAGCTTCCTTCTTCTTCTTTTTTTTTTTTTTTAATGAATGCTTTTTCCTAGACAAGAATTTCTAGTCTTTCCTCTCCACTCTGTCAGTGACATGGGCAAATTATACTGGCCAGTTGCTATTGTGTAATGTGTCAAAGGGAATGTTCTCAGGCCAACGAGACATGCTCTATGTTCTTGTGTTTCCTGCATCATTACTGTGCCTCTCTGCTGAGTTCCCTGCTGCTTCAAAGTTAATTAAGATAAGGGTAAGCAGGAGGCAGGGGAAAGAAAGTCTCTGCCTGTTGCATCTCTTATATCAGCTAATTTCCCTTCAAGAAAAGCACCGGGTTTGAAAATGTTGTTTATTGTTTTGAAATCCCTTAGTTTTAAGCATGGGCATGGCTGTATGGAGCACTCTAAGATCTCTAACAGAAGATCTCTAACAAGTAACTGGTTAAATTTGTGTCTGTACTGTAAAACAGTGAGAGGTCCATTGCTTTTGTTTATGTAAAATACCAAAATATTAATTGGCTCTTCATGTTTTATATGAACTCATAAAAGCAATGCACAAAATGCTGACTGGGGTAACAGTGTTCTAAATAATTTACCTTTTAACATGGCATTATAAAGGAATTCATCTCCAGTAAAAAGAAACCCAACCCTAGTGAAAGAACTGGCTTTTCATATTTTTTAAATGGTATTCAAGGCAGTCTTATGCCTACATATTTCTGTACCTTGTCCCATTTGTGCATGAGATAATTATCTTTACTGCAAATTTCACTGAGGACAGACTGATGTTGGTGCCTTGTCATTACAGTTTGCATGTGCAAGTAGCTGCTTCAAAATTTAATAATTTTGCATCTTTTGACAAATTTTAAACAGTGAAATTGCATGTAGCTAAATACAGTTTGTGTTTATATGTACAGTTTTAGACTGTCTTTTATTCATGCCATTTTCTTCTTGACAGAATTCCAGAGGATTAAGGATAAGTGTAATATTGTAGGTAAAATCAGTGTACTGAGATGCAGAGCTCAGTTTTATCTTCTCCAGAAGAATCTACTGATTTTCAAGCTTTAAAAACTTCTGCTCATATATGGAGACTGACCTTGTGATTTCACTGCTGTGATGTTGTCAGAGAAAGGAATAGCTAGGGTTCTTTTTTGTTCCACAGAGAACGTCTCCTTATACTTACCTGGACATTCTGTCTAGTTAAAAGCTGTGTACATCCTCATGTTTCAGTTGCAGTAAAGACTGGTGTTCACATACTTGATGCTGTGCTGGTCTAGATAAGTGAAGTCAGGATCAGGTGATGACACCCTGGTGTGTCTAATAACATTGTAAATACATAAAGCAAAAAATACATAAAGCAACGTGAAATATAGCACAGAGATGGCAACTAAAATTTTTGAATATTTCATCAGTAGAAATATGCAAAATACAGAGACCTTGCATATAGGCAAGTCCGTTTTGCACAGATAGTTGGATTGGTGGGAAGCCTCCAGCACAGACAAACAACTGGTACACACTGGAACGTGTTGGTGTGTTGGTTCTCTACAAAAAACATTTGTTTGTGGAAAAAATGATTGAAAGGAAACTGTCTCCTCACCTTCCCTCTTCCTGCAGAAAAGCCAGTGAATTCCTTGTTTGTGGCACCTGCTGTAACCCCAGTGAAGAATGTATGGCAAATGGAGTCCAATAACCCTGGTGTCAGATTGTATCAATATGATCTTCTTGATTATAGCTTGCTGGTAAGTAAAGATTTTAAAGCATTGTTTAGACTTCAGTGTCAGTAAAAATTACAGCGAGATGTTAGCCTTTGTAGTATTACGGCTATTGGTGGAACTTTGGTGGTTACTTTCTGGGCAAAGGAAAGGAACTCTGAAAGAGAACCTGATCAGTCTTTCTGTGCCTGCAGGACTATCTAGTACTTCCTTTTCTCTGGAATATTCTTACAATGTAGAATCAAAAGCAGTCATAAATTTTATCGGCAGAAACCTAAAACTATTTGCAGAGAGCTCTGCAGTGGTGAAAAATGTTCACCTAAATCCTGGGCTTGTTTACATACCAATCTTGTTTGCTTGGTGGTAGCCTGAGCTTTGGGATGCAGTCCATTAAATGCTTCTAAAGGGTGTGTGCAGAAGAGCAGACGAACAAAAGCACTTCTAGTCACATGATGTCATTTTGTAATCACTCGCCTTCTTATGTAGCATTTATACTTTTTATAGGAAATTATAGATAAATTTAGAAGGGAAAAAGTAGAATAATTCTATTCTGTAGTGTCATGTGATTTTTGGAGATAAAGTGAATTCTGTGTGATTATTTTGGCTCTGAATGACTCCGGTATTCTCTCTGTAATTCAGGGTGAAATCTTGACCTCGCTCAGTTCAGTGACAATGCATCCTGCAGCTTGACTGGGACTGGTGTTTCTCTCTGGAGATCTGTGCTAATACAGGCTGCTCCTTTCTTGTGCAGATATCACTCCTGCATCTCCATCTCTCCCTTTCCCTTAAATTCTTCCTGCATCATTCTTTTTCTGTGCATTCTGCCCCTCAAGCAGTGCCCACAGAAAAGAAGCTTCTGGTTCTCACCCCTTTGCCCCACTCCTAAAGCAGAAATGAGCATAGTGGAGTTTGGTTTATGGTTTGAACCGGAAAGACCTCTCACACTGCCACTGCTGCCTTTTGTGGCTCCTTTTATTTTCCTCCCCATCCCCCCACCATTACTGCACTGCAAGTACCAGCTTTGGGTGTAAGCCCAGCTCTTGGGGTGGGACGTGACCTTCTATTCAGTTGTGAGTAATGAGGAGTGACAGCTTCCTAATCAATGTATCACTCTAGAGACTTAATGAAGCAGGGAAGAAAGCAATACAGCCGTGCCTACTTTTTCTTTCTTTTTTTTTTAACTGTAGGATCTTTGGCAGTTTTACTTGGACCTCAGAGATGCCAACAAGAAAAATGAATCAAACTGGAAATTAGAATACATCCTGACTAAAGCTTATGGCATTGAAGACTTGAAGCCAGAAAGCCTGTATGAAATGGCCAAGCAGTTGTCTGTGCCACACAGCACACTGTTTAAGCAGTATTACAGTAACTTCATTGTGAGTTATGACAAAACTATTGTCTGTGAAGAGGGGTGCAAGACCTGCCAAATATGTGCAATCCAATATTTGGATTACTCCTCATACACAGATTGCATCAATCGGGAAGCAGAGTGGAGATGAAATCTCCATGCAATTTATGCTGATAGTGACTTTTGCCTGTGATTTAGAGGACCTGCTCATCGTTTTGCTTAAGCACCAATAAGGAGCCTGTGGGACTTATCCAAATTTCAGGGAAGCAATAAATCTGCCTAGATCTTTCTTCTTGTAAACATGTTTTCCTTCCACATCTAAATAAAAGTTTATTGGCTATGTTGTAGTGGCCAGATACTTCACTGTTGTTTCAGGTGTCCTGTACCCTCTGTAACAGGCATCCCAGTATGTGGGAACAGAAGTTACTCACTTGGTTCTTTGGAAATCCAAGTCTCTTTTGTCAGAGTATGTAAACGTAGGCAATGCCATTTCAGGCATGGGATTTGTATGGGGGCAGGTTTCAACCATCTGCTGTCACAATTTGCAAACTGAAATCTGCAAAACCCGCATTTGCTGAGACTAGTGCAGTTATGTTGTTGATGCAATGCCAAGATTAAGAATCTCCCTGTGCCAAGTCTCCTTTTCCTTCTTAACCCCTTAAGCCCACCTCTGTTCAGGGACATATTCTTATGACAGCATGCAAGTGACTTAATGGAATGCAAACCATCCTGTAAATCCTCAATGCTTTCTTCTTAGGATAGAGATATGTACATTGGTACTGCTGTCAAGCAGTTTCCTGGTATGAGATTTTGCAGCAGACTGTAAATCAGGTTTAAATTGATCAACATCACTAATTAGACATAGCATATACATTCTCTGTGCAGCACAGGTAAACATGCAGTTGTCATCATGTTTCTCAGGTTTCTTTTTTCATAGAGCGGTCTAATACTCAATGTGAAGATTATCACGTGTGAATTTACAATTGCACAGACTACTTCTTCCTCTTCGTGTGATAAGTGTGTACACAAGATATGAAGAAGGGTGTTTATTTAGTGTGTATAACCAAGAAGGACCTTCACCCATTTTTCAGTCACATCAAGAGCTATATTTTTGGTCAATGTAATACCATACAGACCATACTCTGGACAATATTCCAGAGTAACTGGAGCTGTGGAAGTGGTTATGAGACAAATCTAATTGCTAACTGTTTATTTTCATAAGATTAAAGTCTTTACTGTAGCTGTTGAGGAACTTTGTGGTTTTGTTTTCACCCAAGCTTGAAATACTTTGAATATTTCCAGACAAATTTTCTAAGTCTATAGTGTTCACAACTGTAGACACAGATACCTCAGATTTGTCACGCATCAATTATCCACAGGGGAAATGGTTGGTTTGTTAAATTTGTATTCAGAATCAAATCCTCCAGAGGCATTAATGTTTAGAAATGCCATTAATGCACAGTAGACAGTCCTGTATTTTAAATATTGTGCTTGGAGAGGGTATGGTGTGCATGTAAACTTTATAGATCTATCTGCTCTGGCTGATCTCAAATGTATCTGGATATGTAAATAACCTGAATTAATGTGGGTTCTGTACAGACTGTGACTGAGGAAGTACCAGAAAGTTTTAGTGCTGAAAGCTGATGATTCCCTCTGTGTTGGATGTGTTTCTTGGTTGCTTTTCTCATGGATTTGTTCATTTTAAAATGCCTATGTTACCAGTTATCTGTTCTGCAAGGGCGAGCGAGCAAAGCTGTGGGCGGATAGCATAAGGGCAATTGCAGCTGATAGAATGGCTGAGCTTCCTCCAGTTTGCCAGATGGGTTTTGTTCAATTCAGTCTTGTGCTTTGAACAACTGTCTCTTTCCTCATACTGATCTGTTTTTGTGAGTTCTGTGGTTTCTCTTTAAGCTTAATACTTACAAGACATCTAGGAAACCCTATAAAAATTAACTAGTTGTATTCGTGCCTTAAGGACTTACTTATTGCTGAACTTTAGGGAGAGCTGAACTATTTGGCAGATTAGTAGATACAGAGCTCTAGGAAAAAGAGTGGTATGCTGCTGATGGGTTGTTGGGCATCTTGCTTCCTAGCTTTTTTTTTTTTTAATTTGTACATGTGTCAATAGATTTAGTGAACATGAACAAATAAATGCCTACGAATGTCTAAATAGCAAGCTATGATCCAGGCATACAGGTTTTTTTAAATCTGGACTTAATTTGAAGCTGAGAGTTGGATGGCATCAGCCAAGGAGATTGTTTCTGTTTCAGCCAGAGGGATATATCCACCAGGGTTACATTTAGCCAAGGTGTATCCCAGGATAAACCCTGTTAAACAAGCTAGCGTTCTTGGCTTCTCCTGTATGGAACTATACTCATGCAAGTGGAAGCATAACTGGCCAAGGAAGATCCAGGAGAACGTTCGATTGCATCATCTTGTAACTCAGACATGAACCAAGGAGAGAGCTTCTAGGAATACTACACTGTAAAAAAACATGAGATAAGTCACATGAACAGCTTAGATGGCATGTGAGTGTAAGGGGAAATAAAGGGCATCCATGATATTTTTGTTTCACGTTCCTACTTTCATTCCTTCATGGATCTCGGATTGTTCTAAAGCTACAGTATCCTTTCCTGACTGAAATGTTTTTTAAGGAATCGTAGAAAACGCCAAGGAGGCATGACCTGATAAAGTTACTGACTCCTGTAGACTGAATTCCCGTTTCACTTTTCATAAGATGTTTTGTGGCCCCATCTTGAATGAAAGATTGGGGGGAATATTTGTAAGGCATTTGCCAGAAAGACAAATTACACCACCTAGTGGAGTAAAAAGCTTTCATTTATCTACAGTCGAACTTGAGGCATATAAACAAGGAGAGTTATTTCTCAAATATTCTAGGATATAACTTTTAGTTTCTGAAGGAAATACTGCTGCTTCTTTGTGGCACACTTTATCTGGGTATTAAATGGTTGCTGTCTCCTAGAGGCCATGTCGCTTGATGGATCCCGAACCCTGGGGTAGGTGCAGGTCTCAGCTCACATCCAGGGTAGAAGTGGAGCCTACAGAAGAGATCCTCAGAGTCCAGGTCAGCTGGCCAGCAGAAAAGGGATGCAATGGAAACCAAATATCTATCCCTAAGCAGACTTGTGTCTCCTTCCAGTTAGTTTCTGTGCTTTATTTCTCTGCTGGAGTTAATTGAGCTTATGTCTACATTAACAGGTACTGCAGCCTAATAGGAGAGCCTTCTTTAACAGGAAAGTTGGTGCTGATGAGCTGATGTGACTGCTGCGTATTTCATTAGCAGTTGGAGGATGTTAGATGTACTTTTGAAGTGCAACTGCCAACTGGGTTGCATCTGGAAGAGCACTCCCCAACATGAATAAAAGCACACTAAGTGGGGATGATCAGTAAACTCTGTTAAAAGGGGTGCTCCTGGTCCAAACTAAAGTGAAGATGCACCCAGAGGCACACGTCAACTGCTTTAGTTTGTGGTGCTCAGTAGTGTCTGGATATGATCTCATAATTTCTTTTGTTTTTCACTTGCCAGCCTGAAGAAATTGAAATGATGGGAGGAGATGGGCAGGGAGTGAACATGCTGTTACTAAAATTGAAGTCATAAACCTATATTGTCTAAAGACAGAAATAGGTGACTAAGTACACATAGTCCCGCGTGGTCTGTTTCCTTTGTGGACAGATGATGAGCCCATGGCATCTGCAAGGATAAATATCTAGTTTAATGCTGTCATGTAAGTTCTCTCTTGGAAGTCCCTCTCATGTCCAGTCAAGAGGAACTATGACAATGTTCAGTGAAGAAAGGGACTGTAACTATCTAAACAAGATTAGCTGCTTTCCTTCCTTATTTTCCAGAAGCTGAAGACTAGCTTTTTTTCTGCTTACCACTATATCTTTCAACAAGAAAATACTGCTTTAGATGTTTCACTTGTCATCTGTCAGCACCAGCTTTCTTCTTCTGCTGGTGGAGCATCCTACCTAGGAATTCTACCAGTTTTGTAACTTGCTGATCTGCAAAGAAGCCTAGTGTAAAATGAATGTTGTTTTCATACAGTGTGTAAATTATCACAACTGTAGAAGTTCAAAGAAAACACAGAAAAAATAACCAAAAATGTTAACTATCCTATATACGGTTAATTAGTTTCTGATGGTTGTGGGAATGGCAGAGGCACTGTACTGAATGAACATTGCCAGTGTGCTACTGAACACTGTACATCAATTCCTGCAAAATTAGGTATCAAGAGAGTGGTCACAAGTATGATAGAACATGCAGTAGGTGGATTCACTTTTCAAGTGCAACTTAACATTGCCTTCAGTGGTAGAGCTATATTGAAAGACTGTCTGGAAAATTCCTTCTCTTACCTGCATTTCTATCAAGTTGTGATCTGAATCTACCTGTCAAATGTGTAACAGCTAATTACTGAAATGTTCCTCATCATGTCTTCCAGCTTTCATTGGGTAAGAAAATTGGACACTGTTCTACTGTATAAACTCTGTTGGATTTTAAAGCAACCACTCAGACATCAGTAATAATTAAGCTGCAGAAGTTTCAAATGTGGAACTGGGCAAAAACAGGTTTTCCCATCCTGAGATTTCAGTATTTCTCACCAGAATAAAACCAAGACCTTGTTGAGGTTTTAGGCAGGGAGATACATGAAGCAGGGTTTTGCACCTGAGCCTGCCACCTTCCCCCTCAAGCACTTGCTGTGCATCTGTCATGGTGTTGACTCTGCTTTCTCCTTCTAACCTGGAACTAAATGACTTTCTAAATTAAAATTTTCACCGGAACTGTTAAATTTATATAAAAAAATCTGATACTGACACAGCATTTTCCACTGACAACTGTTAAGCAATTCTCAAGAGCTTCTCCCGTATGCTATAAAGTTTGACATCTTGCCTGTCCAACACAGTACATGTCAACGGATACACTGCAGCATCTGTTTTGTCCTATTTAATCTGTGATTTTTGATAGTTTGTGTGAGCCAGATGATCAGCTGGTAAAACCTGACTTTGGAGCACTGAAATTAGTGAAGCTATGAATTAATTAATAAAGTAATGAATAATCCTACTTGAGATTCAGGAATCGGTTTTCAAAAATACCTGAAAAATATTTCTGTGTCATATAATTCAGTCCCACCTGGAACCGAACAAGCAGACTCGTAGCAGTAGTAGAATAGCTGTATCAGTATGCTGCTTTTCCTGGAATGGTTCCTCTGTAGCCCAGAGTGACGTGATAACACAGCTATTCTGCTTCCCCTTCCAACCTACCCTGGATGTTTGCCTGTACAGCACTGATTTGTGGCATGGAAATATATCCCGACAGATCTAAGAGTACAAACCCAAATGCATTGTGCTCCCAGGTCTTCTGCTTTGATGTTTGCTGACTATAGATGTGAAGGGGGAAGGGGA
>VZRW01004668.1:472722-495459 GCA_013398125.1 Aegotheles bennettii | reverse complement strand
TTCTGTGATTCTGTGAAATTTTAATGTTTTTGTAGTGAAAATAAGACTAACAAAAAATTATCTACTATGACTTGTAAAAATACCTGCAGTGATTAGAAACTTCCACATTAATATTATCCTTCTTTAACAACAGATTGCTTAGTCATTTTTTGGCACATATTGTAAAAGTTAAAAACCATCATGAGCATTCGGACTTTTCTCAGTTGAAAGCTGGCTAGTAGGTTGCTTTTGTCTACCTTTTCTACTGAGGACAAGAGATCTATTTATTTTTTCCTAAAGAGAGAAGCTTCTCTTTGTGGGGCGGAGGCTATATGCTGATGCTGCACTGAAGAGGAAGTGATCTCTCACATAGCAGTGTGCAAGATACACTAACATAGCACTGAAGGGATGGTTACTAAAGGGGTCAAGTGTCCTGGATTAGGCAGAAGCTTGGATCAGTGAATCATGACAGCAAGTAAAATAATGTAGCCCACAGTGTATTACATTACAACATCAAACAAAAAGAAAAGTTTGGGATTACATTATTACCTCAGATTTCTGGTCACAGATTAATAGCAAAACTAGGCAAATGATAGGTAACCATATATATAAATGTCTATTTTATGTTTCAACTGAAAAAACCCCTCAATTTACAAATTTTCAGTTGTATAACCCCAAAGATATGCCATTTCTATTTTACAATCTATGATAAAAGGAGAAAGTGAACTTTGAATTTCAAATTCAATGTCCCAGCAAAAGGAACACTGAACTTAAGTTCTCCTTGAAATGTTTAACTAATATTTCAGCCCAAACCCAGGCAACATGTCTGACATCTAATTCAGCAAGGTCTAAAGCCACTTTTTCTTAACATTATAAATTCTTGCTCTCTTTTTCCTCAAGCATGGAGGGTATGATGTTTGGCCTATGCTGAATTGTACGCTTTGGTCCAACTGCCACCCATGTTTAAATTTGTGAATTTTTACATACTTGTATCTAAGCCGGGGTAAGTCGTCTTCTCCCGCATACATGATACCTGTTTTTATTCTACATGGGAATGTTACATACCTTCTTTCCTGTTGCACTGCAGAAGCAGATTTTCTAACATAATGGAGATTACCTATTTTCTCCTATTTTTAGACACTTGGTCTAAGCAGCTTCATTTTTGTAAAAAAGTCAGGAACAATTTTGGTCAAAAATTGGCCTGTTTACACGCGTGGAGAAACGTCATCCTTCTCCATGCCTATATTTAATTACCATACAGCAACCCCACCGCAAGGTGGTGACACAGAAACATCGGTATCAGAGCAAGGTTTGGGAGCCACTTCATACAAAACATGAATAGCACACACAGGAGATTCATATTCAAAGTACCGTATGCACAGTGGAGTGCGGAACATGACTTAAAGAAAAACTAGTGTTTCAACCACGGTGTAAAACTGATCAAAGTTCAAAACCCAAACTCCTGCCCTGACTTTATTATATTATTTATTATAGCATAGTATTTATAGTATTGCAGTAGTGTGATTTCCTCTTACATTACAAAATGTTCAGGGTGAGGGTTTTTTTTTCCACCTTTGAGAAAAAATCATTGTATCATTAAAAACAATTTAAACCAGTGTACCTGAAATTCATAGAAGGAGAATCTCATGTCTTGGACTACGTGACTTTTGTAAGACAGAGAAAATACAACATATTTTGCAGCCATGCATGGCACTGCATGTAGGTATTTGCCTCTGACAGAGGATATAAATAAAACCATTAAATAACTCATGAAGAACGCTGCAGAAACCTAGTGGGAGGGATTAGCAGTGTTACAAAAAACTCTGTCTGCCTCTTATCCACAACTGTGATTTCAATTTCCATCCTCTCTGATAATTAGTGGCTTGAGAAAAGTAGTAACCAAGGGTTTTGTCTTATGAGAACTGCAGTTTTGATGAATAGGCTTACTCTCCTTAAAGAAATATTGTTTCAGCTTTTGCAAACCATTCTGCAGCATTAATAAATGTATTTTAAGAGCTGCCTGTTTATTCTAGTTTTTAAAACTACTATTATGACATATTATGATATACTATTCTGAATTACAAAATACTTTTATGGACTTTACTGTTATCTGTTATTTAAAATCATTGACAATCAAAGTGGAACTTCATGGAAGCACAAAGAGAGACAACAGGTAGGCCTGATGCCTACTATCAAAGCAGGACAATTGCAGTTAGCTGGCTTACTAACTTCATGTTAATTGCAAAAATGGGTGGGGGGTGGGAGGAGGACATGTTTGAAAAGATGATGTTGAAAGTATGAGCTGCAGTGCAGATAGAATGCATGGCTAGATGCTTCAATCTCATGGTCTGCATGTCGTGCATTGACAAAGAAGCAGCCAAGCAAGAAAAGTGGATGATACAGGTAGAGTTTGCTTTAAAACATTACAAACCCACTATTAAGCTTGCTCCACAAAAGAATACTTGGCAGTTTCTTGTAGGCCCCAAGAAATCATGAGACACCTTTGTCAGTTCTACTACAGCCACACTTCTCTATTTTACAAGAAACACGAGGGACTATTTTGAAGTCTTATTCTGATCTCAGGCAACTAGAGGTGTAAGCAAGTCAGCTTGTTGATGTTCAGTGTGATAATCAGATGCACATGCTGCCTCTGCTCGTTCACACCTCCCAGCAACTGCCAGCCCCGGTGACATCTGTCTCTCCTGCCCAGAGCCCACTCCAGCAGCTGTGTCACCCAGAAGCCAGAGGGTTGGAACCAGGGGTAGCAACAGAGATGCTGGTGAAGGGGGGGCGAGAAAGAAAGAAGGTGTAACAATAGGGAGGTTTTGTCATGCCCTTGTAGAAACATAAGTAAACATTAAACTTGCATCGGATCAAAAGCTGACAGACACAATGCATACTCCAGACAAATTAATTTTTCGATGATCACATATACAGACAAAAAGGAAAAAAGAAGATACGGGAAGTGATGCAGATGATGAACGTGAGAGTGCATCACATCCGTCAACCAAGAACATAAAAAACTACTTCAGAATAACATTAGTGCATTTACAGTATCTTAACAAATGATGTAAATGTGAATCCTCTACTACCTGCCAAAAAAGCTCTTGGGACTGCTGCCAAGGCGCTCCTTCGGTGATATAAGCAGCCAACTCTCTCTGAACACCTTCAAAGGTTCTTGTGCACAACTTAGAAAGAATAAAGTTTCATGCTCCCATCACTTATCCTGAGTTTGATATAAAGCACTAAAAAACTACTACTATAAAGCACTTCTAAAATTACTGCCTATAAGATTGAAGGTGCTCAGAGAGAAAATCAAATACTCAAATCCTTCTGACTACCTACTGCATCATTTCTAAAACGAAGCAAATACATAAACTGTTACCTACTAGCTGCAAAAAAAGTTCCACAAAATACCCTCCTGCCCCAGATGCTTCAACTCATCACAGTCATAGACTCTGGCCAGAAGAGTCAGTGGCATTACATTCTCTAAAAATGACTGATGGTGTCATGCTCTCATTTTGTATCTAGACATCTGTTCAAGCAAAGCCCCGTCACATTTCTCTCAGAAAGGTCAGCAGCTCTCATGTTACTGGTTTAAATATCTCTTCGTGGTGTGCTGCATTTTTTTTTAATTATGTGTACACAGTTTTATATGTATCTTCACATGGATACACTACTCAGAACTGCAGCAGTGACAGAGTACACTGTGGTGCGATGGATCTCAAGGACTGCACCTCCATAAACAAAGAATAATTACAGAGTGTCTAAACCTTGATTTCCCAGCTGTAACCACACACGCCTGAAACCTGTGCAGACTCTGTAATTTTAAGGGTAACTTAGAATGTGTTAGTCAAGGTGGAAGGGTTGAAAGGTTGAAAATTAGGTTCCCAAAGATATGCACACTGAAATATAGGTAATATGGCTATTCTGTAGTCTTTTAAAAAGTAGTATGTAGAGCTTATATAATGATGCAGTCGTAAGGGATGTGGTTATCTAAGGACAAACCTCACAGGCAACCAAGAGTTAAGTCTGAAACTTGACCAAATGAAATCAAGTGTGTAAACTGTTAGCAAAACCCAATCAAGCAAGTTTACCTTTTCAGAGCTTTCACAGGTCTCTCCTGTGAGGAAAGGAATCATCACAGTGCAGAAAGTAGTGATTATAAAGATGCAGTTACTCCTCTTTAAAACAAACATTTTGTACCTGAATATTTTAAAATTTGTTTTATAAATTATTCAGGCACAGAGATAATAGACATAAAATAGTATTTAGATCAAAAAAGTTTGTGAAAAACATTTTAAATATTTTTTTATATTTAAATTTCAGGTGACCCCATACTCGAAATGAAAATAACCATCCCTCTCTCTCTCCAAAACATAAAACAGTGTAAAAAGCATATTTTACAGTTAAGTGTGTTAAAGTGTCAATGGCAAAACCTCTAAAATCTGCTATTGAACTGTGTGGTAGAAAACAATGCAATATTGATTAGCCTATTGTAATACAATGTGATGAATTTGTGAATGTTATGTGCACTATGTGGAAAGACATATAATAGCAACCACCACTGAACTCACAGCATAGCATCTTAATGACCTCCATGGCTAATTTAAAAGGTGATTATGTAGAAGTCTGTTTTATCCTGTGACACTTTTGGATCCTATGCAATTGTTAAGTATACTAAAATAATTATACTTCTCTCACGTGGCTATGACTAAGTCAACAAGACTTGCAATTTAAATGAATCACTGGGGCACCATGTAAAATCCTGCTTGCTTCAAAGAATTCCATGAAAGGATGCGGTATCACTAAAAGAACGACGAACACAGGAAGCATCCACAAATACACTCTTGTTCTCAAACTTTAGGAAGAATCTTAATCTACAACCTTTTTACTACAAACTCTACAAAACTTTTCCAACAAAAATTTCTCCAGCTTGTAGATATCCATATGCACTTTATTTCCCACTGCTGATCTGTAGGTGCTGCACAGGTTTAGGCTTTCATCAACATGTAATACTGTGGCAAATGTCTTTCAGCTGATGGCATTTGACATTCCTTCAATATTAAAAAAAAATATTACTTGGAATCTCTCAGATTTACAAAGTTAGACAGATTTTGTTTTTACATTGAAGCTGAAGAATGTAGTTATCAACCTTAGAGAGTACCTAGCAACACTTACCAATACAAAAATGTTCTTTAATTATCATCTCTCAAATTATGTAATTCAAATACATAATTTCTAAGAACTAAATGAATTCTGTTAATACCATGCAACATTGCTTCTTTTCTTTCTGACTTCATCTATCTTCATCTGACACTTCAATTTTGTGCTTTTTGTTAACAGGGAGTCAGTCCAATTTGCTGTTACTTGTTGCTGTTATTTGTTGCTCTGGGGGAAGGTGTACAATAAAAAAGCTGAAAAACGATCTTAAGCCACAGCTTTCAGTACCATGCATTCCCCTTTTATTTCTTGACCAAGAATATTTTTTGGTGATATTATTGTACAAGAAATATGCTTAAAATTGTCAGCATTTGATGATGCTGGATGTGTTTTTCTTAGCAGCACAGCAGACCAGTTAGGACATGTGACTTTCAACAAAACATAATATAAGCAACCTTTCATCCCACAGTGTGTTAAAATGAAGTCATAATGTTGTTTTCTTCTCTTCAACTGACATCCCATAAAGGAAGGTATTTTTTTTATTGTTATAAAAATACACTCAAGTATTCTGCAAAAGGATAGGGGAACTCATCTTGTCCTACGGGCTGCTTAAAGATAAAAAAAAAAAAGACCCATTACTACCAGGATTTTATTTTGGAGAGAATGTGTTCATTTCTTCTATTCCAGTATAACATCAGTCATCTTACAAAGTAAGCTGTATTGTTTTTCTTTAGCTGATCAGATACAAACTGGTTAACTCCCAACTTTTTTGAAGGTGATTCCAGTACACTAGGTCCTCAACACAGCAGATCATCCCAAATGTTGTCACTTTTTGCTGAAAGTCCTGCTAAAATAAATAAAATAGACTCCAACTGAGTTTGGGGCATTTAATTGTCCAGCTCCTCTAGACAGACTCTTCCAAGCAAACTGACAGCTCAGGTCTCAGGGAAAATGCTTCCCTTGACCCATGCTACTCTTGTCGAGCTCGCCTGAGAACACCAGCTACTCCAGTTTGAGGTCATTCAAAACATGAAATGTGATCTGATCGTCAAGTGCTATTAGTCCAAAGTCACGACTTAGCCAGCAAGTACAGATTTTTTAAAATGTCTCTGCATGAAAATTGTTTCAGTGCCACACAAGCACTTTGCTTTCTGCTTAGCAGAGTATAATGCTATTACTATATGGTGTTGTCTTTTTATCGAGGCAGTACAAGGGCTGCAATCTTCCAGGTGCTTCCCATTTGTAATAGATACTGGTGATGCAAAGGAGACATTTTTATTGCACTATTTTTGTTCAGAAAAATAAGGAAATCTTGTTTTCACCAAGAAGAGCATAAAGTTCTGTTTGCAGAACTTGAAACAGCTCTGCCCAGCTTCTGGAAGCAATTCTTTCACATTTATTTTATTTTTCTCCTGCAAAGACTTTTAACCCTTTTTCACAAACTCAATTTTCTTCCTTCAGCCCCCACATTCCTGAGCTGGGATACTCCCTAGTTCAAGGCCTCTCAAAGTCAAACAGCTGGGAAAGATGAGCTGGGCATTCCTTGAGTTGCAGAGCAGCTGCACAAAAAAGGAAAACTGGATTTTCAAGTGCCAGACAAAGAATACTTTCAACCTGCAAAAACATGAAAACAACTTTTTGTGTAATATTACAAGGTGTCTTTAACTCTTTCTGTGCAGAAATTAATTCTGACTCTTTTCAATGGGTTTTAATGCATTTTGTACCAGCAGGTGATCATTTACTTTGATGCATTACTGCATTACTGAGAGTTCTGGCATGAGGTAACCACTTGTTGCCTACATTTGTGCACTGAATTCAATCATAAAATAAAATCAAATACTTTTCACTTTATTAACTAATATTAGCAAAGGAAACAAATATTCTTATATAATTACAAAGCAATATGCTTTGAATAATCAAATAACATGCAGATTTGACTTTAAACTGGATCTCCATTTTTCTAAGTCGCAGCACACACTGAGAAAGGTCACGTACTATAAGACTGTAGTTCAAAATCAACTGGTTCAAAATAACATAGCTTTCTCTCCCAATTTTAGTCAAGTCATAAAAAATTCCTGGTGAACAGTTCAGCGCATCATCCTACACAATAATAGGCAGGTGACAGCGATTAGAAGAACACAGACATTGCTCTAATAGAGAAAGTTCCATGTTGGTGTCTCTTTCCACCACTTTCAGGACTGATTATTCACAGTACTCTTTACACATTTTTGATCATCATCAGATTCCTCATGAGATGTCAATTTTTAATTTTAAATAAATTATACTATCTTACAACAAAATCTTACACCTGATGATAAAGAATTACCAGGGAAAAATATCGTCCTTAAGCTAAACTGGTTTCAATCCTTGACCTTTGACAACACATTTCCTCACTGTTCTTGATCTCTGCCGCCCAGGATCATATGACAAAACAAACCAGACCATACGAGTGGGTACCTAATCTTCACAGCTCTTACCTTTTTTACTGGCCTTACTAAGAAGTGTTTGTGCTTATGTTTCTCTGCTTATCATGCATTGAAATTCACAGCATGACTAACAGACTATTGACCAATGCCACATCTTTAACTATGATGTCATAACATTCATAAAGTACACTTGTGATGCAATATTACATATTTTCTGAAGTAGGACATGAACTTGAGAGGGCAGAGGACATAAGTTTGTTTGCATCTGGGAAGAAGCTTCAAGGAGTGCGGTGCACTGAAGCTGATCAGCGAACAAAACTCATCCTACAGCTCCTGCAAAAATACCACTGCCCTCCTTTTCTAAATATACGAAGCGGTAGCTTTGATGCAGTGTGCCCTCAAAATTACCCCATTATCTGTGCATCTACATTACTATCTCTTCTGTTGAGATTCTAAAATGAATTGCTGCAGTATGGTTCCCATATTGCTCTACTACAGTTGCCAGAGCTCCTCCTTTTATTCTCTCTTGTTTAACTTGGACTAAAATATTCTGACCTCCACCAAATCTCATTAGCACTTCTGTAGGAACGTTCTCCAGTTATATACGATTTGTTACCATCAAGGCAAAAAGGCAAATTAATTCAAGAAAAAATCAGAACCTTTTGATTAAACTATTTTCTCAAACTTTTTTGCTCAACAGCAGACACAAAAGGACGAGGGACTAGGATCAGGTTCAGTTAATTTAATGGTAGTTTCAGGAAGAAGCAAACCCTATTATCATGCTTTTTCTGGTAACTGCTTTTGATGTATTCATCCTTTTTCTTTAAAAAACAAAACAAAACAACTTCGATTCATAAAAAAAAGAAGTCCTAGAGGTTCAAGCCCAGAATTACATCTATTTAACCGTCAAAGCTTGCTACAAGCCTTTTTGAA
This sequence comes from Aegotheles bennettii, assembly GCA_013398125.1. Lineage (NCBI taxonomy): Eukaryota > Metazoa > Chordata > Aves > Caprimulgiformes > Aegothelidae > Aegotheles > Aegotheles bennettii. The sequence continues at coordinate 486,958 of VZRW01004668.1, read as the reverse complement.
TTTTGAAATTGTTTTTTTTTCAAAATTGTTTTTCTTCTCAGCTGGTAAGATTTTCTCCCATCTTAATTAAAAAACCCGCACATTTTCAAGAAAGTATATGATGCATATTCTCCATAAAATGGATCCAAAAGAAGAAAAAAAATGATTATGATCTGAAATCTCTTTTTTTTTTTATCGTGTCATGCATATTGCTGTTTTCCTGTATTAAAAAAAATACAATTTAACAAATTGGAAATCCATCTTAACATTTCTTAATAATTAACACTTTGGAGTCAACATTTCCTTAGAAGAAAAGACATTGTATCACTACAATTACTTTTAACCTACATCATATACAGGACACAACTAGGATGCCTGCAAACGGAAACGCGTAGGTGACCCCACCTTTGCAGAGACCCAATTATTGCCACTGGGGATCCATTCACCCACACTCATCCAATTAGGTGGCCATGCCTGAATATACTGATCTACAACAGACAATCAGAAATGTCTTCTGTATTTCATCTATCTCACAACAACACATTGGCATACATATTGGAAAAACATCTACATAGATGTTCAAATTTACATGTAACTAGAAGAAATCAAATCCGAAGCCATAATGAAATGCTGATTTCTGATTCTTGTAATTTCTTAAATTTGCCTCGGTATTCTGGCATTTTGTTAACTAACTTATATATTAAAAAAGTCTATTTCCACATAAGTAATTTTTTTTTCCAATATGAAATATTTCATTAATGCCATTTTAGACCCAACATTTTGATTAGCATCAAGACAGTAAAAATTGCAACTATGCAAAGACCATGTGAATTTTAAGAAACCTAGATGATAAACTCTGTCATAGCCAAACATCAGTAACATTTGCTTTTAAAATATCTATTTTAAAATCTATTTAGCTAAATTTAATTAGTGTATTTATTTCATAGGAATGTGCTGGATTATATTTGAGAAAACAGTATTTGTTAAATTGTTACCAAGTCTTAGATCCAACTACTTTCTTCTTGTCCTGATCATTGGTTTTATAAGCTAATAAGGATAAAAGGTAAACTTCAGAAAGACAGACATACCTCAAAGGGACACAGTGCCCTATCTCATAGCAATGAGTTATGGTTCTGTCAGTAACGTGGCTTTGACTAAACTATTTGTGCCTCTGACATTTTGAGGCTTGCGAGTTGCCCCGTGGTTGGGAAAAGTGACTAGGTAGAAATCACCCAGTATTTTCTTCCCTTCAGCTTTAGTTTAAGACATACATAAGAGCTGTACAAACTAACCTCTATGCAGACATTAAGATCTAATACTTCTCTCCGAAGAAGCCATCAGTTAGTGTTAGAGGCAAAACCCTCAAGAATTATATGATCTGTTGCAACGCAGAGAAAACGGCTCTTAGGCTGAGAACTCGGAAGCGTGCACAGATTAATTACATGAAGCCTCCGTCCATACTGAGCTGCACAAGGCCATTGGAATCAACGTACAGTACCTTTCATCTTGTCCCAGATCCTCACTGTCTGGCATTTCAGATGTAAAAGGGAATTCTCTCTCTCTTTCTACCAATCTAGGTAATCCAGACAACGATCTTCTGGTCTGTTTTTTGTTTTAGAAGCAACAACACGGGCACCAGTCCTGTTTGCTGCTGAGAAGAGCACTCCTTGCTCAGCGAGCAGATGTTTACAAGACATTCTAAGTGCCTGCTGGTCTTGAATGAAGTTCAGGGCGTTTTGCTTTGACTGGCCAAGGCTATAAATAAACAAGTCGTGACTCACCTCACACACTATGACAGGGTGTTTAGTAGCAAGCACAGCCAAAAGCAAAACAGTTTTTTTCCCTTCTGGTCACGTGAAGGAGAATCACCACCCAGTTAGTACATTTTATTTTTCTGCTTCCACTGGGTATCTTTCTCCATGTCTCCTATTTTTCTCACGTGTAAGTAACCAGCAACCAAAATGATGGAAAGCTAAATGACACAAACTTTAAAGTAACGTGCTTAAAAATATAAGAGCAGAGAGCTTACTCTAACTGTAAAAATACCTTTTTTTTTTTCCTCCCCACAAAGTATCAGTCAAAAGCTGCCAGAAATCTATTGACTAAATTCACAGATTAAAAAGACCCTTGGCAGTTCTTTTAAAATAAGGAATGGGAAGATGAGGTTTCAATAAAAATTAATCATATTGTTTTTAAGTTCTGATTCCAAGCTTGTCTGCCACAAGCAGTCTTAGCTATCACAGGGATACCAGGAAATTGTATTGGAAAAGACCTCAAAACGAAGGTATGCCAACTGGAGGAGGTTTTCTGCTAAAATACTTCAAACGCCTCTGTGGACAACCTAAGGTGAATTGACAAATTCAGTTTCCCCCTATGGCTTTTTGCTGCGTGCGTGACAGGGATTCTGTCACTCCAGCTACACCAGCTACGTCTCTATTAATTTTCAACACCCCTGCAACCTTATCTGTGCTAATGAAGCTTTGTTGCGCAGCCCAGGGCTCCAAGGATCACATACGTATGTTGTTCAGCACATTGCTCAGCACTGCTCCATCACATGGCTTGTTTCTTCCATTCAGCAGCTTGGGCTACTGTTCTTAATATACTTCAAATAAATATTACATTCAGAGATCTTCACATAGAAATCTTTTTTTTTTCCTAGGAAGGAACACAGCAAGATGTAGACCTGCCTCTCCTGCATGAGATAGTAGGAATTGCCCTGGGAATGTAACAGTTTAAAAATAAATCTTCCGTATTCATACCCTTCCTCAATCTTCACAAGACATGTTCTTCCTGAAGCAGTTTAATCATTACTGGACTTTTAAAAGAAAGGAGGGAGAAGAAAAACAGCAGTAAAGTCCTATGTCTAAATTATGCAGGGTAATACATAGATATGTATTAATAAATGTCTTGCCGTACTCAGCAGAGAATGTTCAATGGTCACCTATGTCTGCATATTCCAATATCTCTTTTCCTTTCTTTTCCTTTCCCTTTTCTTTTCCCTTGTCTCTCTTTCCTTTTCCTTTTCCTTTCCCTTTCCCTTTCCCTTTCCCTTTCCCTTTCCCTTTTCCCTTTCTTCTCCTTTCTGATACTTACAGCTGAAATAATTAGAGCTAAATACCTTTCAGCTTACCCTGAAACAACAGAGCTGCTAAATTCAAAAATCCTAATTAATAAAATGGTTTTGTGTCACAGCTTCATTAAAATTCTGATGTTCTCTAATTAGGAAAAGAATAAAAAGAAAAAACTGAAATCAGCAATCACCTTCCAAACCTTCCCAAGTACCCTTGCAAAACAGGTACTGGCTCTGCAAGAGGAACTGAACATTGACAAGGATGATGGTGCACCTAGCTTGGAGGTGCCACTGAGGTCAAGTCTGACTGCACCCCACATCAAAACTGCTTCAGGAAAGAAAAAAATATGGGTCATTGTCACAGGTGACTCACTTCTGAAAGGAGGCAGACCGGACCCACTTCTTGGGGAAGTCTGCTGTACAGAGAAAGCGTCCTTCCTTAGTATGGCCCTCAGACTACTATCCACTATTGATCTTTCAGGTAGGCAGCGATGAAGTAGCAACAAAAAATCCAAAGGCAATGAAGAGAGACTTCAGGGCTTTGGGACAACTGTTTAAAGGATCAGGAGCACAAGCGGTGTTCTCCTCTATCCCTCCAGTTGCAGGGATTCATGAGGTAATAAATAGGAAGAGCCAGCAGATCAATTCCTGGCTCTGACCCTGGTGTCACCAGCAGGACTTTGGGTTCTTTGATCATGATTTACATGACACCAGGCCTGCTGGCAACAGTCGGGCTACATCTGTCTCAAAGGGGGAAAAGGATCCTGGCACAAGAGCTAGCAGGGCTCATTGAAAGGGCTTTAAACTAGGTTTGAAGGCAGAAGGGCACAAAACCAGGCCTTGCTAGAAATAAGCCCAGGGGCAGCACACCAATGTTTGAGAGATGGCATACTAGCAAGGCCTTTCAGTCTGCTGTTTCAGTGGAGGTAGGGGATGTGACAGCAAAGATGCAAGGGTTACTGATGGGTTAGCAACCATGGAAGCACCTGAGAACAGTCAGGTAGGAATTTGGACTTCTTCCCACAAAATGTGGTGGGACCATTAGCCCAACTGAAGTGCATCTACACTAATGCATGCAGTATGGGCAACAAACAAGAGAAGCTGAAGCCATTGTGCAGCAGGAAAACTGTGATATAGTTGCCATCACAGAGATGTGGTGGGATGACTCATACAACTGGAGTGCTGCAATCAAAGGCTACAAGCTCTTCAGAAGAGATAGACAAGGAAGGAGAGGAGGTGGGGTGGCCCTGTATGTTAAGGAGTGTTTTGATTGCCTAGAGCTTAATGATAGTGATGACAGAGTTGAGTGTTCATGGGTAAGAATCAGGGGGAAGTCCAAGAAGGCATCTGAGAGAAGTCTCATGATCACATGCCCTTGTTGTTGTAGGGGACTTCAACTTACCAGATGTCTGCTGGAAATACAATACAGCAGAGATGAAGCAGTCTAGGAGGTTCCTGGAGTGTATGGAAGATAACTTCCTGACACAGCTGGTAAGGGAGCCAACTAGGGAAGGCACCCTGCTGGGCCTGCTGCTTGTGAACAGAGAAGGACTCGTGGAGGATGTGACAGTTGGAGGCCATCTTGGGCACACTGATCCTGGACAGAGTTCTCTGTTCTTGGAGAAGTACAGAGGGGGGTCAGCAGAACTCCCACCTTGGACTTCCAGTGGGCAGACTTTAGCCTGTTTAGGACACTGGTTGACAGAGTCCCTTGGGAGGCAGTCCTGAAGGGCAGAGGAATCCAGGAAGACTGGGCATTCTTCAAGAAAAAAGTCTTAAAGGCACTGGAACAGGCCATCCCCATGTGCCAAAAGACAAGCTGGCGGGGAAGACGACCAGCCTAGCTGAATAGAGAGATCTGGTTGCAACTCATGGGAAAAAGAAGAGTTATAGCCTTTGGAAGAAGGGGCAGGCCACTCAGGAGGACTACAAAGGTGTTGTGAGGCAATGCAGGGAGAAAATCAAAAGGGCCAAAGCCCAGCTAGAAAGTAATCTAGCTTCAGCTGCTAAAGACAACAAGAAATGCTTCTACAAATATATTAGCAGCAAAAGGAGGACTAAGGAGAATCTCTATCCTTTATTGTCACAAGTCTTATGAGGAACATCTGAGGGAACTGGGGTTGATTATTCTGGAGAAAAGGAGGTTCAGGAGAGACCTTATCATGCTCCACAACTACCTGAAAGGAGATTGTAGTGAAGTGGGGGTTGGTCTCTTCTTGCTAGTAACAAGTGATAGGATGAGAGGAAACAGCCTCAAGTTACAACAGGGGAGGTTCAGAATGGATAGTAGAAGAAACTTCTTGACTGAAAGGGTTATCAAATACTGCATCAGGCTGCCCAAGGAAGTTAATTGAATCACCATCCCTGAAGGTGTTTAAAAGACATGTAGATGTGATGCCTAGGGACATGGTTCAGCACCGGACTTGGAAGAGTTAGGTTAACGATTGGACTTGATGATCCTAAAGGTCTTTTCCAACCAAAATGATTCTGTGATCAAAAAGGAAAGCAAGCAAAACTAAACCCCTTGTGCAACTTGAGTTTCTTTTGTTTGTCTACATGCATTGCAATGTAGTCTTGCATAGCCACAGGCATTTACTGTGTAAAATCCTCTTTTACAAAATATTCCTTTTTAATGCATTTGGTGATCACACTCAGGAGCTGAAAAGCTTTTGATATCATGTCTATCCCTGTGTTTCAGTCATGGAACCTGCTGTACTCCAAACTCTTCAAGTACAACTTTGGACTGTTCATTTGTCACGCTGTAACAGTGCTCACAGCTGCAGCAGGAAGATGGTTCACTGTTTACTTTTACAATTCCTGAGAACTCTTCCCAGCCCTCATTAAGGTAAAGAGGATAATATCACCTTATTTATTTAGTGATAAGCAATTCTTGGAAAGATTAGGTTCAAAAGTATCTACTAAATGAATACCTAACTGAAATGTCAAGGACCTGTTAACTTGGAAGTAGAGTATTTATAAAACACTTCAATACTCAAAGACAAGTTTCTACTGACACCATTGCTAATCATTTTTGCAAATCAGACTTCAGAACAGCATGAGTGCATAATTAGCCAATCCAAAATCACACTATTCTGCTTATTGTCACAAAGAAGACTAGCTAGAAAATTAGTCTAAATTTTTTGATCATTCTGAATTCTTCCACACCCAGGGGAATTAGAGATTGTATAGGCCCATCTGGAGGTTTCCAGCAGATCAGGTTCCAGACTATTTCACAGGCGCATGAGATGGAATGACCTCTCAAAGTACACTTGGGTGGAATAGCAGCAGGTGAGCAAAAGTACTGTACTGAATCAGGCCAAAGGGCTTCTGGCATCTCCTACTGTGTCCAGAAGTACAGCCTAGGGAAAAATGCATTACTGCCTTCTCCAAATAGTCTTCCAGACTCCAGCTTCTGGCTGATGGGCTTCCTGTACCAGCACTGATGTCTGTATTTTTAGCTCTGAGGGGATTTCCATCCTGTGATAGCATCTATAACATCATGTTGCAGGGCCTTCTGCAGCTTAACTACATACCATTTGAAAAGAAAAAAACCCAACCAAACCCCACCCAATTTTGTTTGCTCTGATTTAGCCACTTCAGCTGATTTCTAAGAAGTCATATACTGAAACAGGTAGATAACAGTTATCTCTCCTTTCAAAGATATTTATAATTTTCACAGACCATTATCTTACTCTTTTTGATGCGACTGCAGAATTGAAAGGTGGAGCTGCCTATAAAACTGCTTGCCTGGTATTAAAATTGCTAAAGATCAAACTTTTTCAATGTGGAAAACTCAAAGTAACTAGAAATGACAGAGCTGAGAAAGGGAAAGCTCTTTCCCTTCCTGTGTTATTTTCAGGGAGGTTCTTACTTCCTTGCGTAGTTGCAGCTGATGCTACATCTTCCTGAATTGCAGGGGACTTTGGTCAGTCCTCTCTGTCCCTTCTAAGTTCCTTCTTGTCACCTCTGAGGCCTCAACTTACATAAATAATCCCTGCTCCTCTCTGCAACCTCTTTGCTAAGTCTCTCTCACTTCTCACATCCAGCATTTTCTGAAATTTTCCCTCCCCTTGGCTCCGTTGATTCCTCAACAGAAAGACCAACTCCTTCCACCTTCCAGTGAGTTCTTCCCCCTAGCCCTGTTACTTCTGAAAAGAATATGAAAACCCTTGACTTTGTAATCAAATGGAGATAGATACTATTGCTCATGTTCTGCTCTTGGTCAGCTCATTCAGTTTTAAAAGCCCTATTTTGCTCACTTGTTTCATGCGTGTAAGTGATTGCATGCCCTTAAACATCCCTGTTCTTTTTCAAACTATTCCTACATTTACTATAACTGATTTAATGTGGGAGAGACCAGAAATGTAACACCATTATTCCCAGTGAGGGCATACTACTGATTTACGCATTTTGACCCTTTTTGTGAGTTGTTCCTCATGCTCTGTTGGCCCTCATTACCACATTCTTATACACAGCTTTCCAGAGTACGTGGTCCTCTTTATTTTATTTGGATAACTTTAAGAATCAAACCTTCTTACTTCTGTTCATCTCCATTACCTTGTTCTTCAGTTGAACAGACCTCTTCCAAACCTCTCTCAAAAATTCCTTGATATCTGGTAAGTAACGTATCTCTTTACTATCTGGTATTAAGATACCCCAAGAGATGTGCTGGCAAGCAGATCAGATGCCAGCCCAACATACTGCTTCATCAGGGAATCTTACTAGTTTTGTTGTTGCTTAGTACAGATTTGGACTGAACATGTATCATAATTATCAAGTAAATGGCCCTCCCCCCAAAAAAGTATAGACATCTATGTGAAATTTTCCTTTTACTGGCAGGCACCAAAGCCTTCAGAGGAAGTCACTGGCAAAAGAAGGATAATAAAAGCTATGTTCTTGCCAGAGACAAGAAAGTAGCCTTAATGGGTAACTGAAAGAATCGGAAATAGTGTCAGATACAGCGTTTTACATACTCAGATACTGAAGGTGCCTAAGGGTTTTAGCAGGTGGGTGAAAGGCAGTGAGTTGTCCATGTGGAGTGCAGGGGGCTGATCTGGCATTGCATGGTAAATGGTGTACCCCACCCAGTCTGCAAGCTTTCAAAGATGTTTATCAGTCAGCCTGTGGCTGAATGCTTTACCTGGTCAACTAGCTCCAGAACTAGTCACAATCACTGCTGCCTTCTACGTCTGTCCTCATCTAAAAGGAGAGTAAGACAGTGCTTTCAACATATAACCCTGTTCTAATTATTCTGCTATGAACAAGTCTCACTTCTAATAGAGTGGATGAAAAATAGTGAACATCATACTGTACTCTTAAGGACATCCTAAAATCCCTCAACTGACTTAGAGCAAAAAAATCACACTTCAAAAAGAACATCTAGTTTAGTTTGTAATTCCAGAAAGAAGGGAATGTCTAGCTTTTTACTTTTTGTAGATGGTTTATACTGACATTATTTTCAGCAAGAGCATGTGTTTAAAAACTACCATCATTGTCAAAGGCATGTTTAGGATTAAAACTAATTTGAAATGTATGTTTCTGCTACTGAAAAAAACCATATTAATAACATATACTAAGTTCCTCAAAATGGAGTATTCCCCCCCTTTTTTCAATGTAGAAAACTGAATATACTGCTCACATTTGTGTGTGTGTGTGCAGGTATGCGTACATTTATGTATTTATAAGGCCACATATACAAAAGTATATGTTTTAATGTAATTCAATTTGAAGTGCACACCCAATTTTCCTATTTTCAACATCCAAATTTGCTGAATGATACCCGTCCCAATTCTTTCAGGCTATGTAAAGCTGACTTCAAATTGAAAATGCTTATTCTATTTACTTAACTTTGTGATCCCTTCATACACTGTAAGATGTACACAGAAGGCTTGTTTCAGAAGAGAGAAAGCCTTTCATACAAACCTAAATGCAAAATCAAAGTCAGACCTGCTGAACATGGTCAGTTCCTTGCTGGAGTATTATAGCAGGTATAACCTCAACCTGGTAAGCAGTGTGCTAAAATAACTGAAGACATCTATTACACACAAATCGTAGTTTTGCATTTATTTGTACCTCAGACTAGGAACACAAAAAAAACCCCCCAAACCCCAAAAAATCTTTCAACAGTCAAAGACCAATAAAAGCAAGCAAAGTAAGTGCTTAGGAAAATTTCTCTCTCTTCATGGAATCCTGCATACTATGCAGGACTTTTCTTTGTACCTGGATGAAATAACTAATTGTTAAAACATTCACAGTCACAAGCTGCATATTCAAAAAAAACCCCCCAACAAAACAACCAGCATTCAGTTTTGACATAAAAAAAGTAATGCAATATTCAAAAAAGCAAAACAAGATATTGCATGCAAGAAATATTTACTCAGCAGAACAAAGCAAATGAATATGTATTTTTAAGGAATCATAAAAAAAAAAAGGCATACTGACTATCAACAGACACCAAAACCTGATTTGGATCAGCAACAATGAATTATCACTGTGAAGTTTTAGTGTTTCATCATAAAGTACACATAATAATGTACCACGGGTGCATTAAAATATTTCCAAGTTTTCAAACACAAGCCGAAAGAAGAGTTAAAGGAGGAAGTAAGAGACACTTCAAATGCAGATTAAAAAGCAAATTACTGTATTTTAGTCACATGAAGATAGCAGTCTTTCTCTGGTACAAATAGGATAGGTCATGCTGGATTTTTGTGACAAACAGAAGAGCTGGAGACAGGGTGGTAGAAGATCTTACCACTAAGGGTGAAAATCTCAACTGCTCTGGGACTTTTTGGCCATAGGATCTTGTTAAACAGCTATAAAAGAAACAGATTTTGAAGGGGGGGGGAAACCATGTAATAAGTCACCTAGCAATGATCTGAGCAATTTCAAAAGATAGCTGAATATTTTTACAAATTTTTCAAGAGACACTTTACATACTGTTTCATGAAATTATTTTGTTTACTATACTGCATTTCCTATTTACCCTAAGATTTACAAAGGTACTTACATACTCATTCATTTACAGTCATGATCTGCAATTCAGTATTTTTTCCTAGGCACAAAAGCTACTTAAGATTCTGAAATCTGCTCCTCCACCTCTTTTGGTTTGTAGCAATCGGAATCTGTTTCTTCTCAGCAACTGGTTTCTTCCCCCACTGAAGAGAGATGAACTATATGAAAGGCAGACCAAATAGCAAGATAGCTGTACAGTGAAATCACCTTGCATTGAACAAACTGGTCAAAAGATTACAAATAGTTAAGAATGCACAAAGACTTCAAAATATTGTTCAAAAATGTTGATATAAAGAGTTAAAGCACAACCCTGAGAAGTTCATTTTCTTGCATAACTGTTAAACACAGTAGAAAATAACACAAGAAAACAGACTGCCAGCAAACGAGCAAGAAAACGAGAATATTTAGAAGACAATTCTATATGTAATTCAACTGAAAACATAGGAAGTCATTCAGCTATGTAGACTCTCTGAGATAATTGGGACACCCGGAGCCACATACTGGCAACCTGATTTTGCTGGTATGCTCACAGTTCGCTACAACAACCCACTAAATTAGACCTTACAAGCTTAGGGATGAATAACTACAGGACTTCAAGTACATTATAATGGAAGCATAGCACACAGTTATATATTATTAATAATTTTCATTGACACCAACCGTGTTCTTATGTCCCAGCTCAAAGAGCTAAAGTTTTTGATTCATGTTCAGAATTGCTAGCCAAACTTTTTCATACTAAATATGATTCATCTTGATTCCTTCAGGCCCACAGCCCTTTTCAATGCCTATATAATGAAAGTGAGACAGATTACCAAATTATTCTGTAAACTTATCAGCTTATTAACATAAATACATTATCTGTTTGTTGGTTTACTGTGTGACAAGAGATGAAGTCTCTAGCATTTAATATGCCTGATGGTAAAGTTACAATAATATTCTCTCCCTTTAAAAAAAAGCTTTTTTCATTAGAATTGTCTTTATTCACTCTCACTGTGGTAGTTTATAAAACTGTGCAATTCAGTTTCAAGGCCATATTTTCATCTGGTGGAACAACTGGTAATTTGTATGCTACCTGTCTGTACTTTCCAACTCCAAGACATATATTAGCACATTAGCAAATCTGATATGTTACAATGAAATGAATATATATTACAATGAAAAAAAGAAATATATGTTTATATAAGCAAAGTATAAAGTATTTAAAAACTAAAACAGATCAGGGGAAAAAAAAGCCAGAGTGCATGCCACAGAACGCCATTAGAAGGCCCATATTTGTGTACACTGATCAACCAGGGTTTTTTAATATATATTTTTAAACAATATAGGAACCCCTCACCACAGGTCATGTTATAGTTTAATCTCACATTATAACTCTACCAGCTAGAAAGAGAAAACAGACATATAACCTTGTTAAATACTAACATCAAAACTTAAAGAAAACAGTCCTACATAATATCACAGACAACAAAGTACAAGGGTAAGATGGTAATAATGAGAAACAGTAGGAAGAAATCCATTATACAAAGCAATGCTATGCTTCACACAATGGCAATTCATACACGTACACAACTGCAGACTAGATAGGGTGGTTAATTCCAAGATGAACTGATGAAAACAAAACTAACTTTTCCTGGAGTGACTGGTGTGCCAAATTTCTTACCAGAGTTTCTCCAAAGTAAATACTTGTCAAACCACAACCATTCTTCTCTTTTAACACCCATCCTCTGTGAAGCAATTGCAAATTTAAAGCTATGGAGGCCAATGAAACACCACACAGCTCCCCAGAGAAGGCAAGGGGGCAGCCAAGACTCCAAAGAGCCAAGAGAACTCGACCCCTCCCACAATCACAACTAACCCCACAAAAAACATTCAGAGTGAAATGGCTCTTGGGCTAATACAAGTCAAGGAAGGTTCAGACCAGGAGTGATGATCAATGGAGACCTACAGCTTCACCCGTTTGTCATCACGGGCACAGGCAGATCTGTGATTCAGAGGAATACCCTGGACTGGTCAGACGAGCACTGCCAGAAACCTCAGCCAGAAGTGCTGAACACCCCCGATAACCTTCGCCCTGCCTCGGGATGATGATAATGTGCTCGACATTTTGGTGAGAGGCTGGCAGCACTACCGGGACGCCAAATTAACTTCAGTTACCTAGATTTCTGTTTGAAAGTATAAATGGCATAATTTTTCCTTTCCCTGTTCCTTTAATTTTTAAATTCAACCAGTTTCATAAGGTGGTTTAAAACACTTGTTTAGAACACCTTGTTTTGCACTGCACAATAGCAGCTCCTATCACCATTAAAACTTCCCTTTCCCTCATTATTTACTGACGTCTAAAGATTTCAAAAGAAATCTTTTTGTTAAGCTGTAGAAATATATTTCAATAGTACATTTTGCTGCTAAAAGATTGAAAAATTAAGCTTTAAATTTAGAATTTACTTATTCATACATGTATTTTATCTATGTAAAACTGTGAAATGCATAACATTATCAGTTTTTGCTGTTTCCTTCAGAATCTTGAACTATGAGATACCTATGAGAAAGCACCCTTTGCTCTGAAAAACCTCTGCTGATATATAAATCATAGAATCACGGAATATATCAAGTTGGAAGGGACCCATAAGGATTGAGTCCAGCTCCCGGGATGTTCCTATAGAGGAGGGAAGCAGAAAGGTGAAAAAATTACACTCTACTCAGACTTTTAGTTTAGTCAAGTGAGATGAGTTTTTTCTTATTCAAAAAAAAAGCTAAACCAAACCAAACCAAACAAACCCCAAAAAACCCCAACCAACCAAATAAAAACGAACCAACAAACCCAAAACACAAAAACACCAAAGCAAAACAAGACTTTGTTTGGGGAATATTCAGAACACTTTAAATACATCAACTTTCAACTATTTTTAGGGTATCATGCATGTCTCTCCACCTCATTTCGGTGACTGACAGACTAATTTCCACATGCTGAAGTTATTCTTTAAAAAAAAAGCCTCTCTAGTATGTTTTTTGTTTGGTTACTCTTGAAGAAATAAGTATTTTCCAAGTTACATCTGGAAGGGTTTTGAGCAAAGTATTTGAAACTTTAACAAAAAATTCAGTTTCTGTATCCTTTTCAGAAAGTTCTTTACATTTCTATTTAACATCAAATAAAGAGTTCTCAGCTAGATTCCTACATTATGAGACTTTGATTATAATACAAAATATCTAATTCAGCTAACAAGTTAGGACAGAAGTTATGCATCTTAGGAAAATTGTCTGCTTATAGTGAACTCACAGTGGAAACAGTTTTGTCCCTGTACAGCAATGACACAAGAAATTCATACAATAATTGTTCAGACAGATTTGGAGTCTTTGTTATCAATACACAAGACAACAGTCTTAGATGCTTTTGTCTTAGCTTGTGTTCTAAGAAAACATATACATGCATTTGGCTAAAAGTTGTTAAAAATGTTTAGAACAATATATTTTAAAGATCAGGTGTGCAAACCTTGTTCTTTGATTTTATTACTCTGATCTCATTCCTAAATGCATAAAAGCAAGTTCTTAAGGTACACACTGACCTTGCAACTTCCATTGAATGCGGTGGTAGCAACAGACACTCAGTCTAAAATTGGGCAATAGCTATCTCATATGTCCTTCTGGGATTTCTCAGACTTCAACATTTATATACAATTTATTAACAACATATACAAAGGCAGAAATAAATAGAGGTATTTATTTCAGTCTTACTATGTCACTTAACTGAATAAAAAGTCAATGCTTGTAGCGCTTTTAACAAGAACAGCTATACTGGGTCAGCCAAAGGTCCATCTAGCCTCGCGCCCTGTCTTCAACAGTTGCCAAAATTGAATACCTGGGGATACCTAAGCAACAGAATAGAACACAAGAAAATATGTAATGATACCTCCATAAAACACCATACAGCCTCCAACAATCTGCAACTCAGGGACTTTCAAACCTAGAGGTGGCGATTTTTTGTTTAGTATCCTTCAGTTATTTTTCTTCAGAGAACGGTTCTGTAATTTATGTTTTTAATCCACATATAGTTCTGACATTCACAACAATCCTGTATCAAGGATTGGGGTCGGTACTGGGACCGGTGTTGTTTAATATCTTCATCAACGACCTGGATGAGGGTACAGAATGTATCCTCAGCAAGTTTGCTGATGACACTAA
>VZRW01004668.1:440586-472079 GCA_013398125.1 Aegotheles bennettii | reverse complement strand
GCCGCCTGGATGCGTTCCTGTGTGATGTACTCTAGGTGACCCTGCTCTGGCAGGGGGGTTGGACTAGATGATCCTTCGAGGTCCCTTCCAACCCTAGAATTCTGTGATTCTGTGATTCTGTGATTTCTAAGGCTTCATTACATCTTTTTATTTTTCCTCAGCCCGCTGCCTGCTATTTTGATGCCTCCTCATTCCAATAGCATGAGAGAAGGCATGTTCCTTATGGTATCTTAGAGACCTAAATTATATTTCCCCTTAATTATTCCTCTTCTGTTTTGAGAAGTCCTATCTCATTAACTTGTTCTTCATATGGACATAGTTTCATATATTTGCTCTCTACCCTGTTGCTCTATTGTGGACTTTTTTTCTCCTGTATCTTTTTCTGGGAGGTAGCAGATCATAACCACATAGTATTCAGGATGTGGACATACAACACATTTATAAGTGGCATGTGGCTACATTTACTTTTGCCCTGTATGTCTTTTTTTACTGATACTTAACAGTAGGTTTAGTCTGCCAATCAATGCTGGTTTTGTGAGACCACTCTTATTCATGAATGGTTACAGTGACCTTTGGACACTATTTAGGACTGCTATTCCTGCATAACTTTATGGCTACTTACACTGAATTTCATATGCTATTTTACTGCGAAAGAACCCTGTAAGGACCTTCTCTAATTTTTCACAGTTGGTCCTTGTCTTCATTTCCTTGGTACCTCCAGCAGGTCTGGCCATCCCACTATTAGCTGCCTTTTCAGGATTGCTTCTGAGTACATTTATCAGAATGGTTCCAGCACACACTGCTGCAGGACCCATTCTCTGAACTTTCACTAACACAAAGCCTAGCCATTTGCTCTCACTGCTGTTCCCTATATTCCATCTGGGTTTTATTCATGGGAGGATCTACTCTCTTATTCCAGAGTTACTTACTTGCTTTTACCTAATGCCTTTTGGAAATTCAACTGACTACATCAATCTCTACCCAGCGTTCTGTCAGTTTTCTTGTCTCAAATTCTTAAAACAGTCTTAAAGGAATTTAGTATTTTATTTTTGAAGTATTTTTAAAAATATTTTACTACTTTCATATTAAATATTTTTATATTCACTGTGAAATTCTCTTAAGCATTGCCTCACGCTATGAACCGACCTACAGTAACATCAATGGCCACAGCTACATCAGTGATCTATTAATTGTACTACCAATCCAAGCACTCGGTAAAAAAAGGCTGAACTTTGGAAAAAGTGTCACTCTTCTTCTGTGAAATCTAAGTTAGGAAAGGGAAGTGTGTGTTATATGGTGCTGTGACTATAACACTCAGGCAGACTTGAGAGAACTTTTGTGGTTTTGTGCTACAATTTATCTCTAAGAATTTTTATTGAACTTGTCTCCTGAATATGTCTGATCATCTGTATTCAATGAGTGGGGAAACTTGCAAAGCATAAAAAACATGAGCATATGCTACCCTCTATTTTCCTCAGTGTAAAAATAAAGGATGCTTAGCTTTATAGAGCTGATTTCCACTGTTATGTAACTATAAAACATCTTGATATATTTACAAAAAGAAAGAATTAAGGTATTAAATATATTTCAATAAGCAAACATGCAACATCTCTTCTGCCAGTAAGGAAAAAAAAAAAAAGGGACCCAGGGAAGGAGCAGCAGAATGTTTGTTTCAAAACAGCTGAGCTGTTTTACTTAACTGTATGTCAAAACACCTAAAAGAATATATTATGTTATTCTGCTGATAGGCTCACATGCTTCAACAAAACTGTGTGCCAGTACATTCCTTACTAAATTAGTGACTAATCAGATGTTGTGCTGGGAAACACACCCTCACGTGTTACAACAACACAGGCGCCTGCAACGTAAAAAAAAAAAAGAGGACTACAACTATAGGTCCTCATTCCCCCTGCAAATAACTTCCATCATGAGTTTTGTAATCTAATGCTTGTATTTGGCAAACCAGATGCAATTAAAGGTCAAAACTCGACTCCTACATAAACTCTACTTACTCTCATCTCTCTCCTGACTGTAACCGTTCCACAGATTCCAAGCAATGATGTTCTCTTCCTTCCATAGCAATAACTAGTATATATTTAAAAATACCTTGCTTCGTTAATCATAAATGTTTCTTGCTTCTTTTATGAAGGTCTCAAATTAACAGAAATTGCTTGTTTCTTTTTCCTTGTTATTACCCGCAAATTTCCAGTATGCTCTAGTATTTGAAAACTTGACAGGAGTTAACTAAGTAGGCTGTTAGGAGACCTGCACATATTTTCTCCTTGTGAAACCCAGCATTTTTACATGACTGAAAACGTAATTTCTATATTCTTGCTGCATATAGGGGGCATGGTGTAATATGGAAAACTATATAGCACTACAGAATTTACAATCTTTTTTTTATTGTTTAGATGTCAGACTGTACAAAATATTATTTCAATAATTCAGTTTCTCAAACCACATGTAATAGTACAGAAAAACAAGCGTCCTAAGCAGAGAAAACAGACAGCAACTCTATTACTTGGGTTTCAGGTTCTAGAAAGCTTTGCATTTTCTGTAGAATGATCCAGAAGCTGGTCTCATGATGCTGAAATCAATGCTTAGGGACAACTGGCCTCAGAAATATTTCTGTACGTCATGTATATGTGTATATATATATTTTCATAATCAGATTGATGCTAACTTCCGTGAAAAGGAAGAAAATCTGTGACTGGCAACAATTGTGACAGACAATCACTGAAACTGGGAGACAGATGCCTCTGATAAATATAGCTATGGCACTTTTGGGTATTTTTTTGTGCAGAACAAACTCTAATCTCCTCAAAACAATAAAATAACAAAAGCAGCATTTCTCTCCACAGGGAACAGATAATACAGACCAGTACTAAAAGAGGTAAAAAGCTATTTGTTCTTGCAGTAAAAAACCATCTTTTTCACATTTTTGTGTTTGGCATAAGCCATACCATGTGCTTTTCATGCAGTCTTTAGTGACAATATGAAAATACAGTATATGGTTAAGCTTGTTACTGTTTTTATGGAGTTTTTTATCAAATAGGATTTGATTAAGAAAAGCAATTCCTAAATGAAACAGTCCATTTTTTTTCTCAATCCTAAAAGCAGTCACTCTATTTAAAGTAACACTGGGGGCTCCCTGAATGCTATAGTTTATAAATACCCTTTAAGATGACAAGTCAAATGGCTTCAGGATTGTAAGGTATCTCTCACAGTTGTTCAACTGTTAAAATGGAAAGTGGTAAGAATAGAATAAAAATACCCACGGTGAAAATGTTATATGGAATAAACATAGGGAATAGGACAAATGAGCATTTGAACATTAATCTTTCCACTTAAATTTACTCTCTACCCTTTAAAAAGGTTAGTTTTGCAAACTTCTCTCCTGATGAGCAATTTGAGGCCTTGTCATTCGGTTCAAAGCTGATCAGAAGTGCAGTCTCACTCGCAATCTATCTGGTATGTGTAGCAATATTCTGCTGGTTTAGGCATGAAGAGTAACTTTACAGAACCCACCTAATTATACAATAAAGAACGTTTTAAAATATATACAAAAGGTGAAAAACGTGAACATTACAAGCAAGCAGAACAAATCTGAGGCAGGCAAACATGCCCAACAGCTCTGTGGCAACCAAACAGGCTGTTCCTGGACTAGGCAGTAGTTAAATTTATTATATGGTGTAATCCTACAAAGAATTATTAAAAGGATGTTTTGACTGTGTGTCAGTTTTCTGTTCTTTTTAACAGGGCTTGGTACCTTGCTACTCTAAAAAAGTACTATTGCTTGTTAATCAATTCAAAGATACAATGATATGCAGCTAAGGTCTACTTGTCTAGATGTTTTACTAAGTCTGCCTAAGCTCTTTGATATTTCTTAGCTAGAAAATAGCCTTCCTAATCCTGAGAGTTGCCCTAAAAAAAACCCAAAAAAGGATATTCTTTAGAAGGAACTCACTTTTTCCCTTAAAAGTAAAGATTGCACTCAAATCAGTGACCTACTTTTGGTTCCAGTGTACTGATATGCAGCTACTTCTGCATAGTCACAACTACAAATTATGAGACATTTGACACGTATTTCCATCATAAATTAGAACATCCCCGAATACCAAATACTTGTTCAAGTGTCTTTATGGATTAGGGATAAAAATTCAGGGTGAGGGCTGACACAGGCAGGGAGTAACCAGCTCTTCTGTTCAGAATGATGTGACTGCATCCAAGTCTTTTCCTTTCCCTCCCTGAGCTGGGTAGGAAGTCTTTCACTGCCCTTCAAGAGGCAGTTCATAGCTTGAGTCCAAATTCAACACGTGAACTGAAATACACCTGTCTAAGAATGAACGTTACTTTTGGCTGACATTTATAAGAGTATGCCCAAACATTTTGGATCCTTCAACTAGAAGGATCTTTATCTAGGATGAGGGGTCTATGTCACTTTCTCCCACATACACTTTATTCCAAGTTTCACTTTCTTATTGAAGAAATACCTATCAATCACATCCTTGGACAGGTTTTTTTATAATGCTATTTAGGCTGGCAGCCAAAATAAAAGTATACTCTTCTACAGCCTGCCTCTGAAGAATGCTATTTATAATAAACATTTTGTAAATATAAGTAAGTAAGAAATAAACAAAGCAAGGGCTTTATACTGAAATATATACAGTGATATATAAAGTGTGCCTGCTAGTAGCTGAAAATTTCCAAGCACCTTTGAAAAATAAATAGGGAAAGAGTAACAGAACAGTGACTGCAGCTTAATACTTCACAAAATGAAACACAGACTAGAGCTGGCTTTACTCTGTGTTGAAAATGACTGAAGAAAAACTGCCTTATATTTAAATAAAAATTATGAACAAAGGGTGTATTTCCATCCTCCCATCGTTATGGAGCTAGCATTTTTCAAGTGAGTGTAACAGTTCATTTGTACCCATGAGTAACAAAGGAAATTAATTACTGAGTCACTTCTGCCCAGGATGCAGCAAAGCCTGCAGTTTGCAAAGACTGCATTTATTTCACACATTTATTCATGGATGCAGTGACTTCACTTGCATAAAAGTATTTCAAACTTAGTTGATTTAAGCATAGCAAAAATACACGTCCCACTGTGCTGGTGCTCAGGTAGAAGGATTTTTAGAAGCCTCCACATGAAATCTCCTGAAGTTGCTCTATGAAATTACTCTGACTTGTTCAAGGAATAATATTTGTTTATCCCTGATATGATACAAACAGAACTCCAAAAAAAAAAAAGCTTCCACATAATATGCTTAGAAATGATTACTGAAATCTCCCGTCTGTGAGAGATTAGCCAGACCAAAAAACAATTTTCAAATCAGACTATGTAAGGCGTTCTTCTGTATCTTGAAATTTTAATTAAAGGTTTGTACAAAAACACTTTTGTAATCAGAAGAAGGAAAAAAAATTTCCTAGAGGTAAACAACGGCAATCTCCTGAATGACTCCCTCTTCTATCAATGCTGCAAAACCAAAATATACTGTAACATGTTGATGTTTGAGAGCATTCTAAATAGAATAAAAAGTTTTAAATAATCTTAATAATTTTTACTACAACTAGCCAATGGGTTAGAAAATATTATCAGGGAAAGGGACAGGATTGTGGGAGAAATGAAAAAAGTAATAAATTTCTCAAGGAACTATGGTTTATGAATTTAAAACTAGAAAAAACTCAGATCAACTGCTCTCGCCTGGATACTTGGGAGAGATAATGACCAAGTTAATAACACAGATGAGAAGCTATTAAAGCAGTCAATGAGGATTATTCGGTATCCAAACAAGTAAAAAAGAAGACATATCTCTTTAAAAGAAGTACATAGCCCATCCTAAAGAAAAATGTAAGCATACATCACACCTATTTCAATGCTTTTGCAAATTTCCTATGTGACACTTAAAAGTATTAAAAATACGGCTTATATGTGATCCCCATAAGATAACTTCATGTTTAACTGAAAAGCCATACCAAAGGGCTCGTATTACAAGTGTCTTATTATATGAGATTGATATGTCCTTAGCATTTTCATTCAGTATCTGCACTAATCCTTCAGTTGAGTAAGTGGCAATACCCTGGGAGGAGTGGCAGACACTGCAGAGGATAGAATGAGGGGGTTCAAAGACGAGCTGGAAAATGGCGTGAAACAATCAACCAGTCAAACTCATCAGGGACATACCTTATCATAGAACGGTTTGGGCTGGAAGGGACCTTAAAGATCATCTAGTTCCAATCTTCCTGTCATGGGCAGGGACACCTCCCACTAGGTTGCTCAAAGCCCCATCCAATCCATATCTGACAAGCCAAAGGCATAGACACAAAATGGGAAACAACTCACTAAACAAGCCGTGCAGCAGAAAAGGAGAATGTTCCCAACAGACTATCAGATACTTGAGTTATTTGCAATAGTCTTAGATAAAATAAATCTATGCCTGGAATGCATTTACAAGACATTTATGGTATACAGCACAACTCATCTCTTTACTTGATACTAATATGGCCTTGCTTTGTGTATCTTTCTAGGAGGAATACAGATACTCAAACATGAATGATAAAAATTTCTGAAAACATAACTGGGTTGATGGAATATAGCCCTGTTTAAAAAAAAATTAAAGAAGCCTCCGTAAAATTCTGCTAGTCCTTTGTTTCTGCCCTTATTTCCTCAGATGTTACTCTTTTCTAACAGCCATAAGAAAGTTTAACCTTTATTTTTAACCAATAGGGACAGTAAGAAATAAGGCTTACAGAAAGAGCTTTGGTAGTAGTAAAGAGGCTGGACCATTTTCTCATCTCATCCCCGCACCTTGCATAGGTGGTGCATGGAAAAATGAGTTAAGCTCCTGGACACAAGGACGAGAGGAAAATGTCTCGTGATGGCTCAGGCAGAATCATGTTATAGCCAAATTACTAGAGAACCACAGGAAGTGGGCCTGACTTCAAAAGTTTACTAGCCACTCTTTATGTGAGAAGAAATCGCTTATACACAGTACACATTATTTCTGGCAAATAAAAGGAAAAAACCCAAACCAACTACTGCTACCGGTGAGATACACAACATCTACAAAGGCTGTGCCATCTCCTTCATTTTCCCTCCCCTTAAAAAAAAAAAAAAAAAAGAGAACCAACAAACCACAAACCAAGTAAAAAGTGTATAGCAAAATATATTACATGGTCTCCAGCCTTTAAGTGTGACTATTTTGCCAAAGTTACAGCCTTTCTATTAAGTATTGTTATTTTTTATTCCTGTAAGAAAACACACAACATTTTACCAGAATCCTGATTTCATCGTTTATCAAATAAAAATAAACCCTGAAGTACACAATACCTCAGAAGTGAGCTAACAATTTGGAAATAACTAGCCAGAAAGCAGGAATAAAGTCATGCAGTATAAATAAAAAATAATACAAGTGTCAAGAAGTTTTTGCAATGTAGACAATTCCTTCTGCAATCTGCAGGAGGTTTAAGCATTTATATATAATGTGCCCTTGTAATTTGGAAAAAAACCCACCATGCATATTGCTAGTTATCTGAGTTGTGACAACCCATTATATAAAACAAGGGATAATTACAGTTTGATATTTGAACAGTACAATGGCTACTGAATAAATAAAAACATAGGTTTAAACTGCAAATAAATTTCCATTTGTTAAGACTACATTTCCACAAGTATACATCCACTTTCTGCAGGACTACAACCACTTTTTAATACTAAGAAAAACTGGGAGAATCATAATTTTAACCAGTTATTTGTGGTATGTTGTCTTGCTTTTATTCTGTCACATATATATTCCAGTACAAATTCATATGAATATATGAGCTGAAATGAACAAAGCAACAAACATTAGAAAATACCAGTCTGTGAATACACTAGATGCCTTCAGATTATACTGAAACAACTGGAAAAGGAAATATTTGCACTCTGACACCTATTTTTATCTATTTATCTATCAAACTATATTCTGCTCTTTGCCTTCCTGTAGGTGCACAGAAAGTTTTTTCCTCAGTCTGTTACCAGATTTCATGCAGTCATGTACAGCCACGTGAAGAATGGATCTCGTTGGATGACCAAACCAAGACTAAGGGACTGCGCAACAGAAACCGATACCGATAGTCCCGTGTTTCGGTACTGACTGACCCACATGACTGGCCTTGACGTACATTAGCTCCGTTCCTATCTACAACATCAAGGAAATAGACAACATCATGCAGCAGTACAGGCTGGGGGCTGACCTGCTGGAGAGCAGTGTAGGAGAAAGGGACCTGGGGGTCCTGGTGAACAGGAGGATGACCATGAGCCAGCAATGTGCCTTGGTGGCCAAGAAGGCCAATGGCATCCTGGGGTGCATTAGAAGGGGGGTGGTCAAGAGAGGTTCTCCTCCCCCTCTATTCTGCCTTGGTGAGGCCACACCTGGAGTCCTGTGTCCAGTTCTGGGCCCCACAGTTCAAGAAGGACATGGAACTGCTTGAGAGAGTCCAGCGCAGAGCCACAAAGATGATGAAGGGAGTGGAACATCTCCCTTATGAGGAGAGGCTGAGGGAACTGGGGCTCTTTAGCTTGGAGAAAAGGAGACTGAGGGGTGACCTCATCCATGGTTACAAATATGTAAAGGGTGAGGGTCAGGATGATGGAGCCAAGCTTTTTACAGTAATGACCAATGATAGGACAAGGGGCAATGGATGCAAACTGGAGCATAGGAGGTTCCATGTGAATATCAGGAGAAACTTTTTCACTGTGAGAGTGCCAGAGCACTGGACCAGGCTGCCCAGAGAGGTTGTGGAGTCTCCTTGGCTGGAGACATTCAAACCCCGCCTGGATGCGTTCCTGTGTGATGGACTCTAGGTGACCCTGCTCTGGCAGGGGGGTTGGACTGGATGAGCTTTCGAGGTCCCTTCCAACCCCTAGGATTCTGTGATTCTGTGAGTAACAAGCATAAAGCAGAAACTCTTCCATTACAACCTTGATTCTGTTTAGATTTCCGAATGGAAAAGACCTCTTATTTCCCGATCTGCTCATTTGCAAAAAGATCTCTTTGCAATAGAGAGGCACAGACATTTATTTTTTTTTTGAGATACGATTAAGTAGCACACCCTCAAGGTCTCAAGAGTGATCTGAATACACAATCATACCGTGCCAGAGGTTCATTTCAGAGAAACTGCTTGTGTACACAAAGACAGAGGCAAATCTAGCCCCCATGCTTGTTTGTCAAGCCCTGCAGTTGTTAACAGTTGTGGAATGGTATTCCAGCAATTGCTGCAGGAGTCAGCTTCTTATTGTAACCACAAGCATCGGTCAATGGCATCCTTAAGACAGACAGGCCTTAAGACCAAGAGGGAACAGACACAAGGGTGGTAAATGCTCTTACTCATCTCACCATCCTAGGTTTACTGTATATATTCAAAGGAAAGAAGTCGTCACACTGAGGTACAGTGGACCTGATCAGCCTACAGCATTTCATTTCGAGCAAGACAAATCATACTGTGTAACTCAAAGTATTTCAACTCTTTCTGCATTGATCATGAAGTAAGACTATGTGGACTACATCAGAAATCTTTAGGAAAATGACTCACAGATTGTCTTAAGCCAACCCAGCAGGCAAAGCATATGCAAATCAGAGGTATGTAAAGACTCAGACATAATAAATGAAGCACGGTTATTCAATGAAAAGGGGAATTGTCTATTTATCTTCAGTTATAACATGAAGAGTTTTTTCCATGTCAGTGACATATTAGGAAGAATTTTGCACAAGTGCACTATGGAGTTATGATTAGATTCAAAAGATGTTTTTCTCCTTCTTGGAGAAAACCAGTAACTGCACATCACATGAAATCTGTCAAGCTCTGAATGGTGCCAGCACAGAATATTGTTCTTCAGAACACCCCGACCACTGCAGTGCACACAAACGTCTATGAGCTGGACTGATGCAAGTGTGGAATTTGTGTAGGTCAAAAGATGAGTTCAGGTCTTGGAAAGCTACGACCTGAATTTGAAGCTCATCTGTCACAACAGGGATTTAGCACCTGCTGGACCAATAGCTCCTTAGCAAGCAGTAACACTCTTTCCCCTGGAAGCAAGCAGCAACTTGGACAGTGCTGGGGGTCCACAAGTTTCACCACAGTAAACTCTCAACAAAAGGAATCTCTGAAGGAGGGACTAGAGAAGGGGAGTGGTGAGAAACAGCAATGTCCTGGGCTCGGACAATAACCTCTGTGTGTCTGTTTGAAACTTTCTGTCAGTGAAGGCAGATAATTTCTTCGAAATATCCTAGCTGACTAACTACTGAGATTCAAGAGAGCTTCAATATTACCTCATGGTTTTCAACATCAAGTCCTAAACTGCTTCAATGAAGACAACTGCCAGTTAAAAGCTGCAATAAAGAAATGTCTTTTTTTTCTTGCAATGTTCCTGTTTTTTCTTACAGAAGTCTGAGACCTGATCAGTCTGATCTTATGGGCAGCAGTGGTTAAGACATGCTGCTCAGGGTGCTGTGCTTTCTTATTTTTCCCTCCTCTTGGGACTAGAAGAAAGCATGCAAGTCAACTTGGGAAGAAAGCCCTCCTCTGGAAAGAAAATTTCTTCCTTTCAAACTACAGGGCTAGGAGAACCCTTTCAGGACTTATTTTCATGGTCTAAAGAGTTATAACCAAGACATTCAATGTATAATAATGGAAGTACTACACACCTACTGCAGTCTGTGTGGCTGATGTGGCTATTAGTGCAGCAGGGACCATATTTGGACAGGAAAGTCTCTTCCTACCAGTCCACAGCTTAAATTTGGTTAAGAACACAATAAAGCATAGAGGGGCCCGAAAACTAGCTATTCAGAGCTGCCATTTCACAGCATTAATTCCTTTTTTTCCAGCTTATTTCCTTCAGTCACTCTGTGGTGGCTATTTTAAAGGACTGTTGCTTAGTCTCTTCTCAGGCTGCAACTGATTTTTTTTAGGCTTGCTATAAAAGGATAATTGTGAATTAATATTAATTTTAAATCCTTAAATTTGACCACTCAAGAAATAAAAGTGTGCGACAATTCCTAATCCCTGTGTATAATCCAATACATCTGCTAGCACTGGTACAGAAGCATCAGGTTTCAAATAAATCTTGCTAAGACAGGAAGAAATAAAACAGCTCTATAAAGTAAAAGAAAGTAATTTAACAAGTTACTTTCTCCACTGGTCTTTTAAGAGTTGCTATCCACTTTTTAAAAAAGGCAAGATATCAGTAGATAAATTCCCCAGAAGCAGATTCAGAAACATGGTGTAAGAACCTGCTTCACTGAGAAAGGTTCAGGATGACATCTCATCTTGCTTCAGTTTTAAAATTTTTAACTTAAAATAGTACTAGATGACTCCATTAAAAATAAAATCACATTTAACATTTTAAAGGGAGACAACAAGCATCCTCCATTTGGGTTATGGCAATGAAAAAGAATGCTTTAATGAGCAGGAGTGCTCAACAGAGATCAAGGAGAACCAAAAGCAAGCACAACAAATTTACAGGATCTTTACTGATGGACTCTGATCTCTGATGCCTGGAGTGTATGTGCAGCAGAAGGGATGCAAAATACACGTGAATCTTGAAAAAATGCCAGTTTCAGAACAGTGATAATCAGTCACTCACCCTTCAACTACCACAACCTTTAATTGCAAAAATAATAGTACAAATCATACCATTTCACTATGAAGACCATCATAAAGCTGTGCCACCATTTATGGAACTTCATAGTGTAATAGCAACTGACTGATACCAATTTCCAAAACCATAATTATGTAACACAAAGGTAAAGCAGGAAACCAGTCTGTTCAGATAGTTTCTTTATTTTCTGAGTCTATCTGTTTTGATAAACAGAATGTGGCAATGTTGTCGGGCACTAGAATTGATCATTCATGCAGTTAAACCACTAAAACAGCTCTTGGCACAGTTTCAGCACATGCCAAGTAGCACTTTCCCAAAAAAAACAAGGTAGTCTCAAAATTGGCACAGAGCAGGAATGCTTTCCAGCCTGCACAGGGCCATTCTGTGTGAACCGTAAGGCAGTTAAATGCTACGGACAAAGTTGGTTTGTGCTTATGGGCCTTGATGCCAGAGAATGGTCACAACACATTTAATTCATTAGAATAGGCATGGCCTCTCATCCAAAGTACCACAGTTCTACTAAATTTTTTTCTCCATATGTTAAGTGTGTGATTCTCTGCTAGGTAGTGTTTTTTGTAAACAGACAACATGGGGATACATTCGACACAGTTTGCTTATATAAGATAACATGAGAAGTTTCTCATATCCAATCTTGAGTAACATGAAAAGGAAACATGTATCCAGCCTCAACATCTTACAGCAGTTCTTCCAATTTCAACCCAATCATCAGGCACATTTATATGTCAGTATTCAGAAAAAAGAAAGTAAAAAGAACAAACACCCACCCACTGTGCAAACAAATGCAAAGTCCATATGTGAACTTATAAAAGTTTTAACTGAAAGCTAGGGTGCAACAGTTGAAATTTATGTTAAATAATCTCTCTTAAAGCCACCTTAACACCAGAGGACTGTGAAGTGTCTAAATCAACAGCTATTTTTAGAGAAGGTATGCAAGAGCCAGAGAACTGCAAACCAGTAAAGACTCATCTCTGTTCTGTGCAAACTGTCAGGAAATTTAATATAGGGCGTGCATGCCGGTCCTACAGTATGCTGTAAAGGACATCACATCACAAACCTTCTGTGCTTTCAAAGAGTCAAGCAGCTTCCTGATGAACACTGACATCCATAAAAATGACCTGGATTTCTGAGAAGGCTTTCAACAAGGCATCCCATCAAATGCTCTTATGGAGACTAAGAAGCCATGGGATACAAGAGGAATTATTTTGGTAAAGATGGAGACCAGTTGCAAGGAATTGCAGAATTTTAACCCAGTATCAAGTAATTTGCTTGCTGAAAGGCAGATGAAATGTGAAGAGATTCACATACAAAAAACCCCTTGAAGTCACACGGGCTTCTAACTGACCTTTACTACTCAGGAACATAATCTTGAGATGATTAAAAATCCATGAAAACTTCAATTCAGAGCTCAGCATAAGTTATAAAAGCCACTCAAGCATTGGGATTTATTTCTAAAAGAAAAGAGGGCATTTTTCTGACAAGGTATTCTATGTGAATGTATAGTCCAAGGCCTTCCTGAATGCTGAAGGCTGTTTTTAATTTCACTCCTCCACCCCGACAAAAAGGATAACAGAAACGTAAGAGAAATGCAGAAAAGCACAATGAAGACTATCAAAGCTACAGAGAATTTCTATTTTAGGAACAATCAAGTAGTCATGGACTGAACAGGACAGGAGAGATGTTTATGAAGTCACAGGTTGCTGAAGAATATTAATAGAGAGTGATTGCTCATTATTTCTTCCAACACAACAAAGGTAGAAAAGAATTAAGAAACTATACTATAGCATATACTATACTGAACAAACACAAGGCTGTGTTCCAAAACACGTAGTTAAAGCTGTGGATACCTGTGCTTCAGGATGTTGCAAATATCAGAAGTTTGTAAGAACAGAAGCAATGGCACATGGAAAGTCCTCCTAGAAGAGCCGGGGGGGGGGAGAAAAAAAAACACAAAAAAAGACACCACTTCTGGTACCAAGAAGTCCTTTAACTGGAAGCTGCTGGAGGCTGGGAAAGTACACCAGAAATACCTTGCAAGCTTGTCCTGTTTTTATACACTACCCAAGGCCATATTTCTCCTGGCTGTCCACCTTTAGAGAGCAGATACTGGGCTAGATGGACTTATGAACTGACCTTGTGTTCTTACCGTTGCAAATTATTTTGCACAGAGACATGCAATGCTTGTATTGTATTACACAGGCATTCTCACAGAACAGGAATTCCAGCCTAGAGTCCAGCAAGTCAAGTCCAAGACTCTGGACACCTGAAAACCTGGACCCAAGCAGCCAAGCACTATTTACAGCCTTCTTGTGAACATCAATGGTTCTGGTTTTGGGATGTGATGAACTGGGAGTGAGAGAAAAAAAAAATGTCTCAGACTGCAGAACTATTTTTCATGGAAACAAAGGGCAGCTAAAAACCTGTGCTTCCTATCACTCTGTGAGCAATTGGATTTTATTTTTTTTTTGGCCTTCCTTTTCTCTAATGTAAACAGACAAGTAAATTCAGATGTAAAACACAAAAAAGACAGTAAGTTTTATGCAAGTTTCTCTCACAAGGAACAGGATGAAAGAATGAAACACAAGTCACACTATCTACCACAACAATGGCTCCTCAATTAAAATCTTTGAAGCATTGCTATCTACACAGATACACTGAGTAGCACTAAAACCATTTTAACGCTGCTCAGTTCATGAACTAGCCTGTCATCAGTTCCATATAGGTCCACTTCAGGTTTGTAGGAAAGCCTGAAGATAGTTCATACTTTTAGAAGTTTGGGAATAACAGCACATCTGAACTGCTGTTTGTAACTGCCATGATATTGGTATCTGTCTCTAGGCATTAAACAAAAACTCTCATCTGTCTTTTCAACTTTGCATTACTCTCTCTTAGTGTTGGGGTGTAATACCATAGTTACTAATGGATGTTTGCAATGCAGCTGTTACTTTCAAATGATGTCAGATATACAGTAGTTTTTGGTGGTCTGTTTAGAAGAAAAATGCTTTAGATTTACAAACTTGTATTCTGAAAATGGATTGTCTGTAAACTATTTAGAGACATTGTTTATATTGCAAACAAATTAAATCAACGATATACTCTACACAAGAATATTATACAAATGTTTGACTGTGGACTGAGTCAGCCAAATGACAAGTCAGGGGACTTCATAATTATTAATTTCTATTCCTGTGGATATCTACTAATATTTATTTGAAATGATAATGGTCAATTACTTGTGTTGTCTACTACATAGATAAAGGTAATCCCCAGCAAGCTTACCTACTTCCAGACAGCACTGGTATAATGCTGTTCTAAAAGGAAGTTACCTCCTTAACCAACACAGTAATTCTTTCCCTAATAAAGTACTCCAAAGAAAATACCAACTCCCAGAAAACACAAACCATGATAATCCCACTGTAAGAAAAAGAATTTCTGTAAGATGTCAACTCAAATCAGAAAAAATACACTTCCTACAAAATTATTAAAAACTATAACTGATGAACAAGTAGTAATAAATTTTAAAAGGACACTAAGGTCAAAATAATTCAGTTGTGTTTTAATTAGAAGCAAAATAATCTATTTTAAAAATTTCAGACAAACTCTAAAAAAGCAGCTATCAAATAACCAATATATTAAAAATAATATGCCTACTTGCCAGTGATGGTCCTCCAAAGCCGCGCACCTGCAATTGTGGGGATACGAGATGAAACACAATGCACTAAAACAGGAACAATATTATTATTTTTTTCTTTATTCATAAGGAATGTTCAAATTTGGGACAAAGCTCCTAAGAAAGTCTCGGTAACAGTCAAAAGAGGAAGGGTGTATTAGAGTAATAGTCCTTGACTTGTTTTCTATAAACTTAACATACCAGTAAAATTTATAAATGGAAAAAAAAAATCAGTATCTTATATTGCTACATTTTCACACGGAAGGTGAAGATAACCAACATAACTTATGCTTTACATATACAAGCTGACAACCACTTTTGACATTCCTTATGAGCCTGTAATAGTCTTGCCATCTAGTGGCTGGTTGGAAGTGTGAAGTAGCTACCCAGAGGTGTTATACTGGGTTGAATTTTTTTCTGCTTCTTGGAGTGGCACTCCACTGATTTCAAGTCACTACCACAAGATTTTTACAGTATTACTTCAAGAACCTACAGTTCTTTAACTCTGTGTACACTGCCATCAAAGACAATACCAAACAAAAAAGTTAACTGTAGTAAAATAATCATTCTGTTAGCTGGGCAACACAGGTCTTCTTAGCTTCGCCTGTATGATGAGTGGTTAAATAATCACACAGATACATGAGTGAAACACAAATGAAGATGGGATGGTATTCTTACTCTCTTAGCTTGGTCAATATTGATACAAATTGGATTCAGTCAATACAAAAATATTCGTAACTACAGCTAAGAGAGAACTTGGGTAAATCACAACCTTCCAACTAGTGAGGTATAAACGTTAGTGCTGATTTATACAACAAGGAGCCTAAAAATAAAATTCTGCTAAGCTTTTTAAGTTGCCTCTGAGCTTACAATGCTCAAGCAGGAAACAGAATGATAATGAAGACTCTGGAGAAAGCAACGACAATAAACGATGCTTCAAAAAAAGTTATGAATATAACTGCCGTAACAGGGGAACAAAAGGCTTTGGCAGTCAAAATTGATGTGGTAGTAGGACATCAAAGAGGAATATCATGCTTCTCTGACTCCTATTTCATGCTCTTGAACTATGTGCAGGTGATTTTTCAAACATTTTGCATGGGGATTCAATGTCAAACAAAAGGAAAAATAAGACACTTAAAAAAAAAATATTCCTGACAATGAAAATTGCAGACTGATGAGCATTTTGCCAAAGAATTTTCAAGACAGTAATGAAGTACAGGACAGGAATTTAAAAAACCACCAGCCCAGGCAACACACTCAAAATCCCTTTCAAATTTGGTTGTATTCACAGAAGACTTTATACACATTGGAAGCTAAACACTACATAAGGTAGAAAAAAATTACTGCTCACTTTTCATTTCAACGGTGCTAAAATATGTCCTTTCTCAATCTATTTACAAAATTGGCCAATTTACATTTGGTCTGCCAAACTTTCCAACAGTACATGTAATGGCAGAAGAAGTACGATCGTTTAGGAAAACTGTATTTTAAAAAACAATGTGTTTTCAGGTCTAGCAGTTAAGAAACCAGAATGATTGTTCACTGATACCAATTATACTCGTGCTAAAACAAATCTTCCAATGCCTTTTCTATAAAATATAGAAAAACTTCACTGAAAATTGTAATAGATCATCATAATATATTACTTTGCTCTAAAATTAGCAAATATTTTTATGATAGTCATAATATCTAAGTGGATTTAGTAATGAACTAACATGCTCTGAATTGCAGGTGTTTAAGCAAGGAAGTATCAGTGGCCTTACCTTTTATCCTCGAGAATACAAAATCCTTTATTATCTGAAGAACTAGCACTCCAAGTATTATGAGAGAAGTCAGATGATACACTCTCCAAGAGGTTAGTGCAACAAACCTAGAATGCCAAGAGAAATAAACATTGAATACTTTTAAGCTTATTGAAGTATACATAAACTGATCCCTGTTATTTAGTACTGAAAATAAAAAGAAAAAAGAATAGACTAATAATACAATCATTGAATTTAGTTTACGCCCACCACCTTTTCACAGGAAGCAAACAGTGAGACCTCCAAACATGACAGTCTCATTTAAAGATGCAATTGCTAAACATATCTTGAGTTTGTAGTAGATTTTATCCACACTTTTATCTAAGCACAAAGGAGGTACAGACACAAAAATATTTTAATTATTGAATAGGACACATAGCTTTTAGAATGAATTATGGTTTTATTAACAGAAATTGTCTTGGCACAACAATTTTCTTTTTTATTCACATACAAAAAAGGTTAGACATTTTCTTGTTTCCGGTAGGACCTGTGTTCACCCAAGATTTTTATACAAATGATTCTTTCAAATGCAAAGATGAGGTAAAACAATATCACTCACTGTGTAACAGTCAAACTTGTCTTCATAGTGAGTTTTTGCGAATTTTGTTTTCCATTACATAAAAATTTTAGAGCATGTCTAGTCAAGTCAAACAGACCTAGACTCAGAATGTATGATTTATAATCTTGTGCACTGCTGACTTTGCTATCCAGGTGTGTTCAGAGATCAGCTCTTCTGTTTTACTGACAAATGTCTTAACTCATACAAAAGGATCCAAACTGTGTGAAATTGAATATTCAATTAAATAACAAAAAAGCTGATATTTTTAGTAGCTTTTTTTCAAGCACATTAAGCCATAGATCTGAATACGGATAATGAGCACATTAGGATCTTCAAGGTAAAAGTAAACATAATTAACATTTTTTAAAGAAAGTTGAGGATAGCCCAGTAAGAAGTCATTGTCCAAGGCTGTGGATCAAATAAGAATACCAACAGAAACAAAATCATGCAAAGCTAGCAGGTTTCCAAGAAACCTCTTGGACATGGCCTCTGGAGGAAGACAAGAGGCACCCTTTGAGCACACTTGGATTTTTAAAAAGAAAATTGAAACCTAGGGTGTTTCTAACAAGCTCAAGATACACTGCAGGTTTGGAAAACTGCTCCAGTATTCCTTGCAATTCTAAAAAAACAGGATTACATTAAAAAAAATGTCTGTGACACTGATTTTTACATTGAACAGATATTCGTAATGCCAATTCACCCTGACCAGGCCAGGATATGACTTCCAATACAGATAAGCTCACTCCTCAATAGTTACAAAAAATACAGCAATACTGAAATTTATGTATGTGCATACCCACACATTTTACCAGTTGTTAAAGGTAAGATCAGATGTTTACCAAGAAGGTTTAGCCTGTCTTTCAAAGAACATACAGAACATTGTTATGAACATAAAGTAGATCAAACAAGCCATACTCCTGGTTTCACAGCAAACAAAGCTGTCACCTGCTGTTAAAAACAACTGCACTAATGCGGATGAGAATTAGCATACAAGTATTAACAAGGTAGCATCCTCTCTGAAAGATGCTTCCAAGTCATGTCATTCTATCTTCTTGATACTGCAGTCTTTCTGCTCTTTAACTTTTGGGGTAAAAAACTGTAATCTAGTGGGAGCAGCTGATGTAGTACCCAAACAAGGGCTCTTCACTTATTTGGAGCTTCGAATTGTTCTGAGCAGACTTCCCCTGCCTTAAACATTATTAGCTGTCACACTTCTTCCTCCCCTGCCTCAGTACTGTTTACTTACACTGTGATGTTTGCAGGAAAGACTGTTTATTATTAATTCACTCACAGCCAGTGCGTGTCAGCCCTCAGGTGCTCCAGCAATACAGATGAGCAAAACTGTTACTGAGCCATGTCAGACAGATCTATGTCCTTGAAGCCCTTACTGGTTAAAAGCAGGTAAGGCCTCCTTGTATGTTTTTTTCTGGGTTTTGTTTTCTTTTTTTGTTGTTGTTGTTGTTTTGTCTGCTTGTTTTTTGGTTTTTGTTTTTTTTTACATATGTCTACAATGAACTTATCAAAAAATGCTGGGATCTGAAAACTACTTACTATGCAAACAGTATCAGGATTCAGAATTCTTGTAGGAATGATCAGCATGATGCATAGCAACCAAACCACAGCTATACTTACTCAACAAATTTTTATGCTCTCTTTTAAAGCAATAAACAAAATAGACTGAATTTCAAATTGTTTAATTTCTTCTACAGTTGGTGTGGAAGTAACAACCATCATCAGACATAAACTAGATTTGTCCCCCCCATGATATCCTGCAGTATTTTGAAAGATATGAGTTTTTTTCAGAAAGCAAAGGTTAAAACCTAAAAATCCTACCTTCTCCTACGAAGCAAGGCTGAGGGAGTTGGGCATGTTCAGCTTCAAGAAGAGGTGACTGAGAGGGGACCTCATTGATGTGTATAAATACCTAAAGGATGGGTTTCAAGAGGATGGAGCCAGGCTCTTTTCAGTGGTGCCAACCAATAGAACAAGAGGCAGTGGGCAGAAACTGATGCACAGCACAGTTAAGTCCCACCTGAACATGAGGAAGAACTTCTTTAGTGTGTGAATTCCCACACACTGGAGCAGGTTGCCCAGAGAGGTTGTGGAGTCTCCCTCACCGGAGACATTCAAGAACTGTCTAGATGCAGGCCTGTGCCACGTGCTCTAGGATGACCCTCCTAGGCAGGGAGGTTGGACCAGATGACCCACTGTGATCCCTTCCAACCTTACCAATTCTGTGATTCTGTAAAACAATGTATAGAATTATGTGGTTTTACACAGTGACTTCAGCAGTTAACAAG
The DNA here is from genome assembly GCA_013398125.1 of Aegotheles bennettii. Lineage (NCBI taxonomy): Eukaryota > Metazoa > Chordata > Aves > Caprimulgiformes > Aegothelidae > Aegotheles > Aegotheles bennettii. Next base: position 452,089 of record VZRW01004668.1, on the reverse strand, counting down.
GCAGCTTGTGTGACAAGGGGTGAGAGTCTCCACTGTAGGCAGTGTGGGACTGCACAGAAATGGTCATGATGTGCCACAGGGCTGTTCCCAGCACTGGCTGAAGTAGCTATCCCCAACAAATGAGAGGCCTTCACTCAGACGAAGTTCCAGAGGTAGAATACAGCCATCTGGTTTCCAGGCATGCAAGAAATGCCTCAGGCCTTTCCCCCGGGCTGATGGTAACAGTGGAGGCACCTGTGAAAGATGTGCTCTGGCTGATGTATATAGCAGTCAAGGGAAAGAGATACTTGAGGCAGGAAGCTGGTGGCAGACCACTACAGCATACGATCTCCAAAATTTGATTGGGTAAGCAGCTGAGACACTTGATCTGACTGCACTTACTTTGAGGAGAAGTTCAGACTAGCTGACCTCCTGTTGTTCTTCCAGCCTACACTCATCTGTGTAGGAAGAATGTATGCTTGATGGAGCCAAACCTGCTATTGAACTCCACTATGGGAGATCAAACATGATTATAAAAACAAATAGGAGAGACATCAAATACTGACTGATAATTAAGCAGTGGTTGCCCACAGAGATTGTGGAATTTCCATCCTTGAAGGCTGTCAAGACAAAACCCTGCACAACCTTTTCTGAATTGGGTACTCATCTTTTTTGAGCTGGAAGTTGCACTAGGGACCTCGCAAAGCCCCTACACCAACCTCAAGTATACTTTCATTCTATGACTATTTTAGTTCATTAAAAGTGGCTGGCAAATCCTTTTCTGTAAGATGCTGAACTTAGAACTTTAAGGCATAACAGTTTCTATTTCTTGGCCTGGTTGTACTGCAGCTGGAATGAAATTATTCTAAACAGCAAAATTAAGAGTCAAAACTTGACTGCTTCCACAACTGAAAGTCAAAATTTTTCAACTCTATAATAGTAAACTCTTTCTACTGCAATTTTAAAATAATACATATACAAGACTACATACAAGTGTGAGATTTACTGAAAAAAAAAATATACCATTCTGAAGCTCCACTGAGAGCTATGCTACCTGCTCTTCAGCATTTCAGTCATCTTCATTTCTTCCTACCTACACACAGAGTACAAAGACATTTTCTTAAATCCCATAATACAACTTCTCACAGCAAGTCATGCTCCTTTATTGTTAGTGTCACACAAATAAGTATGTGTTGCCATTAATCTCTATTGCCTATTCAGAAATTGCTCAATTCAAATGTAACCTTTTCAGTATGTTAGCAATTTCTATATTCTGATAAAATGTTGTGTTTCAGTTCAAGAATTGTGCTCTGATGGAAAGAAAAAATGGGACAACAAATGCAGCTGAAATCCCACCGGCAAAAGCAAGACTGTACATAGTAGAAGAGTGACACATTAAAATTAATTATTAGACCTAATCTGGTTAGAGAGCTCCTCTACTTGCTCCTCTGGAGGTGATATAATCTAGTATCACATCACCTAAAGACAGAAAATAACCTAAGGTACCTTGCCTTTTCTCCAACTCTTCATAGCATGGGATGGACATATATCAATACTGGCCAGATATGTTAGCTAACAACAAATCATCCATTGGATCCGTTATTTCAAGAATTAGCCATGTTCCAGTGCAGAGCTCCTGGGAGAGTTAACTGCACAAACCTGATCATACAGAGTCATTCAAGTAGTGGAAGCCAGCTAAGAAATTTCAGAGGCAAATGCTGTCACACAATACTGCAGTCTGTAAACATAATGAACTCTTAGAGGCCATGACAGAAGCTATTTTTAATTGTACGTGTGAGATACAGGGAAGGCACAGACCTACTGAGTGGCTTTAGACATAAAATATATCAATTTGATGATACAAGTCTCATTTCAGCTGTGAAGGTGTATTTTTTTTTACAATACATTCTAGAATTATGAATGACTTGCACTTCGCAAACACAAACCATAAAAAAATATTTCATTGAGAATTGAACAATTGACGTTATCAGCAGCCAGAGGTAGTTATTTCTGGAAAGCCTTAGTAGGTACGCTTTTAATAACCATCTATCTTTAGATGAATTCCAGAAATAGCCACACAAATCCATAAAAGCTGTGAATAACACAGACATGAACGGGGAGCTTTGCTTCACCATCAGCTGTAACAACTTTTATTGGCTGCATGAGGAATTTGTGGACTTCAGTGCTCAACAAACACATATTTACATCTTAAAACCAGAGCCCAAACTCTTCAGAGTATCTTTGTGGTGTTCTAGACAGCATATGTTAGAATATATCCATTTCCTCAGTAAACACTATGGTAAAAATCCACTAAGCATCTTCCAGCCGTAGTTTTCCATAGAACCAGTGTTGTTCCACAGGACACAGCTATGATCCACCACCAAACAAAAGTGAGAACTGTCCACAGCTCCAAATGAGGTTCCTGTGTGCAAGTGTGGGCTATGACATAAACCGGCTAGAGAATGGCTCTCACCTGTACAGATCAAGTATTTCTAAGGCATTTTGAGAATGCTCAACTGCCAAGAAGGGATATTCTTTTTTTATCTGCTGATTTTAAAGGTATGTTTACTCCTGCTCTTGCAGAGGACTGACCAGCACTGTTTCAGACAGATGGCACGGCGATGGCACATTGATAAGGAAGAAGTGTGGTCCTAACTGCTTCCTGGCGATAACCGTTTCCTGCTTGGAGGTGAATGTGGACCATTCTCCCACGTTTACTGCAGGAGTGATCAGCACCAGTCTGGTTGCAACAAATTCTGATGTCTATCTCAAAGCAAGAGTGTTGGGGGCCTGAATGTGCTCTCTGTTTATAAGAAACTTTGAAACATCACATAGTCTTCACTGTTAGGGGTTTCAACGTACTCTTTGTCTATAATAAACTTAGAAGCATAACATAATCTTATGATAGATACAATATGTAAGGTTTGAATGTGTTCACTGTTAATTAGAAATTATGAAGCATAACGATATATACACTGTATAGGGTTTGAATGTGTCTTTGTTCATTAGAAACTTTGAGGGGCAACACTATTTTCTCACAGAGATACGTGACAAGAATTGAAACAATGTGTATGTATTAGAAGGAAGAAAGTTAACAAATAATAAGATACATTAACCGTAAAGAATTAGCAAATACCTTAACATTTACGCAAAACCAGATAATCAATAACAGCGCTATTGTTTAGAAACTGTATCGCTATTGTTCTGAAAAAGTATAAAGATAACCGATGCATACTAAATAAACGGAAGCTTTTTATCCATCATATTGATGTGTGATTTTTCCCCACCGCTCGGCCGCGGCACAAGAGGTCTGGGGAAGGAGAGGAACATTTGTTTTCTTCTAAATACAGCATGAAATGCACTTCCTGAAGAACACTGCTGAAATATGCTGCAGAGGCAGCATCAGAAAGCTTGTGCTCTTACTGATCACTGGCTCAATCATTTCGTTTGCCCTCTTACGAATCAAGAAGCAATAATAGATATTAAACATTTTATTTAAAGGTTATTTAACACTTTGACTCTCCTAATTGAAAAAACAACCCAAAGCAGGTTTGCAAAACCTGGTTTTTATAACTATTAGATATGTGAATTTACAACTTCTATGTGAATTGCTTATTTCATATTAAGCTTCTGTAAATACCAAAATGCAGTATCTAGAGATACTACAATCCAACTGATCAAGTATCAAGCATTTGAAACCCAAAACTCAACAATCCAGTTTTTTTCCTGTTGTTCCTTTAGTGAATCTTGGGCTGAGCCTAAGTATTTAGATACCTGTTCAAGACTTATCATGCAAAAATCCTTTCCCCATCCATGCAAAAAAAGTGTAAATACTCACTTAAGGCAGAACAAGTTATGCACCTTTTTTGGTAGAATCCATATATAGAATAGAATTTGGTAGAATCTTATTATATTTATATGGTATTTAACTGCCAGTCTATGTCTGAAAGATACGCAAAAACTGTGGTATAGCGGATTCCCTGATGCAGAAAGGGAAACATTCTACATGTAACAAAATACATTTGCTTATGTGCTGTCAAAAATTTTAGAATTAACAAAGACTTTATAAATTCTGTCTAACAAACCTCCTCACTCCTACAAAAAGCGTAATTTATTGAATAAAATAATTTCAAAAACTATTTACTCTACATTTTATATTAATCCAAATTTAAAATATGGACACCACTGCAGTCTGGCAGCTTGAACTCAAATGTGTATCCAGCTGAAAATATGTGAAATACTGTAATAGAACTCTTCTTAAAATACATAAACTAAAAATGTTTAAAATTATTTATAAATTAGTGTAAGCTTCTGTATAGACGTAAATTAGGAAGAAACACCTTTATCAATTAAAGTTTTTTCTGAGTAAGAATGCCATCCAAGAACTTAAGATAGCTAAGATTTTTAAGAACTAGAAAGCTGATTTGTGACTTATGTGTCCACCTCCAATGAGTTTTCTATTTGATAGTGCCTAAAAGACTAAAAATTCTATCATTAAGTACATAAAATAAAAAAACAGAAGAGGCGTGATTATTATTGTAAAGCTTGCAGCATTTTCTTTAATTCCTTCTTTGTTAAGAGAAACACAATTCAGTCATCAACTCAAGAGGCTTATTTGTCCAGTTTTATTCAAAAGATTAGGATCATATTTGTTCAGCCAGAAAGTGCAGATCAAACCAAACCTGGACAGCTGTTTTTTATAAAGATTTTGGAATAACAAATAAATCTCGTCATAACAAACAGACTCCCATAAACTACTATTACTTTGACAGCCACCTGTGGTCTTGGTAGTTCTCTCAGACATCTATGCACAGGTTGCAGGGCAAAAGGTGAAGACAGATGGAGAATTCCGACTGAAGTTACTAACACACAGGGTAGGAATTCAAATTGCATACTCTCTAACCAGGCTACAAGAAACAACATTTTAAACATATAAATATGTATAAATAAAACTGATACAGTTCTCTAAGCAAAAATATTAGAAAAATCTTTAAAATTCTTCGCATTTAATCACCAAAGAGAGATTTGCTTATAAGCTGGTAAACTTGGAAATATATTGCTGGTCTGGGAAACAGGATCAACTCAATAATGAAATGTCGCATTGCAAAATTATCTCACACTGATTACAAGGAAACCTCTTGGGGAATGCAACAGTTAGAATCAAGTTTCAACATTTGTGGCTTGTGGATCAGATTTACTGTCACGTATTGCATTCAGATAGGCACATAAAATAAAAAACTGAGAAGGAGGAAGTTTACATCACCTAAACAACATACCAAAAAATTAAATGCTAATGTTACGTCACTGACATGGGATGATATTTCCATGGAAGTTAAAATTATTCTGAATTAAACACGTAACATCAAATAGCCTGTCTTCCTTTATTTTTCCAGAAACATTCCCAGATGACCTTAATTAACGAGTACTCTGGCAAAGTACAGAAGAAATCTTAATCCCATTTTCTCATACAGCAGCAGCAGTTTGATATCAAACAATCCACCTCTACCATGCTGCCCTAAATCTCCTTTTCTTTAATACTCTCAGTCCTGAAACATCTACCATGGAGCATAGCATATTCCCCCTGAAACTTTAATTTTTCTCAAAATTCTACTTACTATTTGAAAGGTCTCATTATTTTGAGTTAATATGTGAAGAAACTATCGTTTCTCTCTTAAGACAGCTGCTTTAGACACAGAAATGGTAAGTTTCAGCAAGACAGAATAAACGCAAGCCATGCTACAATTTGTCTATCCTCCTTTGTTCGGGATTTCCATATTCCACAAAGTCCCCATCCTGGATTTGGTCCTAAAATTCGTCTATTCTTTGTTTGGGATTTCCATCTTCTGCAAAGTCCTCATCCTGGATTTGGTCCTAAATTGTTCAGGAATGCTCGTTTTCCCTCGGTTCCTCAATTATCCCATTTGATTTCTTTCCTGATTGATCCTGTTTTCAACTTACTGGTTTAAAAATGCTGTAAACTGTCCAGCTTTTTATGTAACACTGTCTGGCTCTTAAACAATGTCAATTTTCATTCCTGTAAACCAATCTCTCAGCCAAAACTATGCAAACTGTCACTAAAAAGCTGTTGAGATAATGGCTTTAATTTTTGTTTGCTAACTAAATTAAATTAATTTAGCTTCATTCCACTTTTCTACCTCCAAAACCTTCCGAAGTTTTAGTAATTCATATTGGAAAAGTGAACATAAGCTTCAAACTGCCTGAGTGGAAACAAGTAGACCCTAAAATTATATCACAATTTGTGTTGCCATCTTACTAATGATGGCTGGTGGCATGCTGGTAATGAGGACTGGTTTGGATGGATGGGTAGAAGCCACGTGATCCTGTACAAGGACTAAGTGAGTCATCCTTAAAGAAGGGACCACACAATGTGCTGGGGGAAAACAATCACCAACCTTACAACCCCTAGGCTGTACTGCTACACTGACCAAAAAACACCAGTCATCACCACACCAGCCTTCTAGGATTGACACCACTAGCGTAAGACCACCACCTAATAGAGACAAGACCAATAAGAAAGTAACATTTTGTAAACAGCAGACTTCCTACGATTCAGCACACCAAGTTCACTCAGATGTCCTGTTTTACCAAGCAGTTGCCCAAGGACTACACTTCTAGTGGTGTCCACAGTCAGTGTTGACAGCAGGCAGAAACGTACAGTCCCCTTTCTCAAACACTCAAATGGAACATCATGACATAGCAAATCCAAACTTATAGAGAGTTATGAACAGCTACACAAATGTGGCTGCTGCATGTCTAATAGGCCAGTTTCTTTCTCGTAACAAAGAATAAAAATCCAGATGCAAGCATACACTGTGTATGCTCACTGCTTTAAATGTGCAGAAACCTTGCCTTATAGGCAAGCTATCCATCAAAGTGTAAGAGTGACACCACTTATAGTCCGCGTGCAAACACCTGAAAGAAATGCTCAGCCCAATAGTATTTTATTATATCAAAAGAATAAGCTGATGAAAAGTACTTTGAGATCTCTCCAAGCAGAGATTTCAAGCAAGACACACTTCAATAACAAATCTTAAAGTGAACTGGATACTTCACAGAATCAACTAGGTTGGAAAAGACCTTCAAGATCATCAAGTCTAACCATTTCCCCAGGACTGCCAAGTCCACCACTAAACCTCCCAAGGGCCTCATCTGTACGTTTTTTGAACGCTTCCAGGGATGGTGATTACACCACTTCCCTGGGAAGCCCGTTCCAATGCCTGGCAACCATTTCAGTGAAGAAAATTTTCTTAACATCCAGTCTAAACCTCCTCTGGTGCAGCCTGAGGCTGTTACCTCTTGTCCTATCATTTGTTACTTGGAAGAAGAGACCGGCCACCCCCTTGCTCCAACCTCCTTTCAGGTAATTGTGGAGATCGATAAGGTGCTCCCCCCTCTTCTCCAGACCAAATAACCCCAGCTCCCACAGCTGCTCCTCATTAAGGCCTGTGCTCCAGGCCCTTCACCAGCTTCACTGCCCTTCTCTGGACACGCTCCAGCACCTCGGTATCTCTCTTGTAGTGAGAGGCCCAAAACTGAACACAGTATGAGGTGCAGCCTCACCAGTGCCAAGTATGGGGGGACAGTCATTTCCCTGGTGGTCCCACTTCCCCATGGTCCTGCTGGCCACACTATTTCTGATACAGGCTAGAATGCCATTGGCCTTCTTGGCTACCAGTGCACACTGCTGGCTCATGGTCAAACCAAACCGACCCAAACCCTAGAGCAAAACGGATACTTAGAATACACCAAACCTCTAAACTCTGAGTGTGTTTTTGTTACTAACATTTCAATGGCAATTAGATTTTCTATCTGGAATAGCCTTCCTACCAGTCTTTACATGATGCAAGGCACATGGCCAGTTCAGATATAAGAAATGTTGTTTTCCCTCTTGATTAATTAATTCTCCCATAAAAAAAAAAAATTAAAAAAAAAATCATTAGGTCTGAAACCAAACAAAACAAACCAAATCTGAGTATGGATGGTGACAAAAGACACTATTCCAATGGTAAATTTGGCCAGCATACCTGTCTAAATCAAGGAAGGATACTTGTCTTTTACACAGTTGGTCAGTTAATTTGTTCACCCAGTAAAATAACACCATACAACGTTGTTAACAACAGATCTGCAGTAACACAAAAATTTCTGTATCAGAAAGCATACAAAAATCCTGAAAGAAAAATTTGGATTTGGGCTAGCAGTGGGAACAGCAAACTGGGTAACGCAATAAATTCCTTCCATAAGGAGACAGAAACAAGAGAAAAGATCCATTGTATCTCTTCGTCTTTCTACTGCCTCTCCTCCCAAGAAACACTATGGAAATCAGTCATTTGGGCAACTGGTGAATAGGTACAACTGCTGCATCTAAGGACAACCTTGCATATTACATCCGAAATACATATCTGCAAACATAAAACACGTACCTGAAACAAATACCTGAAAACTACAAAATACATACAACAGCACAGAATTACTGAAAATAAACTGTGCCCCTGACCTTGTAAAAATACTTAAGATGACAGACTGGGACAACAAAAATGAAAAGCTGCCACTATCCCCCAACCCCATACACAAACACGAAGTAGCAATTAGGCTGGAATGCCAGCTTAAAATCTTGGATTGACTGTTAATATTTGTCTAAGATTAAACCTAAGATTGCAAGTTATCAGCCCGCAGCCTAACACTTAGAATACCTGGACTAAACTTCTGGCACCAGCACAAAGTTTCTCTGCTCTTGGGCAAATCACTCACCTTTTCAGTGCTGTATGTGCAAAATAGGAAAAATAATACCTTATTTTCTCATATGGTATTTTAGTTTGAAAACTATCTATAGCAGAAAAATAGAATCCATATCATGGTTCAGATGATTAGGTGCCTAAATAATATATATTTAACCCTTGGTCATTTTAAAGGTTTTCAACTGGGGTCGTTCAGGGCAGGGGGCTTATAGCTATTCATGGTGAACAAATAATGGAAGCAATAAAGTAAAGGAAGGTTTTTCAATAACCAGGTTTCTTGATTCTTTAACTGCGAGCCTTATTTCATTAATTTTGGAGAAAATTTTATTAAGTGCACTAAATATGTCAGTACATATAAAAATCTAAATCTTATTATAATTAATACGTGATACATTTATTCAAAATATTGAAGTAAAGCATACTGCGTCAGCTTTTGCAGGGTCTGAACTCCAGTGCAGCCTTTACATTGGACATCCAAGGAAACTAAAAAATGGTCCAGTACAGTAATGCCTAGGTCTAAGGTGGTCCTGAAGTCAGGATCAAGAACTAGTTTTTTAAGCTGTGTTGAAGAGTCCTTGATGATTTGTTAGGACTATTCAAAATATGAAAACAGAAAGACATTAAGTTAATAAATTTCTTGTACCTGCAAGCCAATTATTTCAGTAGTAAACACTGAAAATGCATTTATACACCGTACCCTAGTTAAAAGTTCTCTAATGGGAAATTATAATAAAAAGTATATATTAAAAAATAAGGATTTTGCAACAGGACATCAGAGAAACAGTCGACTCTTAGCAGCTCCTACTGCAACAGTTTACATATGAAGTGTTTTGAACAGCATACATACAAGAACTAAGCTAACTGAGGGAAAACACAGTCCTGCCAAAATTAAAGGGATGGAAGGACGGAACTATCACTACACTTCCAACATCTGGAAACTGCAGAATTAACCTTCACCTCCTCTTCCTCCCTCTTCCACCAACACTATTGCTGATACAGTGAGAAGCCTCCTACTTGGCAATACAGACTTCTTGACTTTGAGGAATACTGAGGTTAGAGACCCTACACACCGGGAGTGCAACTGCCTCTGCATGGCGAGAGGGATACCTGCAGGCACACAGCGAAGAAAGATCAGGCGCACGAAGCAGTAGCTGAGCAATGTTTCTTAAACCTAGGCTGTGGCCAGCACCAAGCCCTGTCAGAAGAGACTTCACAGGCAGCAGGGGTGAACTCTCCTTCCCCGTCCTGAAGCAGTGGTGCCTGGTTGAGTCACCACAAACCAGGCTGACCAGGTGGATCTCAAACGAGAAAGGGTGAAGCAGCAAACACACTGTGCTGTGAACACTCAGTGCTGACACCAAAGCACGGACGGGTGAAACTAGATTTAAACAACTGTTTCATTCTCAAAGTGCCAGCTTTCATCGGTTTGCTAACAGGAACTTTCCCGATGTTCTTCAGTCTCAAACCACCTAAGGCCATCACACCTGCTCCTACACATTTCCTAGTTTGTCTCCACCTCTTGAATCTCCCTGGCACCGGGACATCGGGCTTCCTGCTGAGGTACAACAATACCACCAAAATAAAGGCAAACCTTGCCCTGACTTTTGCCATTCTGACTCAGCTTGGCAGTAAGAAAGTAGAGCGAACTATAAACTTTGATAAAATAACCTCAAATACTGGTCACGTAACAAGCTGCCAGTAAGACTGAGAAGGGAGATTTTCTGGAGGCATTATGTAACGCGTGCACTACGCCCCTCGCCCGTGATCAATGCTGGACAAAAGGACAGCGAGCAGGCTGCCCAGCAGCTACTATTCCTTGAGACACAAAAACGTATTGCTAGACACCATCCTTGGTAAATTTTATCAGAGCCACATCGCAAAGAAACTTAAAGCATTATGACCCTTCCAGGTGGCTAAAAGAGAGAATGATCTCCAAGCATGCAGAAAATGAGAGCAAAACCATGCAGCTTCCTCAGTGAAAGGATTTACCACGGATACTTAAGAGCAAGATGGATAATAAAAGTCAACCTAAATTAGGCATCACACACACTGGTCCTGGAATTAAAGATGGTAACGTGATTTGGGAAATCTTTGCACAGAGAGATTTTCTTGTGCAATGCAAAGCTTTGGAACGTTCCTGCTCCACGACTCGGATCTCATGGTTCAGGTTATAGAGAACTAAGTGGAGTTCACAGCCACTCCACCTCTCGTTGGTGTCTGGCTCAGTGAGGAGGGAAGGAGGCAGCTCTAACCACAGCCCGGAAACACGGCTCAGCCTCAAAGCCTCCGCAGTGTTGTGAGGCAGAGCCCCACACGCTGATCGCTCCACAGGAGCGGGCGGGCTGGCACACAGCACTTCAGGAGAGCAGGAAACGGAAAACGTAAGCATTGCCAAACCAGGGGAGAGTCCTGGGGAAGTTTCACAGAGGAAGACAAGTTTTCTCCTGCAGAAACAAAGGGAAGGGTTGTCACAACAACGCGGGCGTCCCCACGTTAATTCCTGGGATTTATTCAACCCCTGAGCGGGGAAGGCTCAGGCGAAAGGGAGAGCGGGTGCCCTGCAGCGAATGCCCGCCGTGCCCGCTCCGCAGAGCCCCCGCTCACCAGGCCACCGCCCGGGGAGGGCTCGCACACCCACAGCGCGCACCGAGGCGACGGCCCCGGCCCAGACCCCGTCCCAGGAGGCGGCCGCGCTCCGCACGGAACCGCGGGCTCACTGCACCCAGGGTCCCGGCGGGCCGGCTCCGACCGGGGGCGCCTCGGGGACG
>VZRW01004668.1:405197-439795 GCA_013398125.1 Aegotheles bennettii | reverse complement strand
GGCAGCGGCCGCTCCGGGCTGCCCGTGTGTCCCGGCGAGCCGAGGGCTGCGGAAGGGGCCCGGGTGAGGTGCTGGTCGGTTTGGCACCTGCCGGAGGGTGTTAGCACCGGGACTCCTTCCCGGCCGCCTCCCTGTGCGCAAGCGACAGCCTCCGAGAGCCTCGGCAATGGGCGGCTGCCATCGCGGCGCTGGGAGCTCCCGAGCCCGCCAAGGAGGCCGCGGGGGTTCGCTGACCTCCGGCCGCACGCCGGGTAACCGAGAGACGTCCTGGGCGCTCTGGGCCGCGTCTGCCCGGCTTCTGCAGCACCGAGCCCCTGGGCGGCCTCAGGCTCGGGAGGGAAGCTCCGTGCAGGCCTGGGGCGGGTACCCACAGGTCTGACAGTGTCACCTGCATCAAATGGAACGGTCTGTGTGTCAGGGGCCGAGGAACACAAACAGAAGGACGGTTCTGGATTGGGAGTTAACAGCTGTTTCTACCTTAATTGAGCACCCTGCTAACGAGATTTTTTGACGGGAAAAGGAGTCACACTCCAAGGTCAACGTGCCTTTTTGCTCTGAGGGAAAAGAAGAAAAAATAAGGTCGCAAAATTACTTCAGCTGCAATGTTAACTGTGGGTCACAAGTCTGCTGTGTATTTTGACCAGATGACCCAGGGAAATAGTTACATGAGTTCTCTGGTTCCACTCCCTATGTAGTGCATGAGCATATCTGAGAGGAAACACACACAACATTATTCTGTGCAAGCAATTAAAACTTTTCTAAGGGATTTTAGTTCTGTGCTAATTTGTTATACTACTGTGCTCTCACCTCTAAGGACATGGGACCAGGCAGACCTGCCTTAATAATTAGCCCAGCTGAAAAGTGGTTGATTAGGTGCTATCTATGCAGGTCTGAGAGAGCAAAAGGAAAGGGATGGGCTTCCCTAGTAACCCGAAGCGTGGATGGAAAAGAAGGGGTCTGGGAAGTAGATACAGCAAGGCTGGAGAAACACTTTGTTGTTTTGGTTCAGTTTTATGCTGATGGATAAAACTTTGCCTTAAAAAGCCTTGAACAGGGTATGCTTCCCATGCTGGAAAACAGGCAGCTGTCTCATGGTGTGCAAGCAGCTGTTCACAGTTACTGCACGCTCCTGGTGTCACTTCAGCAGATGACTCCTCTCTAGGGTGTGTGCAGTGGTTGCCTATGGATGCTGATCCCCTGTTTTGGGAAGTGGGAGCAGAGGGAATCATGCCAGTTCATGGGAGTAAAAATAGGGTCTTCTCACAAAGAAAAAGAGGTAGTGAGAGGAGCACAAATAGGGGAGCTGCTCCTGTATTTACCCTTTTCTTTTTCAGGCTCTGGTAGGATGTTGTGTTACCTATGCCAAGCTGCTGTTCTAGTCAACACTGGCACCTGCCAAACCCATCCCCAGCTTAGCCAGCTGCAGCCTGCTCCCCCTGGCTAGCATTCCATCATGTCAGTAAGGTGGGCTGTCCTAGCAGCCTCTGTCTAGCTAACTCCTAGCAGTTCCTAGGTAAGCCTGGAAAGAACTCAGGTGTTCCTTATGCACTTTTAAGGTGGCCATGGGGTAGTTAGCCCCATAAAGCACGTTGGGATTGAAATGTTTAAGTTTGGGTTTAAGCAATATTAGGTCTTGATTTGACCTGAGCTTGTGAAATGTGGACAATGGCAGCATCATCCTATGGCCCTAAGGATTAAGCTCATGGCAGGTTTAAGTGATCCACCCTTATCAGTATCCCACTTCTAGTTAAACATTTGAGTATGATTGTATGCCCCCTACCTCTCCCAATTTATACTCTATACTGTGTTCCCTTCAGTCACAGACACAGGAGTTCAAGAAGCCCCCCTTTCCTCAGAAGAGAGGAGGTGGAATCTGTGAGGGGAGGACGAGGTGGGGTTTCCCTGGACAGGGTAGGCTACAGATAAGGGAACTCTTTCAATTTTTGATTAAACCCACATCCATTCTAGATTACTGCCCTCTGCTTTCCTGACCTATACCATGAAGGATACAAACAGAAAATAGTGAAAAGTTCTTCTAGTTTTGTAATCTTTCAAGGTGCCCTCCAACCCCTAACATTCTGTGTGGTTCTGTGGAAGCACCCTGGTATAAACATCAGTGCAAGAGAAGAGGTGGGTCATTCATTCCCAGCCACTGAAAGTTTAGATGTTTTTTTGCAGAAAAAAATAGTAGTAAATACGTTCTCTGGCTTTAATCTTTCTATATTTTGGTGCGTTGCCTGCCACGGTTTAAAAGGTTTGTGTGCAGTTTGTGAGTTTGTGCTGGGAAAAGCCAGGACTAGCACCCAGTGCACAGCTGCAAGTGTGAGCTGTAATGTACAGAATTAGGTTAGGGACTGCAGTTTTGGTGTCAGGGAGTACAATGTAAATGGTGCATGAAAGCTGAGGAGAAGGCTTTCTAAAAGGCTGCATCAAAGGAGCTTACAATTATCAAAGCATCCTAATTCTTCTGAAATGTGTGAAAATTCTGATGTCAGCATAGAGTAACATTGTTGAATTCAATTGAGGCATCCAGCTGAATATGGTATGATTTTTTCACAGGACTTCAGAATAAGTTAGTTTGGAAGGAACATCTGGGAGATGATTGGTCTGACCTTTCTCCCTACATACACAGTCACTCAAAGCACCTTGGTATAGGCTATGGCAGGTTGCTCTGTATCCTGCCTGGCTTAATTTTCAACATCTCTCAGGACTCGAAATTCTACAGCGCTCTCTGGGCAACCTTCCAATGTTTGACCACATTCATTGTGAAGAATATTTTCTTACTATGTATTAAAAAATTCTTGTTTTGCAAGTTTTTTCCGTTTTCTCTAATTTGTTTGGTCTGCACCTCGCAGGGGAGGACTCTGGCCCTGTCTGCTCTATAACCACACACTAGGTACTTAGCAAGTAGATCCCCATTAACCTTCCATCCTCCAGAGTGAGCAAACCCAGCACTCTCAGCCTCTCCTTCAACACGTGCTGTATGCCACTGACCTGCCAGAGGCCCTCTGGACCTCCTTCCAGTATGTCAGCCTGCATCTTGTATTGGGTTACCCAAAACGAGACAAAATATTCCATATATGGTCTCACAAATGATGGGAGGGAAAGAATCACTTCCCTTGTCCTACTCATGACCCACAGTGCATGATTATTGAGTCTGTATTCAGTCATCCCCATGGCACTTCCTAACTTGTCTCTGCTTTGAGGCTGAAGAATCATGTCAGTCATTCTTCATATGACAGCAGTTCTGTAACTTTGATCATCCTGGTTCCCTTTCCCTGAGTCTTTTCTGTTCTAAGATAACCTTCTTGTGCAGCTTTAGTCACATCATTGCTGCATTTGAAGTGGGAGCAGATCATGGATTTAAATAGTTTCATAACAATGCAAGACACCAAGTTGATATTTTCCTGGAACCATTAAAACTTGACATTTTTGTCCCTTAGTGATAATGATCAGTTCAGAGCTTGTACAGCTGAATCTGGGATTTGGCTTCCCCAACACACCTCACCTGCCTCAGTTTATTTACCTGCAATTTATTCTACCATTTTATTGGACAGCTATTCAGTTTCCTAAAGCCATGCAGTTCTTTGGTCTGCCCTTGTACTCACTTTCCTGAATAGTCTGGTGTCATCACTGAACTGTGAGCTTGCTGTTTGTAATTTTTTCAATTCACTATTGAGTAGGTTGAAGAGCACAGACTCCCTGCAGAACTTCAGTGATGATCTCCTTCTTTTGTTGAGAATGGACCATTTGCTCTTTCTGTCTCTTCCCTATCTTCTAGCCAATTATTTCACCACATCAGGACTTCCAGAAGCCTTTTCAAAATCCAGGTGAACCAGATTGACCTCATTCACAGCTCTGTCAAAGAACTGCAGAAGATTCCTAGGACAGACCGTTATTTCACAGCACCTGTGCTGCCTCTCCTCAGTAGATCATATTCCTCTAGGTGTCCACTAATTATATTCTTTATAATAATATTTACTAATTAGCATTAAAAGCCTTTAGGTGCCTAGATCCCTCAAACTCTTTACAGACTGGTGTCATAGGTGACATGCATACCATGTCTTTAATCCTGTTCCTGCCTGAAGCTTCATGCATGCTTTTGTGGGCTTTCCCATGAGTCTCTTCGCTAAACTCTCATGTCTTTTATAGTTGCCATTTAAGTGTAGAACAGCTTTCTGATTAATACTTGGCAAACAGTTTTCTCCTTTGTTGCACGCTTTCTTAGCCTTTCAGCATCCAAAAGGTCTCTGTTGTGGAGCATTGTTGAAACTGCATCTGAAACTGTTTATTCTTCTGCTTAACTGTCACATATATCATAATCTGTAACTACGGAGCCGGAACGTGTTAAGTGTTGGATTGTGACACACCTTTCAAAGCATTTTACATACAAGTTAGCATATCAGTTAACATGTCAGGCACTAACATCCCTGTTCTACTCTCATCCCCAGCCACGTGCTTTGAACACACAGCATTCAGTTTAATATTCTAGGTTTTGAGCTTCAGTACTGCCATGTGGGCTGTTGCAACTAAGTAACCAGTTGTAGTTAAAAGAAAGGCAGGAAAATTCAGAGGCATAGTTGCCAGTCAGTCTCAGGGAACACCAGTTGCCTTCCAGAAACACTTTATTTTAGAAGCTGCCCTCTGCTGTTTCTCTCAGCCATCATTGCTTCTTGCTTTTTTTTTTTTTTTAGCTTCTTGAAGTAAACATAGGATAAGAGGATGAACATGGTTTTAAGTGATGTGTGTCAAACCCAGCCAAGTATATCTTGTCCCAAGTTATATTTTACAAAAAGAACTTTAGTCACTAAGGTCCTGTTTGGTATGGATTGTGTGGTGTTTTTTCTGATTGTTTCCTTATTTTTAATTATGTGTTCATAAATTTGCTTTTTCCTTCCTTTATCTAGAAAGGAAGGACAGTTTATGGGAGAACTTAATTTTTAAAAAAATCTAATACCTTGTCATTAGCAGGATGCTGCTGTTTAGAATGCTTGCACTGCCTCTGCTGGTTTTTTGAAGTTACGCTAGTCTGGAAAACTGTGCTGACCGAGAGTGAAGAGACCTGCATTCTGCTTCAGTGCTCCTGCTGTGCGAGAGGGGAAAAATTGCTTGTATTTTCCTGATACACTTAATACTCCTTGTATCCTCCTGACCTGCTCTTTGTTTTCTCTATTTGATTGAAGTCTTTACAGATGGGGGATGACCTCAGGTGTGTTTGTGCAGTGCCAAGCCTAAGCAGGGTGCAGTCTCAAACATTTCCCAGGTACTTTCCCTATATAAGTAATGAAAAAAACATGAGAACTTGTAATTTACAAATCAAAACTGTGGTTGATTTATAAAACTAATCTTAAGAAAGGTCTATGCTTGCAAAAGCTTGTAAGTGACCTTAAAATGGAATACTTTGTTGCCTGAGGTTATGAGACTACTTAGCATACACGTCATTATGCTGGATTGTAGTAGACAATATTAGTTGATAGGACAAAATTGAAACTTCATGCTTTTAACATTAGGTCTGCAAAAATGTTTATTTAGGGAAAATTCACATTAATGAGCATAGCATGCTAAGCAAAGTTAAAGCTTCCCAATTCAGACTTTTCACGATGTTCTTATGCTAATGCAGAAATCTTTATCTGTTGAGCAGCTGGAATTCCTGGGACCTAGTGGCTGTGTAAGCTGAAAGTGCTGGTACAAGATGAAAAATTCAACAAGAGTGACAAAATCACATAAATGTTGATGCTGCTTCTTATCCAGAACTGTTAGTATTTGTTGGTTTGGTTTTTTTTTTCCTCACTGCTAGGTTATGCTACTTCTTAGTGCCTGTGAACTCAAAGCTTTCAAAGTAGAACTGAACAATGAAGTACCATATGGAAGAATCATGCCTCAGTTTTGTTTTTTCTGTAATACAGATCATGATCAGGATGCTCTGATACCCCTGCGTCAGATATTCTTTTTTTGTGTGGTTAATGTGTGGGAGAACAATAGTAAATATTCCATTCTCAAATGCAGCATTGTTCTCTCTGAAACCTCAAGAGGGACTTTTTACAAGGGCATGTAGCAATAGGATGAGGGGGAATGGTTTCAAACTGAAAGAGGGTAGATTTAGTTTTGATATTAGGAAGAAATTATTTACTGTGAGGGTGGTGAGACACTGGCACAGGTTGCCCAGAGAAGCTGTGGCTGCCCCTCCCTGGCAGTGTTCAGGGCCAGGTTGGATGGAGCTTGGAGCAACCTGGTCTAGTGGGAGGTGTCCTTGCCCATGGCAGGGGGTGGGACTGGATGATCTTCAAGGTCCCCCCCAACCCAAACCATTCTGTGATTTATGAGTCTTTTCCAAAGCCAGATTTTATAGAATTGAGCTAGTATAACAATATGTATTTCTATGTTTTGAGTTGTTGGTGTGGCATTAGATGGACAGATGAACTTTAAATTAGAAAGAAGAATATCTCTGATGTAACTGCCTAGGACCTGAAACAAAGGAATTTGCAGAAGAAAATTTATGTTGACAGGCTCAACAGCTACGGTCAAAACCAGTTAAGAAACAACTTAAAACAAGTGTTTTTAGCCCAGAAACAGTATTGTACAGCAATCTTGTAAAATATTTATACAACAATTTATAGGTGTTCAACACAAACTGTTGCTGTTCTTGTTTGTGTAATCATGCCATAGGAAGATCAATGAGAAAAAATAATTTTAATGGATCTAATTTTGGACCTCCTAACTACTGTAATCTTTTAGCTAGCGTTATCTGTTTGAATATATGCGGTACACTTTGTAGGTTTAGATCCACTCTTTGGTCAACTCTGCCTGACAGCAGGCCAAGCAGGCCAGCAACCTTTTTGAATCTAGCAATTGTTTGGCATTTATGAAACAGGTAAGCTCATATGGGAGTTGTCATTGGCAAGAAAGAACCAAAATCACTGGGAATCAGCACATTCGTACGTTAGTCTTTTGGCTTTGTTTGTAGGCAGGGTGATCTAAGCAAAAACACTAGCCTTGTGGTAAAACTATACAATACCTTAAATATTGTGGAAAGTAATTAGATGCACTTGATTATTACATTGACTTTATGAACTTACTTTTTAGACACAGGCGATGTGGGTGATCTATCAAGATTTGATGTTTGACACTGTGCTTTGTTTAAAAACTGTAGTTCAAGAGTTCAAGATTGTCAAAGCTGGAAGAAGTGTGGGACACACAAAACTGAGGGCAGTTGAGAATGGAGAGAGTATGTATGCTTGCTGTTTAAGTAGCCAGAACCGCAGCCCCTGCTGCTACCAGGGAAAGTGCTACAGCTGTTTCCACAGCTGAGGCTGCATGAGGGCAGAGGATGTATCAGTGTGCTCCAGAGAGGGACAGTAGCAAACAGGTAATTTCACTTGTGGGTGTTCACGGCACAAAACCACCAACTGCTGGAGATGGAACCACAACTAACAACAGTTTATTCTGCAAACAGGTGTCTACAGATTATAGGTTTATATGCCACAGGAGTTGGCCCACACTTAGTTACAGGATAGAAAATAACCAAGTGGAAGCAACACCACTGCAAGGGTCACCTAAAAGCTTTTAGAGTTTGGAGAGGGAAGAGGATCGTGTAGTGCATGTTCACTCACCCATGAGAGCAAGGGCTCTCAAGTTCAAGCAGTTTTAGTGGTAGGGATCCCTACCATGGGGAGGACCTCATGTCGTAGACCCGCTGCTCCAAGGAGGACTTAAAATGGTCTCTGTCAGGGCTCCATTTATACCGAGGTCGAATGTGGGCTCGTGGTCAACTCTGACTGGCCTCAACTCTGAGGGCCTGAGCTTCCTCACCCCTCATTCAAGGTGCATATGTGCCAATCCACACTGTAAAGGTGGAAGGAAAGGGCGTGAAAAGTGAGGACTCGGCAGTCCTAGTGCCCCCTGGTCTTCTGTCAGGGCAGGGGTACCTTGCCACAGGGTGAAAGGTAGAAATTCCTGCTGGCAATCTGTGGAGAGGACAGCTGGGTATAATGTTTGGTTTAGTGAACTGACAAGCTCCTGGTGAGGAGGGGGCTAAGGTAATGCCTAGCTAGACAACTGGATTGTGGTACTGTATCTAGAGGACTGACTGATAGCATGGGTTGGGAAATACTGTCCTAGATGGGGGCATGTAAGAAAAAAGTTGGGGAAATGTCCTTCAGGGTACAAAACAGATACAATCTCCTTTATGTGGAATTTCCCAGAGTTCACACAAGATCCTTCCTTATAATTGAGAAAACAGATCTTGAAGATGGGGTTTTGTCAGCATCTACTGTTTTTAATTCTGACACTGTCAAATGAGAGGATGTTTGTGTATTGTAGTTAGTTGGTAAATCAGGAGTGTGATTCAGGTCTTCCAAAGAGATGTGTATGGGTAACCAGCAGCAAGGGGAAAAAAAAAAAGCTAAAAAGGAAGAAATCTAAAAAGTTTGAAAATTGCTGTTTTAAGGTACAGAATTCTTACAAAAATAAGATGGGTAGGAAGGTGGTAAAAGCAGGAATTTTTTTTATGGGACTTTACTACTATAAATCACTAAAGTTTGTAATTGTGTTACTGGGGATGGGTTGGAGATCCTTTGAAATATTTTCATTAGCAACAGAATTGTAAGAACAGTATTTTGATGTGTATCAAGTAAAACTAGGTAGGATAATCATAAAGGCAGGACTAGATCTCCTTATGCATAGGAGTAAGAGAAATGACATCTAACAACATAGAATGAAAAATCATATGCTTGGGAATTGATTTCAAGAAGTAGTTGAAAACTTGACAGTTGATTAAATGTGGCTCGCTGTCCCTTCCTTTCATCAGTCTAGAATTCCCATGCAGAATTAAAGGGTTGTCACTATGAACAGGACTAGGGAGTTTAGGAGATACAAATAAAGTCCTTTGAGTTAGTAAGAGCTTTAGACTATTGGTACAAAGCAACACCAAGGTGTTTAGAACATTGTCCCATTCCCATCTCCTTTGTTTTTAAAGAACATAACTGTAGTAGATGCTGAAAAATGCTATGATGCTGATTAGGGAGAATGGAAAACTTGCTTTTGAGAAAAGTGTATTAAAAATAAGTTTTAGCTTCAGTAGTCTTGCAAAATGAAGGCTGGAAGATGATGGCACTACTACTGATAAAATGCATTGGGGGGAGGAATGGGTAAAAATTATACATGGAGGAAAAATATTAAAAAGATTGTGCTGGATCAAGAACAGGTAATCTAGTCATGAATCAACTTTAGACAAGAAATTTTGAAGAAATGTCTACAGACAAGTTCAGGAACAGCCTTCTGAACAGGATAATGTGGGCAAGCAGTGCCTCCTGCCCCCTCCCCATCAATGAAAAGGAGTGACTGTTCAGTTAGAAACTTTGGCCTTAGACGTTTCACTCTGTGTTTTGTTGGTGTTCTGTTTCTCCAGCCCCCCTGATGCTTAATGTATTTTTCACTTTATGATTGCCTGAAGCTGGAGACGGCTGGGGGTGCTGGCATGTCTGAGAAGCTACCTGAGTAGCTGTTGCTTGTCCCAGTTACACGTCTGGTGGATAGCAAGAATGAGAGAACTCCCTCTTCCTTCTCCTCCTACCCCGGCCTGTTGTATTTTGATAAAGACCAGGTAAAATCACGCTACATATTGACCTGCTCTCTGTATAGCTCACTTCTTTGGATTGCTGCTGCCCTCTTCTGTTTGCTTTCCATGACTGTTGTAGCATGTATTGTTTCTGATGTGTTGCACTGAACACCTTGTGTCTGTTGTGGGAGATATTCTCAGTGGATTCCTTCAAGATTAAACTTTATCAGATGTTTGCTCGTGACGTGGGGTAAGCTGGCATTAATAACTCAGTAGTTTGAAAGAAATAGAGGTAGATGGGAAGTCCAATCAACCAACTGCTAATGCCCATTCCCCAAAATCTCGCCCACCTTGCAGCCGTGTGTGTGTGCCAGAGTACGGTTGTACCACAGCACAGCTGGTAGCTGTATTCCTCTACCGGATGGAGTGAAATGCAGTGGGTTCCTAGGGCTGGGCACCATGCAGAATTTGTTACAGTCATGATAGTGTTGTCATATTTAGTTGGTACCCTTCTGTACTTACTTCACAGAGCTGTAAATGCTCTGGAGTGCATGCGCCATGAGAAATAGTCTGTCAGCACTGAAGAATCTGCCACTGTTCTGCCCAAGCTGCTGTAAAATGGATTTATGCCAGCATGACTTGCAATGCTGTAGTGTGTCTGTGTTAGGTGTTTGTATTGGTGCAAACCTGTGTGTACCTGCTATAGCCATACGCCTCAGAAATGTGGGGCATGAAACATCAGTTTCTGATGCAACATTTTTTGGGTGAAGCAATTTCCTCTGCATAACATGTGTAATGAAGCTTATTAAGAATTCTGGCACCCTGACAAATGGATGTATGTGTATTACAATAAGGCACAGGGAAAGTGCTAGGCCATTGCCTGAGGACATAGGTGGAACTGAGGCACGGCCAGCTTTAAGACATGATAAGATGATACACAATTTCATTTCTATTGCAGCTGTCACTCCATTCCTAGGCAGAGCTCCTGCCCAGACTGTGCTTGCAGCATGCCTGGCTGGTGGGATCCCGGGGCTTTTCCTGCCGTGGCTGTATTTGACCGGGTGTGGGAAGCTGCTGTGTCCCTCCAAGGCTTTTTGTCAGGGTTGGTGTAAGTGCCCAGGAGTGGCAGATCCTCCACTGAGGCACCCGCAGGGGAGTGAGTGGCAGCGCTGCCCTTGGCACTGGTCCCGAGGGCAGGGATGAGTGGCTCCGTGACAGCCCGATGGTGGGAGATAGGAGGTGGGAGATGTGCAACGGGGGAGGAATGCCCGTTTGTTCTCTCAGAAATGGCTCTGCATTCTCTCAGAAAATACATGACCATTTCAAATCCTGAAGACCACAAGATGTAGAGCAGAATTCCCCTTCCCTCTCAAAGGACTGGACTGAACCCTTTAACTGCTAATGTCAGCTCTTGGTAATTTCTGATGCACTCAACCCATGGAGTGTAGCACTTGTAATTGAAGTAAGATTTGCATGGCAAATTGCAGAATTGACATGAATGCAGAGAAGCTCTTAGATGCTGTGACAGGCACTTCTGCATATTGACTAAGAGTAGGAATCCCTCCTAATGGTTGACAGCATCCAGAAATCAGTCAGGAGGTAAAATTACATTGGGACTGGAGAAGTTATGTCAGCTTCTCAAGATTGTGACCTTGAACAAGATTGTATATTCCTGTTTTTTTGAACAATTAATGATGATGATTGTGTCAGGGACTTCTCTGAGCAAGCTTACAAACAGCACATAGACAAAACTGAACCTTGCTGCACTGGCTGAAATGTGTAAATTGTGTCATTTCAAGGATGCCTTGCTAAGAGCAGCTAAGTTCTTTCTAAACAACTTGCATATGGAAAAAAAATCAGAAATGTTGCAGTCTCAAATACTCCGTGTGTCTATGTAGCTGTACATATTGGAGTTGTCAGTTCTCTCATTTTTCTTGTCTTCCTTAGGCAAGTTCACCTTTGCCAGGAGGGTGGGGACATGAAATTAGTAGTGTTATTTAGCAAGCCTTTTGGGACTGAGGGGCAGCATCACTGGTGGAGTGACTGCACGTGACTCCTGCTGGAGTGGGGGGGAGGGTTTCTCACAGCAAGCTTTGTAGTCCATAAAGGCTATGTATGCTTGTGAGGGCAGCGCATGCTGCACTGTTACGCTGTGGCTGGCTAGTGAAAGCAAGCCATCCTACATCAGGGCTACACAAATAGCAAAAGCTTTACTTGCGCGTTCCTTGCAGAGTGGAATTGCTCAGCAGTCCTTCCCCTCTATCCTGGTGGTGTAACTGACACTATCACATGGCCCAGAGGTAGCTGTGATCAGAGGGAATCCTGCCCCATTACAACACAAAGCACGTGCACCTTTCCAAGCAAAAGCATATATATAGCCTACACTGTGTTCCTGGCTCAGCTCCTGAGAAGACACACAAAATTAAGGCTTTGCTTAGTTTGCAAGTCCAGTGTAGTACGAAGTGGAAACAAAGCACATCACATACATTTTCTTTATTGCTGGACTTTTTTTCTTTTAGTAAGTAGGCATGATTCCTTAAAGGTTGAGGTTTTTAATAACAGTAAGTTTTCTCAGGCTTTTTTTTTTTTTTAGCTGTGGACAAAAAGATACCTTTGATCAAACTTTTACCTTATATTACAGTATTTCTGTACAAAAATAAAAGTCCAAAATCAGCTTATTACTAGCTGATATTCCCTAATTTATTTACAGGGTACTGTCAAGAACCTTCATCAGGCAAACAGGTAAAATAGAGAACTCTGTATTAAAGCAGTTGCATTGCATAACTTTGCCTTCTTTAGTCAGCTCTGAAGGGCTCTGACCTTTGGCAGTCAGTC
This sequence comes from Aegotheles bennettii, assembly GCA_013398125.1. Classification (NCBI taxonomy): domain Eukaryota; kingdom Metazoa; phylum Chordata; class Aves; order Caprimulgiformes; family Aegothelidae; genus Aegotheles; species Aegotheles bennettii. Next base: position 427,404 of record VZRW01004668.1, on the reverse strand, counting down.
TGGGTTGGAGAGTCCAGCCAGAATTATAAAAGAGTGATGTCTTTAAAATTTAATATTAAAAACTCAAACTGACATTATGGAGTACTGAACTGATAACTGTATTTCCATATTAGGGTAAGTCTATAAATATTCTCAGCTACATCTCTCTTTATAATACAGCAGATATAAGTGGCAGGAGTTTGCATTCTGTATTGTAATACATATTTGCAATAGTAAAATCAATGTATGAAAATTTTGGAATTTACTTGTTAATAAAACTGCTTATAAAGTAACCATACAATTGTAACAACTATAACTCTGAACTATTAAAATGTACAGAAAGACTGTTTACACCATTGCACATACTTATTCCCTTTGCTTCAAAAGACTTGTGAAATACAGAATAAAATGTCAAATTTTACTGACAGCTCAAATACATATGCACAATGTGCACATCCATGGAAGCAAGGGGAAACAAAATGTTGGCGTCCATCAGGAGGGCTGCCAGCAGCTCTCCAAAAAAATATATCTTGCTCTTCTTCCCTCCCCCTTCCAGTATGTATACAGGCCAGTAGATTACTGCAGAATGGATGAATATGACTTTGTTTTCAGTATTCTGGAAGGACAAAAAAATCCTCTTGACTTTTATCAGCACTTTTAGGTCAATACAAGTTGGATTTAATATTGTAAGGCACTTATTACTGCTTGTATTGCAGTGGATCAAGTCTTAAGGCATTCGTTACATCAACTGAAGATAATAATGCTTTGGAAAGTTTTGAATGAGCCAGCAGTATGTGACTATTTCAGCTGATTTTCCCCTCCCCACCCTGTGGTCTTTCAAAACAATGTTTGAAGATATTTTCCGTGGAAACTCTGGTTCTTGGTTAGCTCGTCAACAGATGTGATCAGTATCATCAGGTTGTTTTGAGGCCAAGCAGCGATATGTTCTATTTAGAGCACAGTAGAACTGGTTTTGTTTTCACCTGGAGCTGCCCTGACTTCCATGACTACTCACTGATCGAGAGGTGCTGTAGCGTTTTTTCACGATCATACTGATGTAAGCTTTCATCAGCTTTGCAATGTCAACCACCTGCCAAAAGAGTATAAAGAGCAAAGTTCTTCATAAGGTAACAGTATGTGAATGAATGTCTTTAGATGATAACAATATAAAACTGTTGAACCTTTTGCGGTTAAAGAAATAAAAATACTTGGCACTTGCATCCATCTCACTGTGTCTTCCCTTCAGCTTTACAGGGGTCTTGAATGAATATGTAACATTTGCAGCAATTACTTAAATTACTAAGTAGCCTGGCTATCAGAACAGGAAGACCACAATAACAAAATTCCTTCTTGCTCTTACCTTACTAGTTTCAAAAAGCAGTTCTCTCTCATCCACCACGATCTTGTAGGTGTTGGCAAGCGGTGCACCAAATGACAAGATATGTTCGTACTGAAACACCTCCAGAGGCCTTCCTTCCCCACGCTTGTAGACAGAAACCGCATCAGCGCTGACTCCAAGCCACAACTCTTGTGGGAATCCCCCTTCTTTACACTGGAGGAAAAAATGTAAATTAACAGCAATGGGAAGAGAGGGAGCAACACAACACTTACTGTTGAGATTCTTGATTGTAACCGTTTTTCAAAAAGTGCATATTGCTTATAGTGCACATTGCTATGTTCCTTTGAATGTAACCTTTTGCACTTCTCAAAGCTGCTTGCAAGCCATCAGGCTAGCATTCTGTCCCTCTGTATTTTATGGTTTACTAGTGCTTTTAAATAGCTATAGTGCTTGCTAACAGGAGTATGCTTTTAATATCTCACAATTTATTACATCAGCTGTCTGAGCCTTGTGACACTGTATTTGTGGTTTCACTACTCTGTAATGAAATCATCGTCTATACAGTATAAACTGTAGTTTGAGTGTTCAGGAGGTCTTACCTCTACATCAAAGAGTGTTGAGCCATAGCCAGGCCATTCCTTAATCAAAGCCATATACTTTGCCATAGCCTGCTCCTGGTTCATCCTCTGGAGTTTTTTCCACTTGTCAATAATACTAGTCCTGCAAGCTGAGATTTCCTCTTTGACCCACATGTCTAACATCTGATCCTCCTCAACCTTCTGTTTGCTGACAGAACCACTGCGAAAACTCCTCCGCAATGTTCCTTCAAGAAAACTGGCTCGTTTCTTCTCAGCCTTCTCTGCTGCAGTAAATGTTTTGGTAGACTGTGTGATCCGAGACTTCAGCTTTTGCAATGGATAGACTTCCTCCATTTCTGGTACAGAGGTATGCAGAGTGTAATCTCCCTGAAGGTACTGGAGACGCAAAGCTGCGAGGACCTGGAGGGTTTCTTCAGGAGCAGGATAGTGTCCTCTAATCACTGCTTCATGAGCCTATCAAGGGGAAAAAGGTAACTTTTTACATACAAACCAGTCTTTGAAAGCACTAAGAGAGAAATGGGAAGTAGTGGTAAATCTCCTGGCAGATTTGCTGAACTGGCTAAGTCAGGGCTTGCCATAAGAACGGCAGGGCAATTGAGGAACTTGCTAAGTGGGAATTACTGTTACTAGTACAGGTCTTACTGAACACACACGTATAAAAGCCACTGAACTACTGAAAAGGAAAATAAAATGTGAAGGGGAGAAAATCAGGATCTAAATATCTGATTGTGAGGAAGTCATCCATGTTCAAGGGCACTACGAAGAAATGGATGTCTGCTTTTGCTTACGGCTATCAGTAGTAGCTTACTGCTGGGAAAACTGACCTTTCTCGCCAAACAAGCAAAGCCCTAGGACAGCTTTGTAATTTACCCCACTGAGGGAAAACAGTAAATCTTCAGTAGATTCCAGATAATGTTAAGTAAAATGTTTATATATTAGTGGTTTATAGCGTCAGGAATAACATTCTGAACTCTTCTGTCTTCTGAAGGCTTCGAAATCCTAGCTCTTTGCACACCCATTCAAACCCTTGGAAATGTGCAACAGCTAGGTTATGGGTGTTTGTTTTTTTTCACCTGACACTAGTACAGGAAACAAACGTGCCTTGTGTCTGGAGATGCAGGAATTACAAGCAGTATAGTAAACAGTCAGAGATAATTCACATCAAGTAAGAGCTGGTTCATTTAGGTGTACATTTAGGATGGAGACAAAATGTGCCTTTAAACATGAGACTGTACACATGCAGCAGCTGAGCTGTTCTGTGGAAATGGAAGTATACTATTTTAATGAGAAAGAAGAATTAAAATATTTTCTCCAGTCCCTTATGATTTAAAGGATTCGGAGTTTAAAATAATGGAGGTGACCGAACTGAAACTGATGACACAAGGGAACTTTCTTAATTGGCTGGGAAAAATTCAATGACTGACATTGAAAGCAGACAATTAGAAAAAAAAAGAACAGAACTGATGTTAGAATGTAGTAAGTAACCTCTTTAAGGTATTGCTGTAATATTAATCATAGGGATTGAATGTGCCATGCTTTACAACTGAAATATTTTGGCCTTAGCAAGACATAAAATATTTGGCTAAACACCAGTCAGCACAGAATGCTTCATGAAAACAGTCTGTTTCAGTGAATGTGCTTGTTCCAGTTGTTCATATAGGAAACTATCTAAATCTGCCTCTTAAACCAATACTGTAATGTAAAATATCTGATGCAGAGCTCTCATGGATTTTCTTCTTACTGTTTAAACTTCATCCCAAAGCAGAGGCATTAACTGGCTGACTCCTCTATATGCAAAACCAGACAGACAGTCAGAATGGCAACATTTCCAAGCCCAACCAAGGCAATCTATTGCTCAAATCCTTTCACCAGCAGTTCTGGATAGAGCTACACCTGTAGGGTCTGGAAGGAGGAGACCTTTGGTAGATTCATGACGTGATATGATGCCTTAAAACCTAAACTGTAAACAAGGAAGAAATGCTTAATTACAGTGAAGAGGTTTCTGATCCTGTGAAAGGGAAAAAGGCTTCACACCTATGAAAACTGAAATATGTCAGTTCTTGATCACATCAGGCTTGCTTACTAACAGAATGCCAGTGCCTTGGCATTGTAAATAGCCTTACACAGAAATCTTTATCTGTCTCCAGTGTCCACCTGAAAGAAGCTGTCCATTGGAAGAATTTTTAGCCATTTGCAATGTAGTAGAAAAGGAGAAGGTCAGTTAACAATAATAAATGCCATCAGTGAGTTTCTGAGTAACTACAGGACTTCATATAATAGAAATCCAACTTTAGTTTTCATTATAAATCAATTTCACTTATTTTATGTTTTGCAATATGGCCTCATTCTGAGCTCAGCACATTCATTAAGTGGATTTCTGCTCATCATAGCTGTCTTACAGTTACTGCTGAGACTGGACTGATTTGTTTTACTATGGTGCTTATGAAATACCAATCGGTTTTTGCAAAGAGAAAAAGCTATTGTTTTAGTTCCATATAGCTGTCAATATGGGTCTCTAATTTGCTTGCCAGTTACACATTTTTCACTTTATTTCTTGCACTTTCTTAAGAAAATGGTTTCATAAGGGCAAAATGAAAAGCAAGTACTATCCTTTTTTATCCAGCTTAGACCTAGTTCTCCAATTTGAGTAGTAGTACGTTTAGTTAAACAGAAGCATAATCAAAACTCGCCCTCTGCTGCCTAGATCTCTTACTTTTATCCTCCTTTTAAAAGGGCCTTAAAATGGAACCTTGTTCTTTACCTGCTCAAACATAAAGGCAAATTCCACGCTATCTTTTGGGACATTTTCTGTGTCCAGGAAGCAGTAGAGTTTGAAGTAGAACTTCCAGTGCATCTCCCCAGCTTCAGCAGTAGCAGCAAGCCTGCATGGGTGTGTGGAGAGACAGAGACATCAGATCTGTGAAATCAAACTCCTCTCTAAATTGACACCTGAAGAATCTAAGCAAGGCAGCAGCTGAATTTTGCTTTGCTACACCTGCTTTCAATCTGGTATTGTTGACAGGAGCCAACTGCTTTCAGCATTATACCTGGCTGATGTAATTTGAAGACGTATATTGTATATACATACGTGTATGTGTGTGTGTATGTGTATTAGAGCCTACAGCGAGGACTTACAAATGTTGACTCAGTTCCTAGTCAACTGTTTCTAACCAAAATTCTCTCTTATTTGTGGCTCAGTGAAGTGTTGATAAAAGCAACATTATTAAGTCCTGTTATAAAATATAATTGCACAACACTTTAGACATTCCTTTTTTCCCCCATTATTATGTGGATAAAGGAGGCTGATTGCCACGCATATAACAACATAAGGATGACAAACAGGTATTTAGGCCTGTATTACATTTTCTTACTATGGTGCTATGGGTGGCTTCAGCTTTACTGGTAAGAAAAACGTTGTTGGCTTCTGTGGTGACTTCCACATGAAGTTAGGCAACATGTAGTCAGAATGGCAATGATTGCCTGCAGTTCAGTTCTCCCAGTACTGGGGCAGCCACAACACTAGTGATGGTGGAAAAAATTGTAGTGGTGGAAAAGAAAATGTGTAAATGGTGATGAGAAACATGACTGGTGTCAACACAGAGGAAAACCAAACACAAGGTGGCTCATTAATCCTTTAAGAAAAAACATAAAGGTGCTTTTGTTCCAGAAATGGCCATGTGTGTAATTTAGCTGCATCATCACAAACAAGTAAGAGAAAAAAAATTCAGCATTATTGACATTGGAAATTTATTTAATTGCTAGTTATTAGAGTGGTGAGAGAGAAGGAGAGGCGCACTCACTTTTCAAACTTTGCCAAGACATCAGCCACAATGGTTCTGCTTTCAATTGCTTTATCAGTAGTCCCATTGTATTCAAACAAAGCAAACATATTTCTGCTATCCTCCATGGCCAAGCCACGAATTAACTTTTCAACCACCTAATGAAAAATAGCACAATAAAAAAACATAGCGTGGAAAAGCAGCATCACAGAGTAAGACAAATAATGAGAAGAAAATTCAGCACTAGGTTTTACATTAGGCTAAAAATGTTGCTAAGATGTTCTCATCAGCAGTATTAATTGTTGTCAAATTCCACTTTAATTTGTATACTAAATATATGTGTGTGCCATCACCTGGCCAGATATAACCCTTGTACTTCACCAACTCAGCGAGAGTCATGAAGCTTTAGGAAGCAATTTGGCTGTCATACACACCAATATCTACTTAAGTTACTTCAGTAATGCCTCTACTGAATTGCTTAGTCTTTTCCTTAATTTTTCCTGTAAGAGGGAAATGTAGTTGGGTAATCCTCTGCAGAATAAAGACAGTTTTTATAGCAGGGATTTCTTCAGAACATGCTGGGGGGTTGCAGGGACAGCTCTTCCCTCCCCTGAAAGGAGACTGGTAGAGAAATCCCCAGCGCTTCCGAAGATTGACGCTACTACTGGCTGGAACGGGCACATAAAGGGACACACTGATTTTGTGCCAAAGCTGTTCTGTCACCACTTCTCACCTCTCCAGCTGTAGTGTGCGAGTTGATTGTAATCTTACAGGAGCCCCCACCATGGCAATAAACTGTGGATGTCATTTCCTGCCTCCCGATCAGAGCTTCTATTTCATCCCGTGATGGCACAAACTCTCTGCATTTGGTTTTCTTCAGAGATTCATAAGTAAAAAGTGCGTATTTCTCCATTTCAGTTCCTGGAAACTGGTCCCGAACCCTGCAAGACAAATATTACTACTTTAAGCTGCCAGTCTGTGAAATAAAAAGTTTACTTATTTGAGAGTGGACTTTTTCCCTTAAAGTACTTATGTATGCAGTTAGCTATTCAACTGACACGTTCAAAAGTTTATCTTCACTGCCAAAATGAGTGTGAGTTGTTGTGGAACAACTTGTATGTGTTCATCATTTTGTCCTGCAAACATAATGGAAAGCAAAAACTGAACTGCCTTTATAGCCTTAACTACCAGAACCTTGTAATGACTCAGACTTGAGAGCAAGATAACTATAAAAATCTTCTTGTAATCACCTCCCCTTTTTGTCAGTAGTAGTTGTTGTACGAAGACAAAACTGCACTAAGGTACTTCAGAAAAAAAGCAATAAAACATATTTTTAACCGCTCTGTTTTGTGGTGTCAGTATACTTGATTTCTATTCCCAATTTTCTTAAAGATTCTCTCTAGACCTTACTGTTCAGCATTTAGTATTATGAGGATTCCCTAACAACTTTAATGAACTCAACTCTTAACTACTGAAAACTGTTGGATCAGGTAGCTTTCAGCACAGAGTGTTTCTATAATATTTCCAGTGATAAAATACCAGATTCTTAGAGCTACTAAGATTTAGTTTATGTGAAGGAGTACAGTGATTTGTGATCTAAAAGGCATAAAATTATTACTGCAGGATTACAGCAATGCTGTAACAATGACTATGCACCTGTTATACTGAAACCAACCTAAAATGTTGTATTATTTGCATTTTTTTTTACCTGGGAGACCAGTTGATGAACCAAGTTAAATTGCGAAAGTGAATCAATGTTGGATTTTTTCATTCTAACAGTTATATGAAGTGACTGACGTTTTTCACTAATCTTACTTTGGTTGAAATGTATATCTTTAATTTAGCATTTTACAAATATTTATAAAATAATTACTTTTAGCAAAGTGGTTTACAAAGTCCATACTCTAGGACAAATACAGACATAAATTATTGAGAACAGTTTGGGTTTAGTGGACTAACTTTCCTTAACGACAAAGTCTTTGCATTTTTCTGCTGCATCACAGCAAGAGGACCTCCACATTCTGGGTAGTGCTGAACTGTCAGAAATTATTTATCTTTTAAATGGTCACTAATGTCTTAAAAGTAGATTTGCAAACCGACATTTCTACTTCAAATCCATCTTTAAACATCCTAATGTTCTTTTAAGTGCATGATACCTCACAAAATTAACATAAGCAGGATGAAGAATTTTGGACAGTTGAGAATGGGACCTGGGGGCACGGGTTCCAAGTCATTTAAGCAACTTTATACAATTACAGAAAGCCCCCTCTTTGGTCAACGTTAGCAAATCATGCATTCAGTTTAGTGGGATTTTGCTTGATTCTTCAATTGAGAACAATTCCACCTAGATCAAACACTTTTCTTACAACATTTTTTTTAGATTCATTGTTTGGCAGAACCAGTTCACTAAGTGAATGCATCTTCAAGTCTCACTTGAAGATATTTAAGCACTGTTGCAAGTTGTGGGAAAGAAAACAGTGAGTGAAGAAACTTTTCTTGCTGTAGTAGTTCAAAATTTCTCACCTTTTGAGATGAAACTTGAGATATTTGAGGATGCTGCGACTCGGCAGAAATGTGCAACTCATGCAGGTGAGTATTTGCCAACTATACAGGTTGCCCACGCTCCCAGGGTTAGGCACTTTATTGGTCTGCTTGATGAGCTGACAGTAGAGCTCATCTCGAAGAGGTCGTAAATCATGACCTGTTTGGAGGATACCTTGTATGATAGGGGTGGGATCAGACATAGACTCCAGCTGCTGCAAAGAATTAAATATCTTGATGGCTTCATCCTGCAGAGTTGTGTAGCCTTTGTCTTTCAGCACTACATAAGAAAAATAGGGAGAAAGGTGCTTAGGCTGAGATATGAAAGAGAAAGTACTCAGGCTTAACATAGGAACTGCTTAATGCTATTCTGTGACCCTTATCATGCAGGTTATTAGAATGGATCTTTCCCATTTCAAATGTATGATGCAAACTCATTTTATGAGCTATTTTGCTATTGAGATTTGATCTGAATTTAATGAAATCCCATTCTGACAGTTTCTGGCAACATAACTTAAAATGTGTGTCTTGCTTGATCAGAGTTTTTTTGATGGAGAATCTTATTTCCAGAACAATCCACACTGCTGAAGTGCCTATCACTTTTCACTGTCACAAGAAAGTGAAAATCACTTACCACAAGTGAGGTAAAGCACGACTGCATTACAGAAAGTGACAGAGGCACCTGGCATCACTTTTGTCTACAGCAGTAGCATTTCAATTAAACCCAAACAAAACCACAAAACTAAATCACTGCCATGACACTGTAACTTGATTTTTGAGTGCTGGAAAAGGTGGTGATTGTTTTTGTACTACAGGTTATTCGGCGTGGGCTGACAACTTTTACAATCTATGTAAAAGCACCTTGCAGTTCTTGGGTTCAAGAGAGGGAAGAGATTGCTCTGGTGTCCGAGTCAGGCCAACTAACCATCAAAGCACAAAACAGTACAAACATATGGTCTGAAGTTTCTAACCTGACTTTATGCTATTACAGAAAATAACTAGAACTCAACTGCAAGTCAAGGCAGTAACCAAGCATCAGTCCATCTGTGGAGCTATATTTAGTATGGGAAGACTTTGGCAAGACTTCTACCTCATAGAAAGCTAGCTAGCTGTTCCTGTCCATGCGGAATAGAGAGCAACCATGCTGCACTCCTGCATGGGATAACCAGCTCAAGTGGCTGAGAAGAGCAGAACTGTGCCTTGCCACCGTACAGGAGGAGGAGGACGAAGAAAAGGGAAAGGTTTTTTTCCCTAGGATTTTTCTTTTCCTTGTCATTTGAGCAGAACGGTATCACTTGAGATATCAGGAAGTCTTACGTGAAATACCTTAACTTTTAATCAACTGCGACCTCCCACCCTCCTCCCAAAGGTGAAACCTCTGACCTGAGTCATATCTTGTTTAATATGGAGTTGCAAAATAAGATAAGCAAATCCATTTAGGAACACCAAATTCACAACCATCAATAGCTCTGAACCATTCATTCAAAACAGACTTCTAAGTTAGTGATTGAGCCAAGGATATTAAAAGACATGATTACACTTATTTCAGGGGTAAATGACCCATTACGTTTTAGAATCATGTCCACTCAAATCTTGTTTCACGTAAATAATGCTTCCCATCAGAACTGATGAAACTTACCACTTGTGGCTGCTGCAGGTCCCCTCAGGAGGTAGGAAGCAACAATAATTTGATAACGAGAATATGATTCAAGGAGACTAAATAATTGGGTTTAGTTGCTTATATCAGTGCAAGATTTTCAAACTTGGTGGCCTTAACTGTGTTGGTGAGGGCAAGAAACTTGTATTACAGCAGCAATAGTAACCTTTCCTTCTAGAACACCCACGCAGGAGCACCACAAGTCTCTATGCTAGACAACCTGCTATTTTCTACCTCCCGAAAGAGAACAGGGAAGCATGTCTTTTTGTTTTATAAAAATGTATTTTGCCTACCATTACTTCACTATAGCCCACTTACTAAAAACTTACATCCTCTGGTGGAGTCTCTAATAAGGAAAAGTGTCTCTATGAATGAAAAACTTACAGTTTAGATTGATGTCCCCATACGGCAGTGGCAGCAATGGTGAGTGCAATGGATGATGTGTGTAACGGAGAATGGGGTTTCTCTTATAAATCTGTTCAACCACATCAGTATTCAGGCAGTTTTCCTATTGGGGTAAGAAAAAAGCGGGATTTGGAGTCCAGAATTAACAATAATGTGATGCTTTGTGCCCTTGTGCTGGCTGCAAACAAATTAGTTATCAGTGTAACCAACACTATTTGGTGCCAAATCCAGTTGTGGGTACTTTGTCATGGCACTCTGCGGACTGTGAAAGCTCAGTATCTGCTAACCTCAGGCCTTGCATAAGCTTACTTTACCTGTGCAGTAACAAACAAACCACAGCAGAGCTACAGAAGACAAGAAGTTTCATGAAATTTCTTGAAGTGTATTTTCATTTTACATTTGGTTTTACTCCAGTATTTCATAACTGGAATTAAGACATCTGTATTTAAGTTTTGTATAAAAATATTTCTCCAGCATAACTAATTGGCCTTTTCAGTTAGAATCTACAGGAGCTACCATAACAAAACAGTCCAGAAAAACTGTTGCTGTAAACCTGATGCACCTACTCTGACATCTAAATACTGTTTTGACAGTTTGACAGATGTGTGACCACTGTCTTCTATCAATCCTGAACTTCTACATATTTCTACTGCTCTCAAGAACAGCCTTCATAGCCTTGGAATTTAGGGCTTGGTACTCTTTTTTTCTGTCTCTTCTGAGAATCATCGTCCTCTTTCCTGAAAGCAGATCAGCAAAATCTCCAAAAAGATGTTTGCTGGCTACGCGTGCAATGTCTGCAACAGGATCCTAAAGCAGTAAGCATTAACTGAATATGTTTCTCACCACACACAGACGAGATGGTCAGCCTGTGCTATCACAGAACAAGAAACAAAGCATAACAACAAAAATCACAGGAGCTGCCCAGTCCACATCCTGGTGTGCTGCTCACTGCGTACACAGCCAAACAGGTCTGCTGCTAATTCATGAACCTGCACACTGCGCTCTGCTGCTTGGTATAGCATCTGTCAAGTTACACAAACCAGTAAAACTTGTTACTGTTTTCATGGAAAAACGCTATCCCTCTTGCCCTCCAAGTTGCACTTGATACTTTGCTCTTTCACTGTTTAGATAGAAATTCCTTTATCAGGTCAGTGAACACATTCAGCTTCCACAATTTCAGTCCATGTCACTGTGTGATTAAAATTCAATTTTCTGCTTTATTACCCAATATGGCAAAGTCAACATAAAAAAGATTTAATCAACCATTCTTTCCCACCCCACGCCTTCCCATTTGTGCCTACCTTAATATCCTGAATAAGTTGCTGAGTTGGAGTATCAATTGGTGCTTTTGTGTCAATCACATTCTGGATGGCACTTGACCAGCGCGTTGCCTCATTAAGCAATTTTGTATAGAGACGGTAACAATGCTTGCGTCCATATACTGTTACATTCCAATAACCTAGCACAACAGTAAAAAATATTAATCACAGAAGCTGCATCTCCAAAACCACCCCAACTTCTATCTGAAAACAGCTGTAGCCCCATTAGGCCCCGAGTGCTGCATTCTGGATCATGCTGGCAATTTTTCAGGAATTATGAAGTTGAATGACTAATTATCATAGTAGTAAACTAACTGTCATCTTGTGGTATTAAAGGAGGTTCTCTCCTTTAAAAAAGCCTAGGAGTAATCTCAGAGTACAGCTACCATCATGCAGACTCTGATTTTATCCAGTAATCTTAGTAAAAGTGACCATAGGACAACACTATGGAATACTGCTAGCTGCCTGTGGCTTGTGGGCGCTACTTCTCCAGCCCCTCCTGGAACAGGAAAATCTGAGACAGTCTTGTTTTGTATGCGAGAGTCTTTCCTTGTCTGTGGCACATGTACAAACAGGTATAAAGCATGAACTACCTCTTCTGTAAAAAAGTCATTAATTTCACACCAACGAAATGGCAACTATGGCAGGAAGAACATTTCAGTTAAAACTCACTCTCTGCATTGTTGTATAGGCTTTTTATGAAGCACATTCAATTAAAGAAAATCTGTTTCATCTTTCCCTCTTTGAAGCATCAGTGACCCCAGTGAGATTATATAGGGCTGTCCAACAGTTGCTTCTCATTTGCAGACAGCCACTTCCAAGTTGAAAACCAGTTTTGAAAATGCACAAGGGAGCTGACTCAGATGTAGTATGTAGGTTAGAACAAACTGGACTCTTACTTTAGATCTCCCTATACCTGCTCTACCAATGTTAGTCCTCATAGTTCCGCAGCACATAAAATAACGCACGAGGAGAGTGCTCCTCATGTTCTTCCCCAGGTCCTTGATGTGTAAGTGTTTACACTAAGCAGCTGTGTCTGTCTACAATAACACGAATGTTGCTGAGAACAAATTTTACTCCTGTACACATTATGACCTCTGTTTTTCACCCAGCAATTCCCCATAAAATGCCTCCATGATGTAGGAATCTGACTTGTTCACAAAACTCCAACCTTAATAATCCATTTAAAATACTCCTATGCACTGTATGTTGCATTACTAGGTAGTAGGACAGAAGGCAACTGAAAGCATATTTGAGCAAGAGCAAGCAATTACCTGTCTCTTTGAAGATTTTTTCATCAGGTGGGACCACTGAGCAGAGGCTGTTCAGGACCAGCGTACCCAATTTCAAAGCATTTTTCTCTGAACTCTTGTAGTAGTCCAAAGAATTGTGTGTCAAAACAAACCAACGCTTCTTTAGTTTTAATGAAGACATTTTTGGGTTGTTCTTTACTTCCTTGTGTAGCCATCCTGTTAAAGACACAATCTGAATCACACTTTTTTTTTTTCAAACAGAGTTGGACAAAGCTAGGTTGCTAAACTTTAGTTGTATACTTTCAACAACAACAAAAATGATGTGACTTGTTTAGCCCACATATTAAACAGCTTGAGTAAAATTCTCACACAATGAAATGATGAAGATATAATAAAACTAATACAAAAACTTTTCAACTTAGGTTTTTTACCTAGAAAAATTATTTTGTCAACTTACAAAAACACTTTTGTCATCATTACAGTGTTTTCTTACACGGCACAGGAGGAGTGTAGTTTCAGATGTATTAATTGGTGAGTAAACTCCACCACACAATGAGGGTCCAACACTGCCATGCAATGCTGGCATATTACCCAAACTGCATTGTGGGAACAATCTCCTCGAAGCTTAGCGGATGTTGTTTATTTCATTACTGCCCCACTCCGTTCTTACCCCTCACAATGAATTCTTGTCCCTCCACTCTAGTGTCCCCCTTTGATCTTTGCAGCAGGGTTATCCAGTGATGCATCTCTTCAGGAGTGTCAGCATTACAGTGAAGAACACGGTTAGCAGTGATGATCACAAATGAATTGGGTCTATGAAAATAAATGAAGATTGAAAAAGCCTCTGCGGTAAACACACATACTGTTTACCTCACTCACCATAACCACGAGCACTATCCATTGTTTGCATTTTCTGTTCAGACAAATACTGTCCATCCCTAAAGCATTTATTTCAACACCACTAAACCTAAAAAAATAAAGCATTTGAAAAGACTCAATCATGCTGGATTCACACCAAAATGCTAGGGCTCTGAATGGTGGGAAAGTTTACATTAAATTGTGACTTGTACTAGCTCAAAATAAATCTATGGTGAGAAAAAACTCCAGTCTTTAATCAGCTTTGGATGTGAATCAGAACTCTGTTTCAGGGTCAGGTCTATTTAGAGTCTCTGCTTCAGTAGTTACATTAGCTAAAACCAACTACAGTTTACAAAAGTCTACAGTGAAGCAGCATGTGAACACAGATTCTTTTATTTTCAATGCAGTGCAGCCCAATTTGCAGAGAGTACAATCTATTTTTAATGAGAGCCTGGCTTTTACCCAATCCTACACCAGGATTCACTGAAGCATGAAAAACTAGTCCAAGTGAAGTGTGCTGATGGCCCTCTGGATTAGAGAGGCAGGTTTTTCAGGCTACAAACACTTGCTTTAACCCTTTACCATTAATTTTTTCATCCTGGAACACACACCGTTTTTAAGAACTCTATCAGATGCAGAAAATGGGAACAATGCAGCCTGGGCCACCCCATGCACAAGAAGCTCATGGGCCTTCCTTTTACAGTTAGAAATTTCTGGGTAGAAATTAGAACCAATCAGAAAATTGCTTATGGGGATGGAGAGGTTCACCCAGACATGACACTATTTTCTAAAAACAACGTGTGCCATGTAAACACTGGGTAGACGACAGGATAAAGAAAAAAGTAAATAAAATGATTAGGAGGAAAAATTAGTAAACTGTGTGAAGGGAGGTTACAGTAAATCAAGTAACATGAGAAATGTGCAAGTTATCTTGAAATACCTAAGCGTTACCTACAGCTAGTGCTCACCAGTGCCACAGAAGGGGGTAAGGGATCAGAATCCAACGTTTTGGTCACAATCACTGTGGTGCTGAAGTGTTACATTGTTCAGGAAGAGTGTACATGAGGAAACACGTGGGCATGTGAAGTGAACAGAATAATTTTGTTGACCATGTTTTAAAATGTGTGAAGAGGAGGGAGCTTTAGATTGAGCTACAAGAAACACATTTGAGAAAGCTGGACAATGTGACAAACAGCACAGAAGCTAGAGATGAGCTGCAGCAAGAGAACTGAAAAAGGAGAGCGCTAAGGTATAAGCTAGGGTAGATCAAGCTATCAATCAGGAGGTTGTAATCAACAGTACCCAACCTTCCAGGCTCCCCTCTCCTCCTCCCCGGTTTAGGAAAATAAAGGAAGCCCTGTTCTTTGGATTCTCTCTGAATACAGATTTAAAGGGCTCTCTCTGCTCAGCTTCTCTTTTTTGAGCTTGCGATAGTGGGTTTGTATATGTCAAGATAAAAATAATCTATTGCCTGTATTAGTCAAATTCATTTCCTAAATGAAAAACCTTCCATCACTGATTTAGACTCAGAGAAGTAAAAAAACAAAATTAAAAGAAAAAAAGATCAGTGTCAAAAATGCTTACAGGAGAAAAGCCTTTCTATCTTAAAATTTTGAAAGCTCTGGATGTTTGTGTTGTATTGTTTAGGAAATCTGGGCTTATAATCACAGTTACTCATGCTATCAGCATCTTGGCAGGGCAAAGACAAACGAGTAACTTAAACCCAGCTGTTTCACACATGTGCAATGAGGAGACTCTACAAATACAAGTACAAATAATGCCTCACAGCCACTAACCTTACAACCAGAGCCATAGCCTGAACCCAGATTATTTCTTATCCCCCAAAACACTTCTTCAAGAATCAAGAATGCCCTGAAAGTTTATTGTTTTGTTTTGTTGGGTTTTTTGTTTGTTTGGTTGGGTTTTTTTTGTTTAGGTTTTTGTTGTTGTTTGTTTTTTACATTTTTATTCTGGGAAATAATTCTTATCCCTGTAGAATACAACATTCTTGAATGAGAAGCTGAACAGAAAATTGTTAAAATTAATTTTTCTGCCTGATATGTTGCTAAAGGACTCAAAAATAAGCTGTTGTTTTTCAGGAGCGTATAAATGAAAGAAGTATTTAATCTACTTGTGGATCACTTTAATAACTGAGCAGTTAATATATGAAGCAGTGTTAGGGAAGTTAGTGAAGACCCCCCAAAACCCACTGCCATTCCTGTTCCATGTTTTAACATGCGGTGTTTAGTACTATTAAAAGGGAGACAATAATGAATCACTTCAATGCACGGTTGGTCAGTAGAATACAGAGACTAAAGCCTCTGATTTTGGCTAGATAAAGGAGAAAAAGAGAGAAAGTCAACAGGCATGGTTCCAACTTACCTATCTGGATTGTCAGCAGCACAGACAGAATCAATTAGTCCTACATCCAGTGTACCCTAAAAAACAAATACCCAACCAGAGAAGGAAGAAGACATTTACTATTACATTACTCACAGTACTCTTCTCAGAGACAGGTGAAAGGAGCAGCAGCTTTGATCAAGCAAAATGAACTGCAGATTTGGGCATCAGTTTCTCTTAACCATTAAAACTGCTGAGGGGAAAACTAAGAGACTCAGATAAACAGATCCAGTAAAAGATTACCTCTAGTTAAGCTGGAGGCAGCTCAGAAACTGCTCTTATTTTTCTGTGCTTCCAAACTGAATGATTTTGAATAAACTGCTTGAATTTTTCACCTAAAAGCACCATCCCAATATAAGAGCCATCCTCTCAGAACAAACTTCTGAAGCCATTAAGCAGAAGTTTTTATTTCCCTTTGCTTGATATTAGGTTCCAAATTTATCCCCTTTATTCCTAGTGTGTGTTGTACTGAATGATAAATGCAGGAACGGAGAAATCCCAGATTTTTTACTCTTGGATTTTTAATTTACACATTAACCGTACACTTCCAAAACTACAAACTCATACACTGTGGTGTGATAGGGAACTGGACCAGTAAAAAACACCCCTAAAATCAACATTCATTTTTCATCAAGGTGAATGATGGGAGTGGAATCAGCAGTCAGACTCTCGTCTTGTACAGCTACAGGATCAGGGACATGGAGCCTCTAGCCAGTGTCACAGCTACCACAGCATTTAAGGAAACCTAGGTTGTGACTCTCAGAAGCTGTGGCCACCACAGTGGTCCTTGTTTTCTAAAAATAGTTGCTTTGAAAAGTTCTTCAAATTTAGACTTACCACAGCATTCTGTGGATTTGCCTGCTCATCATGCATCTCTCGGATTTCTTGCTCTGTGGATGCATGGACTTGACTCAGTACGCTAAACCACTGGCTGTGAAGAGAAAGGCAGCAGTGTAAGTAAAATGTTGCTTCTGCACAAGCCTTCTGTCACCTTTGTTCTGCAGAGGTCTAGCAGGTTCTGCAGGTTTTCAAAATTGCTTAAGGTTCCTTTTGTCAACATGCATAAAAGCAGGAAGGCTTAGCATCAGTTCAAGTAATACCAGGTACAAACAAGCCCCTCCAGATCTCCCACCCAAGCTCCTGTCATACCCTTCCTTCCTCCTAAAGACAAATACCTTGTACAAACAGTGGCACCTCTGAAAAACTGGCAGCAAGCACATTGAAACATCTGAGTGTTCAGAGACTATTCATAAGACATTCCACACCTTTCCTCTGGAAAAAAATACTTTACATACACAAAGCTTTTAATGGGAAACCCAACCTTCAGATTATAAATTCTGCTGTACTGATAGTGTGACTGGTAATAGTTTCTTACAATGATACTTCTGCAAAGACCACCCAAGTCCATGAAGTCCTCCATAGAAACACAACTGAGAGGGGAAAAAGAATAAAATCCCTGAGCAAATACCTCTACATTTTTTGTTCCCTATGGAGTACTGGAAAATCCAGCTGCTGGAAGGACCAGTGAAGCTGAACTAGAGCCAATTTGTGCCACTCCAGTAGCCTTGTACATATCCACAACAGGAAAACTGGCAGAGAGGCTTCCAGTACTTGGGCCCCTAATACTGAGCAGCAATTGCAGAAGCATTTAACTCCAACCACACTTTCTGCTTCTGGGAAACCTCTACCCTCCTGGCACCTGTATGTGATAAAAGCCCAACTGCTCTAAGCAATCCCACTGAAATCTGAGGGCAGAGTTTGGCTTGTTCAGCAGGTTCCTGAATGCCATTCTTTGAGATATGAATTTGCCATTCTAATGAAAAGCACCCAGGGGCAAGTTTTCAAAGGGCTCAAAAGCCCGGCCTTTAAAACAGACTCTTCACTTTTCTGCAGAGGCCTCACCATCACCAGGCTGAGGAAACAAATGCAAAACTAGCCTCTTTTAATATAAAGCTCTCTTCTGCAACAGCTTATAGTCACAGAATTGAAGCGCTGCCTCCATAGCTCCAGCATTCAGAAGCCAATTCCCCATAACATAGATATCTGGAAACTGAACTGCCAATTAATGTGAGAAAACCTGTGTAGTCTGTCAGTCAAACACTACCACTGCTGCCATATTCTAAATCCTTTCTAACAGCTTATGCTTTCATTAGAAACAATGCACGGCATGAAGAAAAACAAAGATTTAGAGTGCCTGACAATAAAGGAGATGAGAACATATTTAGTTCTGATTCTTTTGTTAAAACTCAGCGATACTCACAGAGAGGTTGTGCTTAACACTTACTTTGCTGGACCAGGTCACTGCAAACCCCTCAACGTGAGGGAAGGGTCATCTAAGGAGAAGGAACCATCAGCTAAAAAAACTAAACCTCATCTACCAAAAGACTCCTACAAATTAAATTCAGCTTCCCTTTTTGGACTCAGGAATTGCAAATGTATTGAAGTGTCAATCTTCTATTTAAAAACAAAAAAAGACTTCATAGGACTGTATGCACAGTTAGTAATAATTTACTACTGAATTTTAAAGAACAATTCAGAGTCTTCAGAATTTCATGCAATCTTTATGTAAACAATGAAAAAAGAAATTAATCATGGCACTTGGCAAAAGACAAAGGCCGATTTTACTCTCCCTTTGCTTCTTCCCTCTCGGGACCTCCTTTAGTTTCCAGCTGAGTCCTGGAACCCAGGAACAGGGAAAACGACAGACTAGGGGTTTGAAAGGAAAAGCCCCTCAGCAATGGCTTCCCACTGAAACATTACTTCTTCCCTCAAATACACTTCCATGATCAAAACAGTAATTCCTCTCTTGGAGGGAGTGGGGGGTGTGTGTCAGGTTCCTCTTGCTTTTTCCTGCCATTTGAACAAAAAGCAACCTAGCCCATGTACAAAATATTTTTTCCAGTAGCAGATCCAGAACCAACACAGTCCAATAATTTTGTACTTCACTTTCAACAATGCCAAACATGAACAAGGCTTTGACTTAATGGCTTTGACCATTTCCAAATTCTTACTCATCTCCCTCATTAAAGTTTTCTGGGATGACTGAGAAAAAGGAAACATGAAATACACTGGTAAAAAGTATTTAATCTGGATGGTGTGTTATGTGCACTATACACAACAATGGTCTATAGTGTCTCCATATAGTGTCTCCTCCTCCGTGTTTAATAAAAAAATGAAAGAGATGTATGACAACAGACAAGTCTTTATGCTGATAATTTCTTACTGATCCCTTGGGCCCGTGCTCAAGTCTAATAGAAGGTATTTTAGCTAAGCCTTCATTTTAAAATGTACTCACATCACGCAAGAATCTTAACAATGAGTACTGGAAAGCTCAGTTATTTCAAGGGTAATTTTAAGGACGGCTAAGAAATAAAAAAATATTCTGCTTTGTAAGCACTGCTAAATTTATATTCAGGGTCCAGTGATATAGAAAGGTATTGCACCTTTAAAGAGTAGAATACGAAGCATCTTTCAAGGCTTCAGAGCTAAACCAGCTCAAGTGATGTTGACATAGATATTCTGTATTCTGGCCTTGGGGCAGCAACGCAGTGGGTAACAAGCCTTGATTACTAAGTTCATTTTATTTAAATGCTTGATTTTTATGGGTAAGCATATTATTATCTCCCATGAACTGTACTGTGGGGATTTTTTTGTTTTGTTTTGTTTAAAAGATGCACTACAACTGATCTGACAAGTCAAGCTTGCTCCTCACCTACCAGCCTCTTCCTACAGTTTGATATTGATCCTTTAGTAACAAAAGCAAGACCCTTTTTAAATCAGCAGAGAGGGAACCACTCTGTTGCACTTTCTTCTTAATCATGAACATGCTTTCACCCTAAAATCCAGTGACTGCATTGCAATTTTAACCTGAAAAAAATTTTAGGCTCTGCTTAGGCAAACAGATCCTAACCCCAGAGAACAGTACTTCATTTTAGCCAGGTTACATGGTCTTAAATATTGATTTAATCTGTGCAGCTAAACACAGCAGGGGAAGTGCACAAGACAAGCATCAATGCTGATGACTGCCTTTCTACAGACACATTGTATTTCAGAAAGTTTCTAGTAATAAATGGGTAACAGCCAAGTTCCAGGCAAATTTTCACTGGCAGTCTGACTCTTCCCAGTAATGTTGTCACAAGATTTTCTTCTCAGCAGGCCTTTTTCAAAAGTGTTAAATGTGATGTGTTTTAACACAGCCTGAATGTTCTGTGACAGTGGACAACCAAATTAATGACAAGTACAAGTCAGAACGGCATAGAGGAAAAAAAAAAAAGAAAAAAAAGGCCCAATGGTTTTCATACCTTGCATCCTCAGGAGACTCAGCAATTAAGTGGTAGGTCCTATCACCCATTATTAGATCAATACCGTTTTCTTTGCCTGTATTATCAACAATCTCTCTGAAAAGAAGAAAATGCCAAGATTGAGCATTAGAGACTGTCAACATTTTGAAAACTCTTCTTTGCTGAAAGGCTCACGAACTATTGGTACTAAAAATAACAGTAGTCAGCCTTAAGCAGGCTCATTTGCAAGACTCACAGTGTCATTTACCAGACATTATTAATTCACCATTCAACTACAGTTGTTGTGTTTTATGTCTATACAGTACAAATATTTAAACTACTATGAATGCCACTATGCCAAGTTGACTATTCTTTTATTGTTTGAACAAGAACTAAAGTAAAAGCACTATCCAACCTCAAGAGAGGCAAGGACAATTGAGTTGAGAAATGGATGTATTTCTGAACTGACTGCATATGCAAATAATTTTTGGAGTGGTAAAAAGAAAGCTCTTAAAGATTAAAAACAAAAAGCAAACAAAACCTGGATTAGTGATTCTGTGTAGCTGTGAGTTGGCATAAAGACAATTCCAAACATGACTTCCAGAAAAAGCTGAGCACTCATCTGCTGAAAAGTCACATCTTTCTAATTTGTAGTTTGAACATCTAAGTATCAATATGCTAAACAATCATGAACCACAAAGCACAAGATTTTTAAGGAGTAATTTAAGTATTACATCAGGTTCTCCTGAAGCTTAAGAAATCTAACTGATGTAATTTTTGCTGTTTTACTGTATTTGTCTGGAGCTTATTTCCTTAACTAGTTATACCTCCTAATCATCTACACCATTCTCATAAATCTCTACCCTATAAACAATATATGCGAGCTCTGCTTATCAGACTCATGAGGACAACTTATCTGCTATTACAACATAAACCTACAATTCTGTACTGTTTGCTTTCAATTGGCTTCCTTCTCTCCCAGTAACAGTGTCCAACAGAATACCTTCCTGTTCTGTGGTTTAAGTGAATCAACCTGCAATTTATTTAATTTGAATGGGGTCCCAAATATGTAGTGGCAAAATATCTGAGTTGCATGATATGTTAGGAATGCACTCAGTGAATATTACAGTTACCTAGAAAAGCTATTCCTTATTTCTCATTACATACTGCTCTTTAAATACAAGTACCCTCTCTTTTAGCTATTTTATACACAAATAGTACTTGACTGAACCTACAGTTCAAGTTAGGTTCAACAACCTTTACTGGACAATTTTAAAGGTACGTTCAGCAAAAAGCTTCTGTAGGGCACAGTCAATGAAACAATGTGCTGACAACAAAAAAAGAAAGTTTAAATGTTTTAGAAAAATACGCTAAATAAATGCTATGGTACATGAGACAGTCAAATTAAGTTTCAATGTAAAAAGTGATGGTGGGAAAGTCAGTCTCTATTCAGACTTGACAGCCAGCAGCCCATTGGTTTTACAAGAGCAAGCCAGGAAGCTCACTGTAACAATTTATTTTGCCCTCCTTGAAATCAGGTTCGAGCCAGGACTTTCACAGTAAAGATTAATCATAGCATCATAGAATCATTGACGTTGGAAAAGACCTTCAAGATCATCCAGTCCAACCACCTACCTACATCACCACTAAACCACATCATCCTTCTATGAGGAAATAACTAGGTGGATGGATGACGGTAGAGCGGTAGATGTGGTTTATCTCTATTTCAGTAAAGCATTTGACACTGTCTCCCACAGCATCCTCGTAGATAAGCTGATAAAGTATGGGTTTGGTGATC
>VZRW01004668.1:266218-404352 GCA_013398125.1 Aegotheles bennettii | reverse complement strand
TTCGAGGTCCCTTCCAACCCCTAGGATTCTGTGATTCTGTGATTCTGTGATCCAGTGCTGCATCCAGACACGTCTTGAACACCTCCAGGGACGGTGACTCCACCACCTCCCTGGGCAACCTATTCCAATACCCAATCACCCTTACAGTGAAAAAATTTTTCCTAATGTCCAATCTGAATCTCCCCTGCTGCAATTTAAAGCTGTTTCCTCTTGTCCTTTCACTCTGGGCACGGCAGAAGAGACCAACCCCCGCCTCACTACAACCTCCTTTCAGGGAGTTGTAGAGAGCAATGAGGTCCCCCCTGAGCCTCCTCTTCTCCAGCCTGAACAACCCCAGCTCCCTCAGTCGTTCCCCATAAGACATGTTTTCTAGTCCCTTCACCAGCTTATAACATTAATCTACACTTTCAATTTAGTTTAATTACTCTAGTTTAATTAAATTAACAAAACAAAATGGATAGTTGCAGATTATAAAGAGCAGAGTAGAATCAAGTGTTACAGTCATTTCTGTCTTCCTCTACCTTGGAAGAAAGCTCAGGTACACTCTTATACAGAAATGAGACTACCAATGTTAGCACACTGTAATTTTTAAACTAGTTAAATAATCTTTAACACTGACTGTTTAGAAGGAAAAATACCATCCCTTAGAAAACTTTTTCAACGCATGCTTTAGGAAACATAGAATTTTAAGGTGTAAGGAGCAAGACATAAGTTATTAAGTTAGGTTTAGTGATTATTAATTTTTTTAATAAATATACACATTTTAAAGAATTTTCCACCACTACCAAAATTATTTCAAACATAAAAAAATTTGCAAATGCACACAGAAGATACAGCTTTGACCCATGCTAACTTAAATATATTTGGGGCCTATAATTCTAGGCTTGTCTGCAGCTATGGACTTGGCAACATGCCCCAGATTGCCTTGGGAATCATTACAAAGTAGGGCTTCTGGTCTGGGAGAAAGCATAGATGGGTTCATTACAGCAGCAGTTTTCTGAAGTACTTGGCACTGGCTGAGCTCTGGAACACTCCATAGGCTTAAGAGAGAACCAAGTAAGGACAACACTTGCTTTCAAGAACTTCATTGCAAACAATCTCATGCTTGCGTTCACACGATTTGAAGGGAGAGCACTCAATGCCTTCCCAGATTAAGCCCCAAGAAGTATCTAGAAAGAACTATGGCTAAAATATAAACACATGTAAACCTACTTGGCTGTTCGGACATCAATGGCACCCTTTAGCTTTTCTTCACTGTCATTTTCAAAGTACATCAACCTGGACTGCCTGAGAACAAACCATCGTTTCTTCCAGTTCCTTCGGGAAAGCGTAGATGATCCACCCCCCTTTTTGTGAAGCCAACCCTGCTTAAGTGCTTCCTGCTTGGAACGAAACCACAGGAAGGTCTCATCTTTCAGGACACACCAGCGTCGCTTCCATGTGTTTATTAAGCCACCTGGCAAGAGAGACAGATGTGAGTTTAAATGTAGTTAAAACAAACAATAATATTATAAAACAGAAGTTGTGACCAAACCAGCACTGGAAAATGCTGACCAGCAATGCTGCACTTAAACTGAGCCTCTGCTGTAAGCCACGAAACCAAAGATCTCATTTTTGCAGATCCTTAAGGCCACCAATATTGTTGGCAAGCTAAAGACCATTAAATTATAAATTGTAATAAAACCCTAATAAAAACATGTATGTAACATATATGTAATTATTTATACTTATACATAACAGATATATATTAAATAATAAATTCTTAAAAAGTCTTATTGTATGTGAGAATCAGATCTTTAACACTGTTTTCAAGTATCTCAATGATAATCTAAGAAAACTTAGTGTTAAATACTTTACTCTCTCCAGGTTATTCGGAGGCAACAATGTTCAACTCAAAACCACAAAATCTGAAAAGCTGTACTTAAGAGTAGGAAATACATCCGTGTGAGCTCAGTCATGGGGAGCTCAGTTATGGTTTAGCAGCGGCCTTGGTAGAGCTAGGTTAATGGAGTTAAGTTAATGGTTGGACTTGATTTTAAAGGTCTTTTCCAACCTAAATGATTCTATGATTCTATACCAAAGTGGGGCTATACTGTCTAAACTTCTTGTGGGCTTTCTTACAGTAGATAATACACTTTATGCTGTAGTTACATCACAGTCATAAAACCCAATACACGTCATTCCACAAAAACTATTGGTAACTATGTCAGAAAGCAAAAGCCACAATAGTGATGACTGCATACATTGTTTTTCAAACAAACATAGTTGTGAGCATATTCATCCCTGTTCCTATTCCAGGAAAGTAAGTTATGCTGCAGTGGTGGGTATCATATAAGGATTCATCTAGATTATAATTTACTATCAGTCATCGGAAGATAAACCCAAGAATCTTAACCAGAAAACTCCTACGCATATTCTTTCAGAGTCTGTCACACGTACCCATTGTGCCTTCTTTTGGATCCAAAATGGAAGTTGACTGAGGCCAGTAAAACTGGTCTGCAATGTAGAATGCTGTCTGTGTTACAAGGTTTTGGGAGCAGGAATCAGCTTTCCTCAAAATTTGGTACAATTTAACGTTGTGAGTTATTTTGCTATATTCATACTGGGTATTCCATTGTTTACGAACCAGCCAAAACGTAAAATGTAACATAGGCAGCCCCAAATGCTGATGTCCTTTGCAGACTGGAAAAATGCTGCTAGATATAAGCCAGTACAAGTAACTTCATTTGAGAGCAGCTCTCTCCAGACTTTTCTATTACCCTTTGAAGAATTAGAAAATAGCTTAACTCTACAGTGTGAGGTATAACAAACATTTCTGGCTATTTTGTGTATTTAGCGAATCCTGATTCACCCAGTACCTTTCATGTACAGAAAGCTGTGAAAGTAGGGCAGGCTGACACAGCTATAGACTGAATCCCTCCGGTAGGAAAGTTCATCATCTGTATCAAATCTGGAGTCAAAATCTTCTTCACTGTCTTCAAACTACAGAAGAAAGGAAATCAAGGTGAAATGACCTCTCAGGAAAGAGTCTAGATAAAATTGGTTTATAAGTCTTTAGCTAAAACATTTTATGATGTATTGGAAGAACATGATTCCTTGCTGCTTTTCATCCAGCTAACAAAGGAGTAAGTACACTGTAGTAAGTTGCAGCCTGAATGTTTGATTACACATTAGCCCTAATGTCATGTAACATATTTATGAAACAGCTTTGTGGCTGCTCAGGAAAGTTACCCTTTGAAAAAATACGGCCAGGGTATGCTACCTTGTGCTACCTCCCACCATCACTGAAGTGCCATGGGTAACAGTTTAGAAAAGTCTTGAAAAAGAAACACATTTCACAAGCTGTGGTAACACTTTCCTCCACCCTCACTCCAAGTAATCGGAATTTCTGTTCCGTATCTGACACACACCAGAGTCATGTGACACGAAGGAGTCTTCAACAGAGACAGCTGGAAGTGTTTTCCTCTTAGGCAAGAACTGTCAACTTATCCCAGTGACCGTGATGGCTCTTTGACCAGCTTTTGTAACTTTAACTATAAAAGGTATTTTAGTGTTAACATTTTCCTTCTAAATAAGCCAGTGTTGCTGAAATACTTTTACACTTTCTCAGTCACAGAGTCCCACAGAAGTATTCTGTGAGTGGCAGAGGGAATTGTATTCTCCTATAAATATTTGTAGGACTAAAGCCCACAGTATACTCAGTAACAGCACTGAAAAAGAGCTCCTTGGTATGAGTATCTGCCATCCTGTGAAATTTAGTCTCCAGGTCATCTCAAAATATCAGAGTTGTCTCAAAATACACCTGGCACCTCAGGAAGTTTTTCTAGCAGCTCATTCCATACTGTTGCAACTTGCACGCATTACTGAATCTGTTCCTTCTGAAATGAATTCCCCACCATGCTATCTGGTGCCCCTCTTGAAAAACATACACAGAGAAGAATTTTTCTCATGAATTGCACCCAAGACTATGCAATGAGATCCTCACCAAACAACATGCAGTTCTGCATTAAAACAGATGGAACCATACACACCCTTGCATAAGCCTAGGACTGCAAGCAGCATCTGAGCTGCCTCTAACTCTAATGCATTCACCCCAGTGTCATCTAGATGGCAACAGACAACGACGTCCATACACAATTTAAACAATCAAATGATACAACACAGACATTTGTAACAATAGCTACAGTGACTCTACAGCTGCAGAGTGAAAAAAAAAATCAGAAAGCACGTATCAATTATTAGATAATAAAACCAGTGATACTTACAGAAGACTGAGCTCCTTCAGAGCTAAATCGGTATGCTCCAGAGCTATTGTATGTCCCCACCGAGCATCGGTAGTCCGGTGACCACTGGCTACTGTGTGAATTAGAGAAGGTCACACTGCTACCAGAAGTAATAGCACCATCTTCATAATCGTCTTGGTCATAATCATAGTCTCCATCGGGAGAAATAAGTTCCATAGAATTTGGGGGTCTACACGATACATTTTCTGGCATGCAGTATGTGGATTCACCACTTGAAGAGTCGTGGAGACTGACTGTATCATGGGTAGGAGGTATAAGCATGGTGTTGCTAGCAGCAGGAATTGTCGGCACCACGGTATCATTCATATAGGGATCCTCTTCTGAGGAATCATCGCTTGTTCTGATGCCACTGGTCCTTTGATCAGAATGGCCGTGCTCACTTGGGTTGGGTGAATCCTTAAATGCATCATCATCAGCTTCAAAGCCCTCATCTACCTCCTCCTCAGGATATGGCTGGCTGAAGTTAAAATTGGGCTTTTCACTGCAGGCATTTCCAGCCTGTTCAGTCAGCTCAGCAGGATACCCACTGCCCACAGAGAGAGACTTTTCAATATTTCGGACACATTCATCAATCTCATCAAAGTTCAGAGATTCCAGGAACTCCTGGGCTGCTCGACATGCTTCGTCCTCAAGCCGCCGGAGCTCCTCATCTCGAAGCTGCTGCAGCCTCTGTAATGAAGCCTCTGTCAAGGACAGCTCCTGCTGCTTCTTCACGCGCTGCAGGTCTTCAATTTCTTTCTCCAGGCGCAGGATTTCTTCCACCTGCCTGCTTTCCTTCTGCTTCTCCACCTCTTGCTTCAGCTCTGCCTCCTTCTGGGCTTTCTGAATGGCGGCCAGTTCCTGCTTCTTTCTCTCTTCTTCAGCCTGCATTCAAAATAAAATAATAAAAATAAAATAAAATAAATAAATTAAAATAAAATAAAGCCCCCCAGTGCAAGATTCCTTTTAAAATTTTATTTATTTCTAAACCACTATGCTGCCACAATGCTGTTCTTTTAAAAGGACCCTTATCCCTACATAAGAAAGGAAAGGAAAGAAAAAGAAAAGCGAAAGCATGATTACATTTTCTCACAGATTCTGGAAAGCTCAAGTATGTGCAGAAAGGCCAATCTTTGCCAGAAATTAAATGAAGCATGAGGTGAAAGAAATTTCCCTGCAAACAACTGTATCAAGTTTCCTTTGGCTTTATCTGCCAACTCCTGTAATAAGTTTGCCACAGATGCCTTTTATTTTTTTAATGGCTGGGTTGAGATACTCAAACAGGATGGCTGAAAGTATTAAGAATCTCATTTACCTGCTGGGCAAGATGCTCTGCTTCTTGCCTTTGTCTTTCCCTGAAAGTGAAGGAAGAAAATAAGTTAGTAAATCAAGCTCAACAGAAGCTCATCACATACCTTTGCGATCACCTGCTACATGGAAAAGACAGTCAAAAATAAGGTCACCAAGGACGTGTTTGTGAATAAGATGATGGCTACATGCATCTTTCAGCAAAAGAAGCAAAGGTTTCCTAAACCACTTCATCAAGAATAGCCTGAAATAAAGGCTACTCAGACAAAAACCTAGTATGGCAGACAGAGAGTGACACAAGACAGCACACCGTACCTTTCCTCCTCCTCTTTTCTTCTCTCCTCCTCTTGTCTCCGCTTCTCCTCTAGTCGCTCCCTGTAGACACGTCGAGCAAGCTGGCCTCGCCGCTGCTTCTGAAGGATTATGGCTGCTTTCTTCAGGCACAGGAACTTTTTTCTTCCACTGAATGCTCTGTAGTTCTTCTGTATCACAACCACATAGTAGAGAACCTTTCTATACCGTTTTCTAGGAGGAAAAAAAAAAAAAAGAAGCAAATTTCTAAGGAAACAAGGAACCGACCAGCAGTCGCGAGAGGTCTTGCCATGGTGACTTGCAATAACGAGCCCATGGTAATAAAAGAATTTATTATTTCTAGCTCTGTGATGGTTTGCCCATTCTTGTTCACATCTCCACCCTAGGAGAGGAAAGTGATTCTCTCATACCTATGACAGAGCTGTCTGTGTCTTCCTTAAGGAAATGCACATTACTTGTCTTACACGTTCTTATGCCCCTGACACAGAGATGCTACAAGGGCAGCTCTGTGTGTGTGCACATATCCACAGAAAGAACATGCATAGATAGTCATCCCACATCTCTGAAAAGAAAGATCATGAACAGCAGGATATTTCTATCATTAAAAAAGGAATACGGTTTTTAAGTAACATACTGGTCAGAATATAAGGACAGAACTAATATACACAGGGAGAGAAATTACCTCATTATGCAAATAAGTTTCCTTAAACTGTCCTCAACTGATTTGTAGAAAAAGCAGACAAATAAGCAGGTGGGATGCGCAACTCCACCTAGTACATAATGCATGAAGCCAGGTAAACGAGTGAAACATTAATCAGCTACCTAATGTCATGGTTCTTTAAGAACCAAACTGATTACTTTCATTTGCCTTCTCTTTTCTTACCATGACAAAGCAAAGATGAAGCTGAATCTCAGATGGCAACTTGGGGCAGCCCCACTAGGTGCCACCCAGCTAGAGTTCCTACCATGGATCTAATGTCACAATACAATTATATGGATTCTGCCTGACTTCCAAACTTCCATACTGTCCTATTCAACATTAAAACAATTCAAACTCCATTTTGTTTTGTTCATGGGTCTGGCAAAGGTACCAGCTGGTATTTTCAAAAGCCACTTAGAGGATAAGGATGCCTGGTCCATAGGAAAAGTGAAGAATTGTGCCAGAAGGATTTAACCCAATGACACTCCACCCATTTATTCGAAAGCTTGATGATTAATATTCTCATCTAGTTACTTACCGGGCTGCATAACCTAAGATGTGTGCTCGGATGATCATTGCTGCCTTGGTGACTTCCACCTCTCGCTGTTTCTCCAGCTTGTGTTCCAAGGACTCCCGGAGAAACACCTACACAAGAAAAATTCTAGCTTAACAACTTGTGGAGAGCATCATGTATGAACAGCCAGGGTGCTGCCCATTGTCAGCCCGAGCAGCAAGGCTGCAGTCAGAGACAAACATACCATTTCCTCAACAGAAAAGAAAAAACCAAAACATATTCCTCTTAAAAGAAAATACCTGCAGATGATCCTCTAACTTTGGATTTCAGTGGGAAGAGCCTGATTACACTGATGAAAATTTTAATTAGGAACAGGGTTTTTCCAAAAGCAACATAATTACTGGATTCATTGAACAGCCTTTCCCAGCAGAGAGTAACCCAAGCCAAAGAAGCCGTAGGACTTAGCGTGAGCTTCTTGATTTGAGGGAAAGAAATACCAGCTGCTTCACCGTAACATCAAGCTCCACAACCGCTTACAAGCCTCATTGCTTCAAATGACATTGCTGTAAGTTTGCAGAACTCAGCAGAAATGAGGGTGGTTCCATATTTGGGTTGACTCGACTGTTTTCCTGTCATTACACGAGGAGACAGCTGCTGAGACCAGACACCCCACTGCAGCAGTCCGCCCTCCTGCAGACAGACCGCTCCTCAGGCTCTCATCCCAGCACCAGCTTGGATCATTCACCTGGACAACCTAGTGCCACTTAGAGACAGCTTTAGCACATGGCATTGACATACATTGAGCAACCCCAACTTATTTTGCCTTAAATGAATGAAACTGCTTCAGTGCCAAGCAGAGACAAAGGAGATGCAGCTTCCCTCTCCCACCTGCCTTGATGCCTGTTCTTCACTGCGCACTCACAAAGCAGTGAGTGCTTTTTCCAGGTCTTTTCAACTTCTACTTTTCGCATCAGCTATAGGTGGCAACAGTCTGGCATGCTGCTGGCTTAGACATGAGCAGCTGGAAATAGCCAGTTCAGTGACCCCGTGAGCATCTGGGTTGAGAGCCAGCCTGCACACCACAACGTGGCAGTGAGGAAAGAGCATGGATATAGTGTAGGCTCTGCTAAGGGAGGAGGGCTGCAAAGACACCTGAAAGCAGGAATGCTTACTTTAAGTGTTTTGGATTTTTTCCTGCTATGAAAAAGAAAAAAAAGTATAATATGGACTTTTGGGGGTGTTCAAGTAGAAAAGGTAGTTTTTCCTTCTGTGTTTCAGGGAGAAGAAAGCCCATCATCAAAGCAAAAGCAGTAGCACTCCTGAGAGGCACAGATCTGGGTTTTGATTGTAGCTAGAATGGGACTACATTTTACTACAAATAACCAAACACTAAAGAATATAAAAAGTCCCACAGAAAGTCCCTAAGTTCCTGTATCTGAGTTGCACTGGACTACTCTTTCTGTATGATGTTTTTAGTCATGGGAAAGGGCTTTTCTTTCACTCAGTGGGCAATCTTTCTTTGCTCTACACACATTGGCTTTAAAAACACAACAAAATTATGCTTCAGAAAGGCAATCAGCTACTTCATGAACAGAAACGTATGTTAAGCACATGTTAAGCCCAGGCTAATGCCTTTTCCTGAGCAGGTACGTTGCAGCTTGAGATGTAAAAGACAACAGAAATTCACAGTGAAGCTAAATCTTCACAATGTTGTCATTACTCCATTAAATAACATGGGCAGGATAGTGCCCTATCCCATGTTCAGTCTGAAACCAATACCCCCTTGTTCTCTCCTACAATAAGCTGTTTATGAAGACTTATAAATGTGCAGGCATCTCTTTGGGGCGAGTAAGCCCAGGCCCCAGCAAGGGAAGTTACAACCGAGCTCAGGCTCCTGTCAAGGTCCCGATGAGCAGTTTGTTAAAAAAAAAATTGGGTTCTTTCAAATATATGTCCTTAAGATGCCAAAGCACTGCATAAATATTGTTAATGTACTACATCTGAAAGCATAATGGGAAGCACAGCCTAGTTCTGCAGCCAAACGTTATCACTGTACTATTTGTATTGCCTGCAGTGGGAAATCTTCTCCTGAGTACGCAATGCTTTCACATCATTAATTCCAAGAGCACAGATTTGCCAGGAGGGAAGCTCTGCACACGGGTGTTGTCCAAAATCAAACTTGCAAAATGAGCATGAAAAAACACCTGCATTGTTTTATTTCTCAAACTGAAATTCCATTCCTTTAATCAAAATAACTTGAATTTTTTTGAAGAAAAGAAGTTGTGGGCTAAGTATGGGTTGTCTGGTAGGACACATATCGAGGTCTAATGTACCTCTGAAGAAGACTCTTAGACTGGGATGGCAAATACATTTAGAGCTCAACTCTGCCACATGAACACTGGCAAAAATTTCCCACCCTGATTTCAGCCACTGAGCAGGTATCACACAGGTGGGTTTAATAGTGCGAGTGGAGCTCCCTGCAGAACAAGTGTGCTACCTCACACGCTCGATACTTCTAAAAATGATAAAATTCAGCTACCACATTTTAAATTCTGATCCTCACCAGCACTATCACTTATGAGCAGTGGCAGAAAATTCAAGTGGGCTCTTTCTCTAGGAGTGAAATGACCAGCCAGTGTCTAAGTGCCTTAGACAGCACATTCTTCAGCACAACCATTAATTGTTGTTATAAGGGTTTCAAGAGCACTAACAGGCATGCGCCTGTCTTTCAAGGCCAGAAGTAATTACCATTACAACTACCTCTCTGCAGCTGTGCAGTCTAAATACTGTCCTTTCTGCTTTGTATAAGCACCAGCCCCACAATTTGCACAGATTATTTTACCTTATTTTTTCCAAGCTGCCATTCAGTGCTTGTGTTGTCATACAGATGAAGCAGGACGGCACATTTCTCATTTAAATCTTCGGGCAGAGTTAAGTTTCTCATGAGGACTTTATACCTGGCAAGCAGAAAGCACTGATTACTTCCTTTGAAAGACAAGTTCTATTTTTGCCATAGAATTTTTTTGTTATTTTCACTTTATTCCTCAACATGGGAATGTTGATTTGGTACCCGTAATTCACATCCGAAGCACACAAGTCAGTGTGTTTACCTTTTATAAAAGTCTTGGAAGGGCCTGCGGACCGGGAAGCCAGCCCTCCGAATCCTGACTGTCTCCAACATCCCAGAATAGCGCAGCTGGTTAAGCACCACCGTCTGATCAAACTGGTCTGGCATCTAAAACAAGCAGGTTCAAAACAAGGATTTTAATAGCAATGGTTAGAGATGTCAGGGGAAATAAACAAAGGGCAAATTGTATGAATCTGCAAATGCACAAAGGCTAAAAACTGGCTCCACAATGTCTTAAAGGACACTAGCAGTTCAGAACATATTAAAATATATCTACAGGATGGAAATAAAGGGGTAATTACACTATATAATTTCCATAAACACAACATTTACAGCCATTTAATCCGATCAGCTCTCTCTTTCCATTTCTCATATATTCGCAGGCCATTGCTGTGCAGGAAGAAATGGCAGAAAAAAGCACAGGCAGCTGACAGGTCAACAGCTACAAGCTGGACTATTTTGTTTCTTTAGCAACTGAATTTATGTTCCCTGTAGATAATCCAGAATCTTGAAGATACACAAATACAGTGGTGTGATAAAGTTTTAGGAAAAAAAAGAAAACCCAAAGGACAGAAAAGATTTAATTTTAGCGCAGTGACAATTCACTTACTATGGACAGGGATGGAAGTTCGCAATAGAACCTTAAATGGAATCTTAAATAAACTGTATTTCAAAAGATTTCTGTCTGCTGCTATTCTGAACAGCAGAAATATTTTCATCTGTAAACATAAAACAAAAATTTCTGCTTATCTGAAATGAGTTTCCCTTACTTTGCATGCAATGCTTTTGGCATAGTTTTTCATTTAGAAGACAGATAACCCTAGCCACTCGGTCATGAAAACCTGCAAATACTGATTGGCATGTTCCTGCCCCCAGGAGCCCTGGGAATCCTCTTGTCCCATCTCAGGAACCCCTGAGGCACCCATGCTTCCACCACGATCTGTGGCAAACCAGCCACAGCCACACAAAGCTACTCGAGATAGTTTATAGAGAAATTGTAGATGCCCCATCCCTGTAAACATTCAAGATGGTGCTAATCACTACCTTGTAAAACACTGGCAATGCTGATAGCAAAATAAAACCACATGTAAATACACCATTTGATACATCAGCCCGAAAATCTACCTAACCCACCAGCTGACTGTCCTTTGTATTTTGCAAGAAGTTCAGAAGAAGAGATCTCAGAGATAGAGTCAATGATTTATGGAAGACCTGAAGTTCTTCAGCTGATAGGAACGGCAGCAAGATCAAGTCCTGAGCAACTGTAAATCAGAGGACACGCTCGGTATTTATTAACTGGCTTTAATCATGCCTTTTGTTCAACTGAGCAAATGAATGACCCTCCAAAATTTTAACTTCTCAAAAGTAACTTCAGAAAAGCACAGACTCAAAAGTTAATTAAAAATATCTAGTCTAAACTTTTCCATTAGCTCCTTTATGCATAAAGGAAAACACTGTGTGCCAGTGATAACCCAGATTTGTTCATTATGTAGCTACAAGAATATTGACAGATTAGCTTCTACCTGCCTCCTTTAAAAGGCAAAAGGTCTAAACCAAAATGTTGCTATTCTTTCTTCCATTAATTCTTTTCTAGAGCAGAGGTGGGAGGCTCCTTGGCAGGCACAGCAGCCTCTGCACTGAGCTGTGGCAGAGCCGCACAGGCAAACGCTTCTCCAGCACTCACCATCCTCCAACAGCGAAACACACCTTCCAACCCCTTCCCTGGGTGCAGGGGCATTCATGTGGAAAAACACCACAGCCCGGCCCTTCCACCACAGTCAATAGCACTGAACAAAAATGAAAACAGTTCCTATTCTAAAAAGTGGCTGATCACCATGGTGAGCCCTGCCTTGCCTGGGGTAATTAGCGCTGTGCGCCTGCAGGGCCTGATCCGGCCCAAGCAGGCAGACAGGGGCCATGGAGAAATCCAGCCACCACCAGCACCTGCTTTCACCCTCCCTCTAAGACAGGTGAATCCCAGGGACTCAGGAGCCACATCCACTCTGTGCTGCTCCAGCCACTGTTACATGAATGGCTCTTTTATAAATGTGATTTAACATTTTCTTTCTATACCTGCACGTATAAAAAAAATAATGTTCCAGAGAACAAAAAATGCCTTTGCAAATGATGCAAACAAACTCTTCTTTCCCAACAACGTGTTTAATTTGGATTTTGCCTCCACCACTAAAATACATCACAAGCAAAATCTTTGTATCATACTGAACACAGAGTATGAATGTTTACAACAGCAGTATCGACAGACAAGGCTGGTATTGCCAACAGTGTCTTCTGGGCATGCCCACCTTGTGGCAGTGTTAGGGAACTGGCCTTTGGGTGCCCATGTAACACCTGCCTGCCTGTTTCTGCGCAGGTGGCTGATGGTGCCCACAGGAAAGGGAATGACTGAACACAGATGTGTGCACAAACCACGAGGGAAAACATACTTACTTTGTGCCTCGTGCAACCCAATGCTGATCTTTGCCACAAACAGACACAGGTCATTACATCTTCTTTGCCTTTGACGCTATACGTGCTTTCAACCCTTTTATCACACCCATAATCCTTGGCTCTAAAGCTGAGGCTCTTTGCAAGACTTGCAAACAAAACAGTATTTTCAGGGCACTGAGGCTGGGAAGCAGATGCATTGATGGGAGTTGGGGATACACCAACGCCAGGCAAAATTTTGGTGACACTATAGACATCTCTCTCATAAGTCAGCCTCTCAATTTGCAAGGGAGCACCTCCTGCTTTCAGAGTCAGATGGCTCCTCCACCACCTAATCCTTTGGTTGCCAGCCCCAGGCACTTAAAAAGTCAGAAGTCAGACACAAGGCTGGCTTGAAAGCTCATGTTACTTTTAAAAAAAACTTTCTCTTTCCACCCCTGGTTTCAGTTGCAGAGAAAGAAGCAACATTTTCGTGACCTTATGCTAGCAACTACAGAAATTAGAAACAGTCCTGCTCTGTCACACAGTCAGCTAACTTCAGAAGCCTCCATTTTAAAGAAAAGCATGAAATGCTGCAAGAGATGTTAACATGGTATCACAGGAGGGCAACATAAAGATCATCACAACTTTAATTACATAAACATACTCCTTCTCTTTGCATTACTTGTTATTTTTAATTACTTACAGACACATGAGTCTATTAAATTGGAGGGTTAAATCCAGCATGTCACTGGAATTATATCTGCAAGAAGCCTGGCTACTTTGAGTAAACCCGGGGTGGTGGTAAGAGATATGCTGGGCTCCTATTTTACACTTTGAATACGAAGTACCAGGAGATACTCCCCATCACCTGGGGGTTTTTGACTGAGCCATCACAACAACTCTCCAGTCCTCACCAGTGAGGAGAGCTGCAGCCAGCCAGAGAGGCAGCTGAAATCCTACGTGCTAAAATGCATTCCGTTTCCCATGTCTAATGAAAACAACCAGAAGAAGCAACAAAGGTGCAGTCCGTGCACCCAGCATATCCAGCTGACAACCTGGCGATACACTGCACGCCTCAGGTAGTTTTACTCTGTAGAAGCAGAGGATTTCAGCCTCGATTGTATGAACACTTGCAGCAGGGATAACTTTAAGCCAGACAACGGCTAGACTGATGTGGGTCACCACCACATTAGGGCACTGAGCAACATCAACATGAAATTAATAGCTACAAGTCAGGTCTGTTCTACTTGATAAAGGTGTTTTTTGTGGTGCACTCTTTCATAACACAACTTGTAACATATCATTTCCCAACTCCGAAAGTCTCCACTGAATTTTCACCAGACGGTACCCGAAGCCAAGGCTTTAATGTGAACTGGAGTCTGGGCAGGTGAGACTCTAGCTCCTTAAGCTGCTAAACGCTTGCTCTGATCTGTTGCAAGCCTCCTAAAGGGCAAAGCTGTTGCCTGAAATCACAATTGGAAGCAGCCATTAGGACAGCCATCTAACACCTACGCATGATTTTCATGATAAAATAGTTCCTTAGATTACAGTCTGACCGAGGATTGAAAAAACACCATTCCTTTTCCCTGGACACCACCTGTAGTGGAGGCACCAAGCATCCTAATAACACACACAGACGGTATTTTTTTGTTCTGTGCATCATTTGCTCCATTCAAATATAGAGAATATCAGACTTTCCCCTAGAGCGTGGGCACAGTAGTGACAGAAGGAACTTCACAGAGATATTGGGGAGAGAGGGAGAAAGAGAGGGAGAAAGAATGAAAGGGAGAAAGAATGAAAGGGAGAAAGAATGAGAGAGAAAGAATGAGAAAGAGAGAGAAAGAGAGAGAAAGAGAGAGAAAGAGAGAGAGAGAGAGAGAGAAAGAGAGAAAGAGAGAAAGAGAGAGAGAGGAAGAGAGAAAGAGAGGAAGAGAGGAAGAGAGGAAGAGAGGAAGAGAGGAAGAGAGGAAGAGAGGAAGAGAGAAAGAGTCCTTTGTTTCTAGATTTCTCTGTGAGAACTTGAATGACTATGTCAGCTTTGCTACTGTGGCTTAGGACAGTGTCTTGTGGAAGACAAGTACAGAGAATGAAAACATAAAAAACAGGCAAGAGGATGTGAAAAAGTAACTCTTTATTTAAAACCCAACAACTTTTCTCAATGTCTTAGTTTTTTTAACCTGCTCTTTTACTCCTAAAATGAAGTCTTGGTAATTTTACTCCAGAGAAAAGCAACAGAAATTAAAAAGAGGTCAGTCTTCTACTGCTTTAGAGTGGGTTTTGAACTTGTTTTCACATCCTAATCTGCACCGATATTTCTTCAGAAATAGGTGGATTTACTAATCCAGATCTTCCTGAGACAGTCTCCACAGTCTTATCTCAGTCACCAGTTCCACAAGTCAAAACCAATGCTGAGCTTTCCACCCAGACAAATTTTAAAAGCGTGAATAAATTAACTTCCAATATATAATCTAGCTGAACTGATGTGAAAATTTCTTCATGTCCATTGTTTACCTTTTTTAAACCACATTACAGTCAGCACATTACTGCTCAGCAGCCTTTACTTGTCCTGAGGACTGAAGCCAGTAACCTTGAAAGAAGTGAAAGGGAAACGCCTGCTCCCACAATAGGAAAATGTACAGCCAGGTCAGGCAGGGCTAGGGCAGCCTCCCTGACAAATCCAGAGACTACAACTGCAGCGTCATGTTGGTCATGCTCCTACCTCCAACGAATCATTTCACCCCCTGGTCTTACAGCCATAATTTCTTCAGTCGCTTGCACCACAAACTTTGATGGCGTCGGCTTATTCAACAGAGTGCTTACACCACAAGGAGCATTACAACCTGTGCATGTCCTGCCTGAGGACCTGGAGCATCAGGTCCCACTGACCTAAGAGCATGTGTATTTCAAGGAAAGAAACCCTCTGCGGTCTTTTCCAGCACACATCTAGCTAGCTGTAACTGGAACAGGTTCAGGTCAAAACATAGACACAGAATCACAGACTAGCTTGAGTTGGAAAGGTCACCTAGTCCAACTCCCCTGCCATGGGCAGGGACATCCTCTACTAAACCAGGTTGCTCAGGGCCCCATCCAATCTGGCCTTGAAACCTGGCACATTTGATGCTTGCTTTTTTTCTGAAGACATTCCCTTACTGTCCCAGAGTACCTGTGTCCACAGACAAACACCATAAGAATATAGGGGAATAAAATATAGGGGTGTATTGCAACAACACTTGTACCTCAAAAAACTCTGCTGCAAACTCCAGGCCGGATTTCAGTGCAAGCTCAGTAATGAAATGCTTGCTCTTTTACACAATCTCTACAGGTCTGAACCTGAAAGTACTACATTTACCAACAGCAAGCATTTACACGATTACCTGATTTTCTCTTCAACTCCAATGTGACCTGCATGACTCATCTTCCAGCCCTGAGCATCAGATAAGAGACAGACTTCAGAATTAGCCACTCTAATGCCACAGGTTAGAGTTGCCCATGCTATAAATAATACCGTATAGAAGGAAAACTGTAATTTTTGAGTTCTTCTACTGTACCAAAAGAGTCAAAGGAGGAGACTCAATAAACAAGTGCGGAAATGCTTTTGTATTTATACTCAGCTTGTCATCCAGCTTACTTTACAAGCAAGGGCATCTCCAAGATTTTTCTAAGACAGCGGCCCATTTAAGAGTTATGAAGCAGTACATTACCACACTGACCATTTGCACTAGTTTTTAAAGATTTCAACTAAGTCACGACACTGCTGAGTTAGATCCATGTACAAAGATGTTACAATTGTATTTCAGGTCCTGCTTGTCTATATCAAAGATAAAAGCTGGAATTAGCTTAATTGATAGAGGAAAAATGCTCTAATGATTTTTACTGGCTTGCTATGACTTCATGCTTCCACCAACAATGATCAATAAACTCACACTTCTGAAGCTATTTAAACTACTTTTTATTAGTCAGTGTCACTGTAGTCTTGCATTACAAAGCAACCCTGGTTTTGTTTGGTTTGTATGGGCTGAACGTTACCCTGAGTAAACACACAACAGGCTCTTTGTAAACCTTCTCTTCTAAAGGTATACTGAATTCCTTCTAAAGGAAGACAGAAGTTGTCCACCCCTCTCACGAGCCCAGAGACAGGACAGTGTGTGATTTCTTACACACTGGTTAAAACTTCATGGAATAGGAATGGACTGTTAAAGGCACAGGATTGAACACCAGAGATTCCTAAGTTTTCTAAGTGTACGTTTAGAGCTCTCTATGCACATACCCAAGTTTTCAGCTGAAGCGAGGCCTTGTTGCTTTGAGTACATTATTCAGAATCCATTGACATGCACAGCAAGTCTCATGGGCTGTTTGTCCCAGACCAGCAACTGCAGGACCATCCATGTGAGACAGACAATTAAGAGCATTTGAGAAAAGAGGGATTTAAAGTTTGAAGCCAATCTGGCAGCGGCTCAGTGCACTGACAGAAGGTGCGACTTGCAGAGCAGACCCCAGCTGGAACTCTTCACAGATCCTCCTTCTCCACCCATGAGTAATCTGTTGCCGTTTCATCTGAGGTCATCCCCACTAAAAC
Source organism: Aegotheles bennettii (assembly GCA_013398125.1). Lineage (NCBI taxonomy): Eukaryota > Metazoa > Chordata > Aves > Caprimulgiformes > Aegothelidae > Aegotheles > Aegotheles bennettii. The sequence goes on along the minus strand of VZRW01004668.1, from coordinate 387,105 downwards.
CTCCAGTCCCTGCAGACTAAACCCCAATCTGGCCTCATCCTCCACACACTGTGACCAGTCAGCAGGCTTCTCCTGAAGGAAATCAATCAGGCTGCCTGATAGCCACAGACATACCGTGAAGAAACACGCTGTGAGGTACTAATTGCAAGGACAGCTGTCCTTCCTTACTGACTCCATGTCAAGATAGCCAGTGTCACCACTGCTCATCACAATGCTGAAGACAACAGCTGCACACCCGCTCCATGTCTGCTGAGGCTGCATACAAACCAACTGCATATGGTGAAATCCTGGACCCTCCACGTCAGTGGTCACTCCAAATAGCTTGCACGAGCTGAGAGCCAGCCCTTTCTTTTTGTTTTGTTTTAATACAGTTTTCCACCATACTTTAACTCCTCCATGTAAGACCACTGCAGTTTCACACATCTGCAATTCACAACTTTATTTTGTTATTTGACAGTTTATTGGCAAGCTGGGCATATAAATCCATTTCTATACTTAAAAGCAGTAAATCATGTTTTAGGATGCTTCCTCCAACATGATTTCTTCCAGTAATATCAAGCGTTTATTTCTGAAAGATACAAAGTTTCATCAGGGGATAGAAAATTAGGATGAAAATACTTGAGCAAATCTTGTACTAAGATGAATTTCATCTTGCATGGCCAAAGTCTGTGATAGCTGTAAAACATTTTCTGGTAACAATCTGTGTAAGAAGACAATCCTGTGTACTTCGAATACCTAGTGTAGTATTACTACAAGCGATCTCACACTTGAGTATGTGAAACTCTCCATGCAGCTAGTTCTCACTGAAAAGCTAACACAGTATCACTTCAGCAGTACATCCTGAAACAGGATTGCAGGTAACTTTTATCCACATTATCACAACTCTCCTTGCTTTTACTGGGTGACACGAAACTGAGCAACCCTTTTCAGACTGTGGCTCCATGCATGGGGGAAGAGGATAAAAGGATATTGCCTCCTTCTCTCTATTGCAGGAAAGTATAAAGGAGGAGGTGGATACAGCTTGGAAGAACCTCACTTCCAGCCATGCATGGGTGGAGGGAGCCAATATCCACTGCCCTCCACAGACGGACAGGAGACATCAATGCACGAAGCAGAAAGAGAGCAGGAGAGGAATCTAAATCCAAATCTCACTTGATTCTCTGTTTCAGTCCTGGGCACCCACCTGCCACTTCCCTTGATCTGGTCACACCTTATTCCTTTAGGACCACATGCCTGAATGCCATTTAGGCCTTGAGGCTCTTCTATTTAAGGGCATTGCTTTGAAGAGAATGCTAACAATTCTCCGTTGTTTCAGAAGTCAGTATAAATCACTAAAAAGCATGAAAATCAAAGCCAAGACACATTCTAACCAGAAGGCACACTTTTTTCTCACTCAGCATAGTCATTGGAAGAGCTTACCTGTGGTGGTGGGACCATTTAAAGCCACAAAAACACCTCCTCCTTCCAGCAGGTGTTAATGGCTTCCTTACAGTTTGCCACACAGCATGTTAGACTAAAAGATCTAACTAGTTCCCCTTCAGCAACCCAGTGGTGGAAAAAACACTATTTTTTATTTATTTGAAGAAGTTTAGTGCTGACTTCTGTAACCTTTGGTACTGAGTCTCCCTAAGACGGGCTCGGCATCAGGGGGAGAAACAAGGCACACAGCTATTGGCCTACAGCAGACAGCGCAGTCCAGAACCACGCTTCCCACGCGTCAGCTGTGCCTGGCAGGAAGCAAGTTCATTACTTACACAAGTATTTAGCAGTCCATCGAGAGAAGTTTGGCCAAGATTTTACTGTAGCTAACTGTCCACAAAGACACAGGCTGCAGCACTGTGCACTAGATTAGACTAAGTCATTACAAAGCCTTCACACATTCACCACGAAATAATAAAAAAACCCTCCACATTCCCAGCTCCAACTGACAAAAACTGGAAAAGCCCTGCCACAACCATGAATCATACCTCTGAAAATGATACAGTTTGAAAATAATGAAAAAGTTTGAGTTGCCTTTAACTGATTTAAGCATGGAGCGTATGTGTTTCATGTATGGCCATGAGGGCCAGCAACTTCCTAGCTAAAAACCAACCCCAGATTCCAGCAATGTTAAACAGCTAGCACTTGGTTGCACTCTTTTTTCTGATATTGAGGCCACAAGCAGTTTCTGTCTCCAATGCATTTTGCCCCTGCCAACGGTTCATTCCCTCAGTGGCCCATAACAGACACCTACGAAGCACCAGGCTGACGTAACATGCCAACTTGCTGCTCGGTGCTTTCCCAAGCAAGGAAATGTTCCAGTGCAATCCCCACACCAAAAAAAAAAATACATGGTTTTATAAAATTATCTCCTAAGGAGCCCTTTTCTCCTCTCCTTCCTGTATCGAGCCTTTTGTTTGAAAGCTGTAATAGGAAATCAGCCAGGCTTAAAGCACAGCCAATATCTGCAGTGTGTAAATGAGGAATGCCACAAAATATTCAGCCAAACAGCTTTGGGTTGCTAGGACACCGGAGGTCGAGCAGCACTGAAAGGGCAGATTATTCCCACCCCAGCGCAGGCACAGGGCTCCATTCATGGCAGGGTCCTGCCACCGGCCTGCTGCCCGCACGGGCGCCATGACCCAGCCCTCCGGGAGCATCCCTGCCACCGGCTGCCCTGGGACTCCGTGCTGACTCCCACCACAGCGGCTGGCGTGTGGGCCCCTCTGCACCAAAACCGCCCCGTCAGGATGCACAGGGTCCTTGCTGGTTTTCATCATGACCACGGGCTTGCCTCAACCTGGAGCCCAAGACACCAGGGGCTGCCCTAGAGCTATGCTGCAGGACACTTGCAGTGGGTGGTCTGGGGATCTGCTTCAAGTTTTAGAAGTATGAGGAAACCTGCAACACTGCAGTTAAGATACTTTCCAAGTTTAGAGGGGGGAAAATCAAGTTCACAGAAGGTGATGGGGATACCTGCGATCAGCACAGGTCAGACCTGGTTGACAGCAAGAACTGTGTGATGGCCCAAGATAAGTGACCCAGCTCAGTCTCATGTAATCAGCATGTTAATTACTCCTACTCCGTCAGCACGTCTCAGACAGCATCAGTCTAACTTTGGCATTTTTCTTAGAATTTGGTCCTTCGAGCTGCTGCTCTTGAATCACTACACATTTTTATATTGTAAATTCAGAACTTGCTTTGCAGATCTGCAACTGAACAGACAAGGGGGAATCAAGACTAGAGAAGCATGCACGTGTGTGGGAAGGGACAGAAAATGAAGGTAGTTGTTTGTTCTTGTGTACATTCATTTCATAGAACAAGGCAACAAGTGTGTTCTCTTTGGACTGTTTTGCTAAAACACAACAGCCCCATCCTGTCCCATCCCCCCATTAAGAGTTGCCAACTCTCCTACTCAAGTTCTTTGATGTTTCTGAGATCCACATCAAAATCAACTTAGGCATTTCTGATAAATTCTGAAAGTTCCATCCTAAACCACACAAACAGCCCCTTTACAGGTTTCTTCATATATTACTTGAACAGAAGACAAAGGAGCTCTGCAAATCACAGCTATCTGTGCTGCCACAGAAACCACGCTGAGGGCACAGGTGAGACAACATCATTTTGGCTAGAACAGCAGCAGGTAGCTCAAATCACTCCTGCAAGCATTGCTAATAATTGCATTTGGCAGAGCAAAAAACCATTGAGATCTCATTGCTATAGATTATATATTTGCAATCATTAACACTTGCAATGAAAGTCACCATATATTTTTCCCTCACAAAAAAATTGCACAAACTACTTGTTTGTTCCAATTCCTACACATCTGTGAAATATGAGTTAACTATAGAGTAAGCTGACTGCTTTATTTCAGCATGGTGCAGTTACCCAAAATGGATGGCAACAAACCTCCCTTAACACCAATATAGTTACCATACTATTAACTGATTTAACTACACACACATATGCAGTGTGTGAGAAAAACTGAATTCTAACAGACAGCAAATTTACATCAGGACCTAACTCATTTAACATTCAACCACCTTCTGAGTGATTTAATTGTGATGCCACTGTTCACCTCCACAAAACCTGCAGAATTTACAGGCAGGGACACTGGTCAATGGCCCTTCATTTCTCTAAGGCAAGTTCCATTTTTTCTTAGTTACACGAAGCACACACTTCGTTGACTCTATTTTTAAGATGATCCTGTGGAGAAAAGTTCTGCCCTTACTTATGGTTTTACAATCTGTTGCATCACATTTAAATAAGAATACGGCTCTTCCTGCCCCAGAAGTGGATTTTTTCTGTCCCTCTTCCAGATTTTCTGATCATGGTGAAAACACACCGTTGAGACTTCCCAGGTGGTTAGGAGCGTTTTCCCTGCTGAAGTACCACCATTATGTTCTCCCAGGACTGGCCAGCAGAGCGGACTCCAAGCCGCTGGAGCAATGGATGTAACGAGTCTTCCCTGCTCCTCTGCACAGATGAGTCACAACTTCAGGCTGGATACACAAGAGCAAGGGAGCTGCACACATGCCTCACTACTCAGAGCTGTGCGACAAGAGGGATCGTTGCTCCAGGGACTCTGTTATGTGCTGCCCAGCATACTCACAGCAGCCTGAAACTAGCAATAACTTAAGCAAAGCACTTAGATGTGCGCTTCGAGCTCATTGAGGCCAATGAGATGCACATGCCCTTTAAGAATCTGGCTGATTTGAGACGCGCTAGGTTGTGCACGCCAGTGGTCATGGGGAAATGGCCATTTTGGATGTCTAAACAGCCACTTCTCCCCTGAGAAATGTGTAGGCTGGCTTAAATATACAACAAAATGTAACCCTTAATGTTTGAGTCAGAAAGAGACACTGAAGATAGAATGAGCTTTCCTATAAGCGACTTTGTTTGCTATATGAATTGTATGCTTATATTAAAAATTCCTGTGAAGCTAATTTAAGTGCTAAACCACTTTTAACAAAAATCATCATTTTCCCCTTTGAAAGACTACTTAATTATTGAGGCTGGACACTCTTTCTTTTTGGCTAAGTATGCATAAATGGTGTAGCTGGCAAGCTGCAGATGGACATACACATCTTTTTCGTGCTAAATCTGGGACAGACATTCATTCAAGAAAGCCAGTATCACAGAGGATTGGGCATGGATGTGTTCTCTCAAACCATCTACTTTATCTCTGCTTGACTATTAAAGGTTTCGAGACCCCCAAAATCCCCTACTTACCACATACTTAATGTTTGAGATTTCTAGAACTCGAGAGAGTAAGTTTCAAAAATGCCACAATAGATCTCATCATGTGAATGGTGGAAATACAAGACAGCACAAACTTGCTTTTTCTACACTGAACACAGCACCATGCTCACAGGTGTGTGCGACAATCCAAGGAGGCGGCCAAAACAAAAAGCTTCCCTGTGCCCTGAAATGATTTACATAGTGCAGTGGGCTTCCTGGCTCACCAGCAACTTCACACACCTGAACTGAGTGTATGCTTATCCTACGCTTGGGACTGGACAAGAAAACTACTGCTGCCCACAGAGCCTGAGGAGTTGTGATGTTACCACCTTCCCAGCAAAGCTCCTGTGAGGAGCACCTGCTGCCCAGCTCCCCATCGCCTGGACAGGGAACACGCATCAGGAACGTGGAGGAGACCAACTAAAACCAGCAACCTCAAACCTCACCATGCATCAGTCAGAACATTCCTGTAGCTTAGGCTGGCTGCCGTCAAACAGTTAGGACTCAGCTGATGTCCTGAAACACAGTCTTCACAGCTACTACATTCCACTTCATGCAGCTAAACCCACAACCTCACCTCTGCAATTCTAACACTGAAATAATGACAGTGTTAGGGAATGGACCTGCCCTGCTTCTTAGGCTTATAAACTGCCTAAAACCACCAGAAACAGTAAATTCTGAGTGTAAGATCAGATGCTTTGATGAGCTTTCAGCAAATATTTCAAGTTTAAAGTTTCATCTTACAAGCTGACAGCAGATGTTCTGAAGTGTACTCTGTCTTACAAATTCAACAGTGAGGTTTCCCCTCATGAAGTCTTTGCTTCTTTGCTGTATCCTGTGACTAAACTAAGAAAAGCCACATATATATGTATATATACACATTAACAGATAGATACAGTTGAAGAGAAAAAAGTTCCGCAACTGACCCAACTCTACTCTTAAACAACATTACCTTCTGCTCCTGACATGGATTTTGTGTTCTGAGGGTAGGCCTGACAAAGATCTGTGAACAGTTGGGACAGTACTGTAACTTTCACATAATTCCTACCAGTATTGGAAAAAAATCATTGATGCTATGCTTCCATTTATGTTACAGGTTGTAAATACATTTTTTTAAATAAGGTAACAATTGAGAAAGAAAAATAATCTTACCCTTTTTTTAAACTGCTAATATTTAGCTAAAGAAATACTGAATACATATCATTGATGTTCCACACAACAAAAGTACCTACAATTTGACCTAACACCACTGTTACCACTTGGGGTTTCAAAGGACACATCTTCACATCAGTGAGAGAAGAACAACTACAAACTATGAGAACCCCCTTTTCCCAGTCCCATAGGCACTTTATCAGATCGTATCTCCTCCATCTAGATTTGCAAGGCAAATCTAGGGTTGCTCTTACTCATAGACTTCAATGATGCAGGATCAAACCCATTCCCTTCATAACACATTCTCTAAGCAATTTTATCCTAATTTTCTACCCTGTGGCTGAATCCTAATGTTTGCAGAGCAAGCTCTTTAAGTGGGAAAGCAAGGAGAAAAATGCAGATCCCAGAAGCAAAGACAATAGGGGTGAAGAACAGAGATATTTTACCTGCTGGGTTGGGGGTTTCCTTCATCAGGGGCGGAAGGGGGGAGTTGACACAGCAAACAAAGTCAAAATGTACTGCTGTTATGGTACCTTTCCATTACTACTGCAATTGATTATTTTTTTTTCAGGCATATTTCATTTCCTGTATTTCTATGGCAAAAAAATTACTGTCTCAAATGTGCCCCACCAAGTTTCTCAAATAAAACTACAAAATTAGTTTATACTTCTGGGTGCTGCAGATACCTCCCACCCCCGAAACACACTTGTCCCCAGAGTCACTTTCTTACCATGTAATCAAAGTAAAACTGCAGTCGTGCCTTATGCCTCAATAAATTACAGGAATACCATGGTCCTAAACTTTACATAGCTAGTTTTCCTGAATCTACACCACAGACTGCTGAACAACAGAAAAGATCTTTCTACAGAAAGCAGCCCATCGCTACAACACAGGTCTTCCCCTCTCTGCACACTCAGCTTTGCTTTAGCTGACTTCTTCCCTGCTCTGTGAACAATCACCCCTTTAACTTTCAAACCAAGTGTGATTTATTAAAGCAGACTGCTTGGCAGGAAAGCTCTCCTGGCTTTCAAAAATATGATTAGACCAGTAAATTTAATTGTTTTTTCATAAACCTGATTCTGTGTCCATTTACCCTCTTGAAAAGAAAATACAAGCCGAGAAACATTTCCAGTGCAACTTGCTCAGCCAAACTTCAGACACTTTCTTTTCTCTTTCTACAAGTCCACTGCACCTCCAAGTATGCAAGATCAAAATTATTAAAAACCTGCATGAATTAAACCCCTTACCTTTTAAGACTTTCTCACCCTTCAGCGTTCGCCCATTGTGACAAACTGAATCTTTAGCAGTCGCAGCTACGCACACACACCAGACACACAGAGAACAGGGCTTTCTTCAGCTCACTGGTATTTCAAGTCTTTCATGTGATATCTTTGGCTGTACTTGCTTAATTCATTCCTGCTGCTACTCAAAGGAAGTCAAGCCTAGCGAGGGCTGGCTCTACAGCAATTGCTGTAGATATTCCTGACTAACAGGACACGAGGGCTAATCTCACCTTATAGGCATCAAGAATGTAAACATATTTCACAGCCAATAAATTCCTAAACCTTAAGAGATAAAATGCACAAAATGCCCTAAGACACAGTTGGGCAAGGGAGTTATGAACATTAAAGTTTTTGCTACAGAACAATACTCTGTACCCCAGAAATGCTTTTGGAGCTCTCAGGATGGCTATTTATCATGGACCGTGCATATTCCCTTGCAGTAGTTACCATGAGAACAGGGCAAACAGGATTTGAATGTAAATTGCCATCTAGAGATGTGGGGGGATTTTTTTTTTGTTGTAGCTAAAAAAGAAAACTTCCAAAGCTTGATGAAGTACACACTTCTTCTGTGCATACATTTGCATGACAATACTTGCAATTCAAATACTTGGTAGAGTGCACAAGAAGGAAGAACAGCCGAGTACTTTGCTCAATATTTATACAAAGAAAATACTTCAGAATTGGGATCAGTAGTTGCAGTTCCGCAATTGCCCATCCATGTCACACAATCACATATGACGAAATGCATAAGCCACAAGAAAATACTTCAGGTGCAACAAAATGGAGAATTATTGCAGTGCCTGAAGTCAGCTGGAAGCAGTAAGACCCTCTGCTGCTGACAGACCAATTGCTGCAGCAGTCAAAATCCTCACTTCTAAATACCACACTGAACTACACAGCAAGCGTTGCACTTTTGAAATACCCCACTCCTAGGCATTTTATTTTTCCCCAAAATTATTCTGGTACTTTGCTGTTGGGCCACTTTCTCCCAAGTCTCTCCTGGAGCAGCGTTTGCTCCCCATGCATCCCCCCACCCTGCTCACAAAAGCACACCGCCACAGTTACTATCCGAGATCCAAATCTGCCTCCTACCACTTGTGGACAGACTCCTGCCAAATGGTCTTTCTGGAAAACCTGGCAACTGTGCACGTACGTGCTACAAAACACGCAAAAATCTATTTGCCTGCACTGCCTGCAGTTTGATGCAATCTTTACAGCACAGTGTCTGCTCCCTTGCTGGCACCACCCCATCTCAGCTCTCTTTTCCCAGCCTTAAACACCTCAATTTAAACTCCTTATACCATGGTCACTGAAAGACAAACCCTAATACACTTAGCAAAGGGGATGCCTAGTCAGCCCTGCTTAGTAAACAACAAACCTTGATGAAGAAGGAGGACATGCCTGTCTGGGTGATTGCCTGGAGAAAGGAATGACCTACTTCAGCCCAGCAAGCAGTGACGCTCTGAGATGGGGACAAAGGGACAACTCAGTGGCTCCCGGGCAGCATAACCCACACGCTGCACCACAGGAGTCATGGGAACGATCTTTTGGAGGCAAAACAGAAGACAGGCACTGCCTGTGCAGCATGGAATTCCTTGCAGGAATTGTCTTGTTCTTTCAGCCAGGGATTTAGATCCACATATAACATCACTGCCAGCACTTCACGAGCAGGAGCAATTGCTTTCCTCACACCCACTCTCCTTATCACTTTACCTGAGGAGTCTTCTAGTACCTGGCCTAATTACTCAAGTTATGTGCCAATAAATGATGCAGTTGGGACACACTCCACAAGTCTTGATTTGAAGCTACGCAATTCTGCAAAACCCTAGGCCACAAGATCCAGGTAGCTGAATTACACGGCGTTGGCTGGGCACAATGCCACACCTTAAGACTGCGCCTTCCTGATCATGAACAACAAAGCCTTATGAGCTAGTTAAAGGGCTAAGGATAATTAGTTTGCATTTGGCCCCGTGCACTTGTTGGGCTGCGAGATCAGGCCAACATGCTATGTTTTTGGGAAACGGTTGCTCTCCTCCCAAAGGATAAGCCTGAACAGCAGGTCCCTGAGCCTGACCCAGGCTGCCCCAGCAAGCCCAATCTGTGCTCAGAGCCTGTGGCTCTGCTTTTTCCAGAAGCAATGACAGCAGTAATTGGCAGCCAGAAAGTCTTCTTAAAACAAGTACTTATTGAGAACAAATGAAATTAAAGAGAAATTTTTAAAATAAACAGTAAGGATCTCTAATACATGAGCTGCTTATACAGCTGTAAATTAATACTACTAGACCTTCACTTACTACAGATAGTACTGCACACATCTAGTAGCTGTATATGGGCCATACAATCTATTCCCTTCACTTTCAAAGTATGACAGAGTAGCTATTAATGTGATGACCAGGCTTTCTATTCCATTTTTCCTATGGATAGCCAGTCTAATTTACCCTGTGAACTGCCAGGTCCTGGCACCAGAGAACATTGCAGCTTTGCTACAGGGCTCTGCAACTAAATGAGGAAACCATAAATATGTTTCCACTTAGGGCCTAACGCTTTTTAGCTTTTAACTGCTCAGCTCAGCATCTTTAAAAACCCACAAAGGCATCTACTCCCCAGTAAGGAGACCCAGAGTCTGCTGAGTGACTGATGTTGGTGTATAAAGCAAAATATAAAGTAAAAGATGTGAATTCAACTGCAGCAGGATATGCATGTAAGTTTGAAGTTGGATGACTTTATTAAGGATAATTTTTTAAAATAAAGAATTTTAGAAGTAAGGTTTTACCCAGATGCTTAGCAATCCTGTGTTGAAGGTATAGCAGGATATCCTTGAAGCTCAGAGTCTCCCTCCCTGCATCTTTCAAGGTTTTATGTCAGTGCTGTTCTCAGTGCAGCGGTGTGAAGGCTCGCACTGTCCTTAGCTAGATTTCTGCAGAAAATCTCTCTACAAGGCAAACTCAGTAATTCACACAGTCGGGGCTCAATATGACAAAATGGTAATTCCAGCTTGACAACCACTCACATACTGCATTCACTGAACATGTACCTGCTCCACACCCTGCACACAATCACCCTCGCTGGTGGGGCCAAGCTGTTCTCTCATTGCTCCTTTGCACTGTGTTCCTGAGCTGTACTTTTAACTGGTGTTTAGGTTGGTATCATGCTATACTTAGCTTTGTAATGATTCAGAGCTATTGTAAGAGCACAAGTATAATTCAGACGCCAAGCAAAATAGGTTTGCATCTTATTTCATATTAGGGGACATACTGCTTGCTATTCCCGGATGTCTCATAGCTATTAATGACCTAGGCCTCAAAGTACATAGCAGGTACCAACAGCCATACCTTGATCCCTTTAAATGGGTCTGTCCCCAGAAGCAATGCTAGCAATCTTATTGCCTTGATAGTAATTTTCTCTGAATGAACATGCAGCATGATAGGACTCCTACACAGCAGTAAGCTTCACAGAATTTATTACAGACCTTTTTCTATCAGTCTTCCTTTGAATTGTAGAGTTACTACTAGTTTTACTTTTTCTGTTGCTCCCTGTAACCCCTATCCTGCAGTAGATTTACAATACAGCTTTAATTTAGTCTCACTTCTTTATCTTACCTAATTATATTTCAAGATTAAAAAAAAATATAAAAAAAACCCGCAGAGAAACAGAATTGCCCCGTCAGAGCTCAGAAGTTTCAGAGAAGGTAACTTTTATCTTGCCAGTGGCAAGACTATCACTGCAAGCTGTAATAATCAGGATTTTAAGAGTCTAGCACAGACGAGGCCATGCAGATGCTGGAGGTGGGTGCCACTCACAATGATTACGCCAATATTATGCCACTTGCTATTATTATGCCAATATATTTTCTGAAGATCCTAAATGGAGAAGGGAACTTGAGAAGGCACTTGAGCCAACCTGCCTGAGTCTGGCTCCTTCTGGTCAACAGGATAATTTCTGCCTCTGAAGCAGCTTGTATAGGAAGCTCAGATCTTAAATTTACTCTGAACTGTCTCCTGAGCAGCTCCAAGGCTTAAGCTGCTGCATTAATAGCAGCAAGCTGGAAGAAACATTCAGCTGATGGCTGTAGCAATAGCTGTAGCTTGTTATAAAAAGACTCTTTTTTTTTTAATGGGTGGTTTCTTCTTTTTGGTGGTGGTGTTTGTTTCTTTTTAATTTAAGGTGCACAAAAAAGGATAGATGACCAGAAAAGACAAGGTTGCAAGGAGGAATCATTATTGAATAGAATAGGAGGCAGGAAAAGGAACATGAAACCAAGAAACAGAGAAAGTTGTGTTAAAGTTCAAAAGGATGAAATGATACGTAGTTCTGCAAGCTGCATTGAAGATAAGGGGAGTTGAGTTCATCAGCAGAAAATGCTCATTAAGCATACCAAGTGGAAAAGTTTCCACGTTGTGGCTAGTTCAAAACAGACTGGAACCTCTGAAAACAGATACACCAATTGTTCAGGGGTCTCCCAAAGATTAGTGGGTCCTCTGTTCTTCTGTCTGAGGCCTGCTGGCTGAAATGTCTTGTGACAAAAGGTCATGTCCTCTGTACCGCTCCCTTTAGGAAATTGCTCTAATGAGTGTAGATCCTGCTTTGATATGTAAATGTTCAGTGGTTTACTGCACATGTTGAGTTGGTTTTGCTTGCCACTGTAACATCTTTAAAAATTAAACTTCTGATCAATTAAAAAAATCAAATAATTACTGTAAATTATCACGTCTGTTATTCAACATGAATATACTTTAATGTCTAGAAGAGCAGAGGAAGTCCTGTCTGCTGCATGCTCTGCTTTTCAAAGGCTTGGATTTGTCTTTCATCTGCTCAGCCTCATTCACCTACAGAATTCAAACATACTTCCAGAGCAAAACAGCTCTCGAGCACCTCCACCTTCTCCCCTCCAGAGTTACAGAGGATGGTCTGTAGGTGTGTCACCTACTCATACCCAACACAGAGAGAAATGAGTAACTTGAGAGGCTTTGCTGCTAACACAATTTCTGCTCTCTCCTTGCTGAGTCTCTCTGGTCCACCTCTCCTTTAATGCTACGTATTTCAAAAAAGCAATTAAAACACCCCTCTCTTTCACGTTTTTTTGGCAAAGTACTGTTTAAGTATTTTTTGCAGAGTGACATTTTATCATTCCGTATCACCATCACTGAGGAGTTACTCCGTTTCAGCAGCTCATCTGAATGTTTCAAGCAGCTATGTTTCTAACCAACCCTGCACACTGAGTCACGGATGCGGTGATCCCTGATAGCCCATGCACAGCTAACAAGTCTGAGCTGTGCTGGTTCACAGCTATGCAAACTGACTCGCCTGATTTCCCTTTGTCTAATTGAAAAGAAGTAGCAAGTTGTATAACAGGACAAACTATGAAATGTTTAACCTGATGTGTATCCACAGAATCCAGCTGAGCTACAGAAGAGCCAAATGCCATTCACGTGCCCATCTCTGTACCTGCACTATTGCAGAAGGAGCAACACCAAAAACCTCACAAGACTGGCACTGAAAATCACCATGTCTGTGAGACACCGGGGGACACACACACCAGAGAGCATTGCACAGTGGACAAAACTTAAAACAGTGAATCCCAAAAATGCATTTTAAGAACACTTCACCGAGTGACGAATGCCATTGACAAGTATTATATATGGCTTTCCTTCTCATTTTCCATCAAGTCTTCTACTGAATCAGCTAAAACAGGTAAACTGTGTGATCTTTTTCTCTACTCTTGTTCTTGAAATAGGATTTCTTTCTTTTTTGGCAGCCACCGAATGAAGTTAAATTTGCAATCAAATTAAAGCAAGTGGAAAACAAAGACAAACATTTTTCAGTGACATTTTATATGTCCTCTGGAAGGGATTGTCTACAGGAATTTCCCAATCTGTTCCTTCATGCACTCATGCAATTAGATGTGGTTTCCTGAGACTGAGGCTGTCTCAAGCTCCTTCTGCCTGCACAGCTGCTAATACTGTGAGAACTTTGGTTTAATAATAGTAAAATATATGTGCAGATTTAGTAGCATATGCCAAATTTGTCAAGGATAGAGCATTCTAATGGGAAAAGACTGGTAGAGCAAAAAGGAACATGTGAGTGGGAACTCTGTTTTCCTTGCTGTGGAAATGTAGCAAGTGCCTGGTTCTTGCACCAATCATGGCAAATCCTTGTGACTTTGTTACTGTGGAGATGAGCCTTACTCGGATGCAAAAGGACAAGTAAGGAAAACATGGCAGTTACTGAAATTCTTCTTATACTCCAGTGGCAGCAGGTGGGCTTTGTAAGGGTTATGGGGTTTCCAGGCAGAAATGAGAGCAGGGAAGAAAAGCTTTCCAAAACCGTCCTCCCTCAGTGATCAGGAGCTTTGCTACACACACAGGCTGACAGACACCAGCTGTTGGCCAAGGCGCTGCGACCCATGTGTGTTTGGCTATACAAATGGCTGCACGCCTCATAGCATCAAACACTTCAGACACAGAAATCAGGTCTCACTCACTTCCAGGCTGTTCCCTCTTGCTGAGGTGCCCACAATCTGCATGTTACACCACGAGCAACAGCGCGAAAGCGGAATTAACAGTAAGCAACTGAAAACACGTAAAGCTGAGGTTGAGGATGTACTGCCCAGATAACACAAAAACCTACAATGAAATTTGCCAGGTTTGATGTGCTAATGTTCTGAAGAAACAGACATCCCAGAAAAATGTAACATGCAAAACTGGATTTTAGTAAAGTCATCTATTTCTATGTTGCCACATGAAAACCATAAACCAGATTTGTTAGCACCTCTACCTGTTGCATTTTTGAGATAAGCAGAACATACCTGAATAATGGCCTATAAAGCCAAACACAGATGCACAAAACTCCAGAATATCAGGACCAGGTTAACAATATTAACTTCGGCGATTACTATAACATTTCTGCTTCATTTCTAGAGAGCCCACCAATGTACCTAAATAAGTCTTGACATTGCCTTTCATTATCTGGGGCTCAAAAGTCAAATTGATGCAGTAAGCCTTCATTTCCAAGTCTGTTTTAAAAACACAATTCTGTAACGGAACAAAACAGCCAGTATGAAGACACCTAGAGTTGTACATAAATTGAAAGATGCAGAATCTGATGACAGAGTCAGTCACTGACACCAGTTTTGCTACATGCACCACCATTCACTGCCTCTAGTGCTTTAAAACAAACTTTTCAGTTTTGACATTTTCTTCCTGAAAAGGCTCTCACAAAGCTGTCAAACTGCAGCACAGTCTTCTACCTTGCTTTTATAACCATCCCTGCAGGCAAGCCATTCATCAGAGTTGTAAGCAATGACTATTAAAAAGGTGCCCAAAGATGTCGCCCATGTGCAAAAAAATCAAAACCTTTCCGAGTGCCTTCACCTTGCAGAGCCTTTTACACCGCCAGTGTAGAACACTACCCCCTGCTTCACACAGAGGTAAGTAACCAGGCAGTATACCTGAGTGGTATAGAAAAGACGGGAGCAATTTTAAAGCTTACCTTCTGCACGTTGGGTTTGATGCACCGGACAAAGAAAGGATTTGAAGAACTCAGCGTCGCCATTAAAGAATGAAGTGATTCCTAGAACACAGGCAGAAAGAAGACAGTGCTTCACAAGCTGACCTTTTGTAGAAGCCACATACTCCGGCAAAAGCTCTTGCAGCTTAGCGCTGCAGACAATATCTAACTGCAACACCTAGTGGCATACACCAGAAATTACTGTACCATGTAAGCTCTTGCTTCTGAACATCCAGAATCAATACATGCATGTTCCTTTCTTTCACATGCCCTTCTGATCAAAACTATCATCACTGTCTTGCAGTGATATGAAGAACACTGTTCATAAGGAAATACTAAACTGGAAAGTTGCTGTTTCAGGGATCTTTTGAATGACTGCTTAAGACTTAGGATCCACGTTCCCAAATTGCTCGACTCAAGCCAGTCAAAAGGAAGGATAAGGGGTCTAGGGTAAAACTGAAATACCCTTAAAACCAGATTTCCTCTCTTCATTTCAGCCACTCACACCCACTAATTTTCCATTTTCTCTGCCATCAGCAGCATTTTGAGCACAGGTATTTCCTCTCTCCTGTGTGGTCTCAACCTTTCTTGCTAAAAGGACACTCTGATGATAAATATATAAGTCAACAAGAGGGTAGAAAAAATATTAAAAATTTCTGAAAAAAAGAGTTACTTTAGAATACAGTAGACTTTGTCCTAATACTAGGTTTTAAAGCACCCCCTTCCTGAAATTAACAAAAATTGAGTAAAGGAAAGAGTGGTAAAGAAAACACATCTTGCTGAAAGACAATGCTAACAGCATTAAGCAGACAGTTTCACAGTTATTTCATGTGATAGCTAACTGCATTTTACAATAAAAAGAGATATTATAAGATTCTGAAAAAAGAAAACCCATAGAAGAAAACATGTTTTTTTTTCCCTAGTTTTGGAACTCTGAATGACCCAATACACATTAGACTATCAGTTGTCTGAACCTCAGCCTGGAGAGAAAAATCACAAAAATCCCTCAGTCCTTTTATGATTATTACTTTAATTACACATCCGCCCCTTTCCCACCTGAGCCATCATTCCATATTTTATTCCAACTTGCCTCATTCTGTATCATTAAGTATGATAAACCATTTTAAACTCAAGACTTGCATTTACTTTGCAGAGATATAATAGAAATGACTGTATAGGAGGGGAGCCAGGGCTCTGAAGAGCCTGGAAAGCTAGCAGTGATAATGTTTCACCCCACAAAGGTGGCACTGCATGCCAGGCAGCAGAGATAATACAGAACAGGCTGCCAAGAGACAGAAAATTCACTTTTTAAAGGAGCAACACTGTGTGTCCTACCATATGTTTTGGAGCAGAACTGCCAATGGCAGTCTGTTACAACAAATTCTTGCTTTAATCTGCAAACCAAGGGCTTTCTTCATGATTAAATATGAAGTGATAAAAGGCCAACAGGCAGAGCTGTGGCTGTGCAGAGGAGCTGGTACAGGGCAAAGGGAGCAAATGCTGAAGTGAGTGGGAACATAAATAATCGTTCTTGGTTTGCCTTTGCCAGCCTGCGGACCAGGAGGCCGGGGCAGCAAACATGTAACAGCCAGAAGATACAAAGACAAACATTTTTGTGTAAAGACAAACATTTACATTCAAAAGGTAGAGTCTTCATCTGTTTTAAACCTGTGTGAACATTACAACATCTATGGACAACTAAGTCAGTTGTCTCAACACATGCTACTACTTACACAGTTTGGAAGACTTGGTCAGTCTAAACAAAAATGATTTAACCTACTTTCACGTTCATCTGTGGTACAGACAGCCAGATTCTATACAGTGCTGCATGTCTCTAAGTAACTGTCAGGTGACTAGCTAATCTGAAGTTTGCCCTCCTTTAAGCAATAGGCTGAAACAGATGGTGTCTAACCTCAGCTATCCTGCGTGCACCCCCAGGCCTGCTTTAGGCAAGCTGTCAAATAAAAAGAAGAGTTAACCAACCTATTATGAGAATAAAACTGTGGAGGCAAAAGTTCTTATCTTCAGTTGAAATGAGATGGACTAATCTCTGGAAGGCTTTATAACATGGAAAAAACACCCAACCTAATTCTTTGAGGATGGCATGATATGAACCTCAACCTTGTAAAGCAGCCCATCCGGTTAATGGTCAGTTACTGCAGCTTTAGATAAGAGGCAGCAATGTTTTGATTCCATGTTTTATCATGCTTTATGTTGTCCAGGGGCTTGACAGAGAAGAGAAGGAACTCTACATTGTTCTCCCTTGCAAAGTGTGCACAAAAATATGCTCAATTCTTAATACAGTAACATCTTAAAGGTCTACTTTGCACAGGTACAAATGACTGAGTAGAAACAGTACCTTCTGCTATCCCAGAGAGCTAGTAAATGATACCACCTCACCACAAGAAGTGGGTATTGTCTGAAATGAGCCATGGTAGCACAAAGCAAGCTGTCCAGAGAACAACATTAGTGTTTTTTAATAAAAGACACTATGTGTGCCCCAGTATACACTCCTTGCTGTTCTGTCCAACACTTAGCAATAGTCTATTAGGATAAAATCTGCCCTCAAGGGGTGAGTCTGCTCCCTTTTTTTTTTAAAAAAAAGTGAATGAACAGTGCAAACGTCTATTAATTCAAACAAAATGAAAAACAACTAATCCAGACTTGTACTCACACAATTTAAAAAAGGTTTTGTGCCAATCTTTCTCTTCTAAATAATTTTCAGATAGGCTTCATGCTAGATTTCAATTTGGTGCCATTTTTGATGGGAGGACTATAAAGCCTTCTAAAAAGTTGTTTAATAAGAACGCTTTCCAAACGTTAAAAAGCAAGGCAACACCTTAATGAGGTATTCATTCAGTACTTGTATTTCTTAGCGTACAGGCACTGCTGCAAGGCTTTGTGCAATTTTGTGGTTGGTTTTAGATTAGAAAGAAAAACAGGGTGAGAGAGACCAACTTCATGGATGAGCTGCAAAATAAGGACAAATAAGCAAGTGGAAAGCAACAGGAGTTTTGTGCAGATGGTGTGATGAGAAGGTTAGTGTCTGCTTGAAGCTAGCTAGTATGGTAAATCAGTGGATTAGTAAGTACAGTTTCACAGAAGAGACAGCAATGTTTTGATGCTGAAGTTTTGCCTGTTTTAATCTGCAACTGTTCTTTACTGAACAGGGTTTATCTATCACTAATTAGCTACAGAGAAGAGACAACACATTAACTAACCTTGAACTGGAGACTGACGGTGGGTTTTCGGTGCTTGCTTCCACATTTGAGAGTGTCTTGATTGTTGCGACTTGAAACATGTTCAAATAGATCATAAATGAAATCAAGACTGAAACAGGAAAGAAGAATATCGCTGAAGTATATAACAGACTATGAGGTTTATCACTATAGAATGCAAAGAAAGCACTGTCCCTTAGAAAGCAGCTCCTCCATCCAAAAAATGCTTATTGATTTTCTCTATAATCTTTAATTAGCAGTAGACTTTGCATTTGCAGAAGTTAAACAGGGAGGTAAAAAAACCCAACAAACCAAAACAAAGCAAAACAGAACAAGGAGGTTCTTTCTTCTCCACTCCCCACACATCATTTGGGAAACCAAGTGTGAAGTCCTAGAGTCCTTACTGCATTTTATTCCATTCATTCAACCAAAATTCCAGCTGACTGTAATGGGAACCGCACCTGGACAAAGACTAAAAACCAAGACTTCCAGCTTGGTTGGGGCCACAACAAAAATAACCCCCCATATGAGCCTCACTTTCTGATACCAGCTGTGTATGCTGTTTCCTACCCGATCAGTCAGGTATCCTCCTCTTACCACTTCTACAGAAGCTCCAGACAGATGACAGTGCAAAACCAAAACCAGGCCCAGCAGCTCTAACTCATTTACTACTTTTACCTACATACTTCAATTAACAGATGTAATGTCAGATATGTCATGAAACCAGAACAAACAACAGAGAGGGAAATAGTTGTTATTATCAGTTTCCCCGGCACAGGAGGGCTAAAGGGATTTACAAACAAGCAACTCCCACAGCAAGGAGGGATGACTGGATGGGATAGGAGAGGACAGCAGCTGAGACAGCAACACCCGCACGTGGCTCCCTCCTCTTCTGTCACCCCTCTTGTGTGTCCTGGAGTCTCGACCATACGCCTACAAAAAGGGACATGGTACCACTCCAGCTCACAGGGTACCACTGAAAGGATCCTGAGATCTTACACAGCGGAATGACAGGAGGCATGCAGGTACCAAGGACACCCAAGCTCAGACTTCCAGTAACAGAAACCTTTATATAAATTCTCCCTTTGAAGGAATTACTATCTGGCAGTTTGCACTGTGGTAGGTCCATGACACTAAGCTTTCAACCAAAACAGGGAATGCCAGAAATACAAGCAAATTGGGCCGTATGTGAAGTGAAAAAAATAGGCATGCACACACTGCCTATGAGACACCCTGAAACAGTCAGAAACCATCACCAGCTTTCAGCATCCCTACTCACCACCGAATAGCAAGTGAGCTCACTAGCAACCCGCTGGTCCGAACAGGGGTGAGGTACTGTACAATGTGGATATACCCAACTTTGTGAGAACTGATTAGAGTCAGATCTGCTTACAGGCACCTCTGGTATTTCTTCTATGCTCACTTCAACTCTATCAAGGTCTGATGCTATGCAACATCTAACATACTAAAACCCAGGCAGAATTAGGTGATACAGCACTCATTAACATCACATCCTAAACAAAAATCACAGAAACATACCTGCTCTCACGTAACAAGTTCAGGAGATCGTCTCTAAAAGTGTTTCTGTTCTTCTCCAAGATCCCCCTGACATCATACTGGACCTAGCAGGAAACAGAGCTGATTCAAACAACAAGCCAAGTAGTCAGGCACCTCTCTCAAGAGCAGCACTGTAAAAAGCGCTGAGTGCTTTAGTTAATTTTGAGCAGCCTCAGGGTAAAATTAAGATAATGAAAACTCCATTTGGAATAATTTCAGCAAATAAATAAAGAAAATTACCTCCCCAGCATAGTGTTTCACTCCAAAGTTGTGAACAGCAACTCTTGGTTTTACATAAAAAGGATTGTTCTATTTGAAAGGGAAAGAAAAGAGAAAAAATAATTGGGGGTGAGGGAGTGCGTCAGGGACTGGAATGATACAAAGGGTCATGTTACCCTCTCAACCCAGACCTACAGAAACCACTGCCTTCCAATGAACTCCCCAGAGGATTAGTGCTCCAAAAGCAAACAACCAACTTGCAATGATAATAGGATTTGTTAGTCTGGGCTGCTTCAAATGCACTAATAACAGATTTACAGTATCTAAAAAGGCATTATACTAAACCTGAACCCATCTGGCAGAATCATCTATTAAAGAAGGCCCTGCCTTAAACTGGCAGTTATGAAGATTGGTGGATATGCTTGTATCCCAGAAACTCTCAAAATAATTCTAGGATCACAAACAAAGGTAACAGTAATCTGGACAAAAGAAACAGCAACCTTTTGCAAATGACATCAAGTTGAATACTTCATTAAATCAAGGGAAATTGAAGATCTCGGTAATCTGAGTTATTTACCAATATGGAAACCTTCAACTGGACAGTAACAAGGATATGATCTTCCAGGTAACAGACTCAAGTCTTGACAGCAAATGATACGATTGTCATGGAAGTAGGATCACGTCCAAAACAGCCTCTACAGCTATGCACCCACATATTTGAAGCATGAATTTCTACAGAAGCAGAGACTTTCCATAATTTGCAGAATAATTTGTATAATTACAGAAAACATGAGCAAAACATCACGTACAGCATGCTGGGTATTCAACTTCTCCAGCAAGGTGGAGTCAGTAGCTTGAGGAAAATGGCTCTCTTCATTGATGAGCGCCAGCAGCCCCAGTTTCTAGAACAGTAAGAAGAGGCAGAGGATGAATTAGTGCACAGATGGATACAGACACTGTCCCCAGTATGGAAAAAACACAAAGTCCTTGAAGTTGCTGTGTGCAGAGATGCACAAACCACCTCTATGTGACTAAAACCACATTCTCATAGAGGACTGCAATCCTATTTTTCTGGTAACACTTCTTTTGAAACATACAGCATATGACATATGGGTAAAATAAAGAAAAAGAAGTTACTGGAAGAAGCAACAGTTCTCCTGATGTAGGCAGTTTTTAGAGGCATATAATGATATTGCCCCAGAATACACCCCCAGCCTCCAAGATCTCCAAAGAACAGGAGTCAGAGAAGTTTGTGTAAACAGCCTTTCGAAAATTTTTCTTCCATAAAATTATCTACTTAGTTGTTGAACCAATGCAAACTTTTAGCACCCGCAGTGCCCACAGGCACAGCAAAAGATCACTTCAACTACGTTCAACTACACATTGTGTGAAACAGTGCTTTGCTTTGCACATGCCTCCGTGTAATTCCTTTGATGTTCCCTACTTTACATACTAAAAGAGGTGGTAAACAAAGCAAGCTACGCTAAGTACAGCTAGCTGCAGGTTGATACACCCTCTCAGAAAAACATGGTTCTCCAGGTGCACATTTTAATAAGTCACTTCCCATTGGCCCAGAGCAGCTCCTGACAAACCACACCGTCCTGACTGCAGTCATGTCCTGGCAGCTGGATTCCCTGCCCGCTGC
Organism: Aegotheles bennettii; assembly: GCA_013398125.1. Taxonomy (NCBI): domain Eukaryota; kingdom Metazoa; phylum Chordata; class Aves; order Caprimulgiformes; family Aegothelidae; genus Aegotheles; species Aegotheles bennettii. The sequence goes on along the minus strand of VZRW01004668.1, from coordinate 365,305 downwards.
CGTCAGGGGCATCTAAACGCACGCAGCCACACACCCCACTATGAAGATAAACACATGCAGCCCACTTGTACTTCTGGCCAAGTGAACATGGATGAAACAATATGTAACTTAGGCTTTGTCATCCAGCTGGAATTACAATGAAGACCTCGTCTGCCCCTTGTCACTAATGTTCCTACCAGTAACTCTGCAGAAACTGCACGCTCTTTTACATGTTCCTTTAGCACAAATCAGAACACAAACAAAATTACGGATGAAGCCAAAATTGGCAGGCAACAAATGAAGATTACCTGCATCCCATGGAAAGCCATTATGGGAGCAAGACACTTTCTGCCCCCTCCTTCCTTTCTTTTTAATCATCTCCAAACATTGTTTTTGTAATCATACGCTGTTAAAACTTCTTACAAGGAAAGATACATATACTGAGCTTACAAGATACTCTATAATATATCCATGCATGAAAATGATCTGATTAAAAGTTCACTATTTAAACATATCCACTGTTCTCTTCACTTGTTCTTTGTGTTGGCGTTTTAATGACATATTACCTCAGAACAAAAAATAGAAGTAGGTACCAGTATCAAGCTCTTTATTACCTTTTCAATAAGATCCAGGCACTCTCCGTTGTCTGTCCAATCAATATCCTCCCAAATTAGTCCTTCCCTAAGAAAAACAGGGAGAGACTTTTTATTGACAACTACAATGAAATTATTTTAAATAGAGAAACAGGAGGAGCTGATGTATTTATCTTGAAAATTACAGCAAAATCAGCTTGCTTTTAAAAAATACACAACTCCAGACAGAGATTTTTAAAGGAAGCAAAGGTAGCTGGGAACCCAGATTTCAAGTGAATACCAATATTTTAAAAATTCTTTCAAATTTCATCTGCATCTCTTACCTGCTGTATTCCAATTGCTCCAAGGAAAAGATGTGCTTGTTAAAATACTCCTGAAGCTTTTCATTTGCATAGTTAATATTGAACTGTTCAAAACTGTTTACCTGAAGAGACAAGAAATTTTCAAAAATGCATGCATTCCAAGTATTTTACTTTACAAACAAGGAACTGGTTTAAGTCATAACATGTTGAATAATCTAGTTTCAGTGAAGACGACAAAGACATGTAAAACAATGAAGCATAAATACCAGACAATCCATTTGAATAAGCTTTTGAAACCAACCTCAAAGTTTTCAAATCCAAATATGTCCAAAATTCCAATGGACTTGAAGTCTTCCTTGCTCCTGATTCTGCTGTTGATTTTCTTAATGACCCAAGCAAAACACTGAGAATAAAGTGCCATAGCCATAGAATCTCTGCTGTCTATTGCCTGCATCAAAGTAGGAATACACAATGCATTAAGCAATCACTCTTGTATCTGAGAACTTACCAGACCTTGCCGGTCAGCATGCTTCGCACAGCATAAAGCAATGTATAATGCAAGCAAGTCTGTGCTCCTGCGTACCTTGTCAGCAATTGTATGAACAGTTACAGAGCATCATGACTTAAGCTTTAACAGTGTAGGTTATAACAGCTGTACACCTATGTGGCTTTAAAATTACATTTCAAGGATAACGCATTCAAAAATTAGGAAATTATAAACTTAAGGTATGAAGGAAAAAAAGAGAAGTGTAGGAAATAACACCTTAATTTATCCCTTTCTAGGGGTAAGCATAATGTTAGGTATACCTATTTCTAATTCGCTTCTTACAAATAATAAAATCATTTCTGCTGAAAGATTTCAAAAATGTCCACCTGACAAAAATGTACATAGTGAAAAATATCAATCTACATGATTAGAATTTGAAAAAAATGGTAAGCAATCAGGCTTAATAAGAATAACAAGAGTCAAGACTATACTACAAACTATGCAGTGTATTTGATAGCAACTCTGATGCATGAGCTAAGCTTATGTTCCTGAGTGATTTTCCTGGACTTGAGATCGAGCTATGTATTTAACAGACCCTAAAAACCATGTCAAAACTGAGATGCCTTTACCTGTTGTATACTAAGAGGTGTTTGGATTTCTTCTCCCCTGAGTATCATTGACCTCTGTGTCAATGCTTCAGTTAGCTGTGTGGAGTCCAACCCCAGTAGTTCAGCAGATCTACCCAGAGCTGGCAAAAGAAAGAGACAAATACAAGTATGTCCTTAAATCTATAAGGTTATGAAACTAATTTGTTGCAGTATTATTATTACTACCACCACCATTTAAGATGCTTCTAAAATGATGGGGATTAGAGATAAAAACACAACTAGAAACTCTAGGATACATTTTTGCTGCACATGAAGAGGCACAGTATCATAAATACGCTCAACTGAATGAATTTAGCAGTAGAAATTCATCACAAGTAAGTCACAAATATTTATTTTCCTCTTAATGTTACATGTCAAGGATTTAAACAATCTACTGCTTACACTAAACATATTTTATGAACAGTAATTCACTCTTTGTCCACAAGAATGCATTTCAGCTTCCCTCAAGATGATGAGGATAAAGAAAATAAATTATTATTTTTTTCTTACATGCATACTTTAATTTGCAATTTTGTTACAATGTGGAATAGAAAGCAGTACATAATGCTCTGCTTTATTGCCATATTTGAACAAGCACGCAAAGTGTTTGCCAGCCCAATCTCTAGACATACCAGCACACACTTCCAGTTTTGTCATACAGATAGGTATACCTTCAGTGGAGTTCTCAGCTAAGGAACACAGTTGAACACTTATGTTTTAGCAACTTGAGAATATTTCAAAGAAGGAATTAGATAAAAATGGAATTTCACTGCTATTAATGGAATAAATATGTGCCCAAACTCTCCCTAATTAAGACCTAGCATCCTGCAGAGGCCTAATTTGTCTTACTGTTCAAAAAAACCAAAAATAGCATTTTAATAAACAATTACAGATGTTAAAAAGCAGTAAGACCCTTTCAGATACTTTAGCAATGAATATAGCTTTCACAGCCTCAAGAAACATTTACATTTGGATGCAAAGCCTTCTCACCTGTTTTAAAGGACACCTGTGCTCCACCAGCAGTGATGAACTCAACATTTCCTAGATGCAAAATGCCAGCCAATAGCCTCAAAACTTCTCGCACCTCCTCCTTGCTGAACTGCATCACTTCCATAGCAGTCTGAAATGACATATGAGATTCTTAAATAAAACGCACACTGACTCAAAAATGGGGACAAGGACAAACCCATCAACTGTGTTGTCAGGCCTTAGAAAAGCAAATCAGGACTGACAGAGGGCTGGCAGGAGGTAATTCCTTTGGTTTCATCCCAAATTGAATACACTACAAGACATTCTGCAGCTTATTCTGGGCAAGCCATGAAGCCCAAAAGCAAATCTTACTAGTGTGGTCTGACATCTTACAGCAAAACAGAGCAAGAAAAAGAGATCTGTATAAAATGTGTTGAATTTAAGAATAATGAATATGGCAATCATGAATGCTTAACTACGTAAACAAGGAGAACAGCAAATTTCTGTCTAAAGAAATATTAAAACAGGAGAATGAACATGGGCTTTTCTCTGACATAGAAAGAGTAAATAATTGTATGCCTCTCAAAACTACCAGAATTTCCCAAATTTGGGTCTAATATGAGCCTGTCCGAGACCAGGTCACAGTTTCATACCCTTACAGTCAAACTCATCATGTTATGGGTCACTGCAGGTATCTAAAAGATGACACATCACACAATTTATCATTCATAAATCATCAGTTACAAATGGAAAAGTCTCAGACTCATTCCACAATTAAAAGCAGAGAAAAGATAAAGGTTGAAGGTTTATTTTGTATGGAAGACCTTTCACAACAGAGAACAGTTGCAGCACTAGGAGCTCACTGTGTGGTTCCTCCTTGTTTCCTACAGAAAACATTTCTGGACTTGAACCACAATAAAAATAGACAAAGGGCATGATTGTAATAGGAAAAGACAGGTGAGGGTGAACTGTGGGGTTTCTGTCTGCCTTCCACTCTGGGAAGGCAGCCTTGCAGCCTCAGCCCCTGCTCCAAGCCTGCCCACACTGCGGGCAGCACACACGTATCACCTGCCCAGCTGATGTCATGCTCTGCCTACCCTGCGATGATTAGCACAAATTAAATGCCACACTAATCAGCCTAAGCCATGTGACTATAATGTAGAAAAGTCATCAACTTTTCCAACTCTCGCCCCCCCCTCATCCTTCACCACACTAGATCAGGATGTTTTACATTAAAAATAACTGCTGCATCCATTACACATTAATATGTGGCAAAGAGATTAGCATAGCTAAGCAAAAATAGTTTGGTGAAGGGCATGAAATCTGTTATTTTTACTCATTTTTAAAATCTAACACATATCACCTCAGTGATACAGTAAGCAATCAGCAAGCAACAACCAATATAGACTAATTGCCGTAGCTACTTGGTACAGGTATAAGACATAAAGCCATTGAGAGAATGACTCCAGGAGGACCTCGTTTTTAATCTGTGTTTACATTTTCTTCAACTCTGTTGTGCAAGTTAATCCATACAACTGGATTTTCCAGCTGCAACTTCAGTTACAGAAGCCCAGGTACTTCACTCCCCATGCACTGCAGGCATGTAGCTGTAGATGCTACATGATCTGAGCAAAGCTTTAGGATGAAAAAACAGTGGAAGTAGACACACCTGTAATATAAAACAATGTAGGGAGGGGCAGAGGCATATAAGTACCTTATTGCCTTCCCAACTGATATTCCTTTCATTCCAAAATGTAATAACTTCATTAAATTGTAGCACAGTTTGAAATGAGAGAGCAGAAATCAATTATTGAAGGGAAGGTAAAGACCTGCTCAAAATGGCAGTAAAGTGTTACAAGAAAATGTAAGCAACTGTAAGATTAGTGCCTTAATGAGAGAGCAGCATGTGCAGGTAAACACCGGAAGGCTTTTTCCCTGAGTCTGTCAATGGGCCCCAAGAGCCTGCACCTCCAGCATTTTTAAAGCCCAAAGAACTAGGGAAACAACTCACAATGACTTCCTTGAAAGAATCTCTGTCACTGATTGTCTTATCCGCTATACATCCAGACTGATTCAGGTAGTGGTAGTTCTCTGGTACAGATAAGTAAAAAGCATCTAAGAGGAGAGAAAAGAGGGCGAGTGAAAAAAAAATCCCAAACAAAAGCACTCCATAAATTACTATGTCAGAGTTAAATAGTTCACAATTCATTTGCCCAGAAATTATGATGATGCACAATACAAAAGTTTTATATTAAAATCAGATATGGTGTTTTATTTTGCTGGTTTCTGCTTTGTTTAGGTGCATAATGGAGTTAACTCTAATTTTTAGCATGCAAGGACTCAAAGAGAGATGCTGAGACAGCTTTAGGCAATTTTGCACATATACAAACGTCATTTCTTTTGTTCAGTGGACTTATTCTTTATGAGAGAGCATTAGAGGAACCAGAATTATTTCTCTTAGTTGCTGTGGAGCTATTTAGTACCAGCAAAAATATTTCGCTTGAACAGAATGAGGCATGTTTGTCCCCAACTAATTTTCCCAGGACCACATTAGAAGCTGGAAGAAACATTACCAGCAGCTCAGTGACATTCTTCAACTAAGCAGGTGGTTTTATCGAGTTGAGCTCCCGGCTGAATAAATAATCTGTTTCTCTGCTAGTGTTAGCGGGTTTCTGCAGTTAAATTCTCCACTGCTGTGACCATGGCTGACTGCTAGCAGAGAGCCACTTAAGTTGTGTGACTTGTGCTTTGCCACTCACCTTTCTCTCTCTCTTCTATCCCTGCCAGCAGAGCATAGAATATATGATAATTTCTTTCCCCAGGGTTTTGTCTTACTACACGATTCTGTCAAAGTAAAAAATAATTTCCATTTAAGCAATCATTTATAAAGAGAATTTTTTAATCCACAATTTCAAAACAAAGATTAAAAAAAATAACTGCAAAAGCAAACAATGACTTACTTTTTCCAATAAATCTATAGCCAGGAAGAAAAACTTCAGTCAAGGAATAAAGCAAAAAGCAACTGATGCACAAGCTATTTATAATCTTCCTTCTTTCATTTGAGACAACAAGAAGACCACCACAGTCTTTTCTTATGACATGCCTACTGCCACAACAAGATGAATAAAGTAGCAACACTACAATATTGCAGCAGGTTTAGTACCATTGTGTTCCCACACTTCCTTCCCCTCCATCCCACCAAAACTGGACTTGTCATGTTCTAGATTTTAAATGGCATCTGCTTTCCTTCAATTTTTCTTTTCCCTAAAGCTTAGAAACAGCTTTAAGGATGAAATTTGTCCCACTGCACAAATCACTAGGTAGGATCCCCTCGGTATGTTCCTCATCCTCATCACCCCTGGTTCCCAGATGGAGCTGGCTCATAGTCCAAATCTGCCAAATGCAGGACAAATCCAAGGATTCGACCCATCCATGTTCACACTGCAGAAATTCAGCAGCTCTGCTCTTTCAAGTACTTTTGTAGAAAAGTAAGAAGCTTATCTTCAGGAAATAGCTGACAACCGAAGTTATCCCCAAGAACTCAGGCTGTTTTAGCTCACTGTGTAGGAACACACACATGAGCCATGCTAGCAGTTGCAGTACAAAATCTTGGTCCTCTGGGAGTATATAGACCTCACCTCACCTCACCACAAATGCACATGTGCGTGTGCACAAACACGTGCAGGATTTGGTGTTACTGGTTCTCTTTCCCACCTACACCAGATCAATTTAATTGTGTATGTTTCGGGATGGGGTGAAAGGACAGATTAGGGCGAGACACTTTTCTCTCAGCCCTCCAAAGGAGGTATGTGGGGGCTGCCCACAAACGGGGAAAAAAATCACCAAATGAGGATACAATCTATAATTCTTCCTCCCTGAATGTTTCCTTTCTGACAGATGTTCAGCTGAATAAACTTCCCAAAGCGACTTGAGTTGTTGTTGTAAACAGTCTTCGCATTGCCAAAAGCTTCCATAATCGGGCTGTGAAAACGCAAAGAATGACAAGGATGTTAATGTGTGACCAGCATGCCAACAGCTTCACGTGGGACTGGTGAAAGGAACAGCACTTTGAAAAGCTTGCTTCTGAAACCTTCCACAGTCACAGCCTACATCCTCAGAATTATCCTCAATTTATTAACAACAGGCATCTCAATTTTTTTTTTTTGCAAGTATCCAAGCAACAGGAATATTAATCACACTAAACTATTCTGCAGCTTAATCTATAACTGCTCAAAAGAGTCATGCAATTCTCACTGCAGTACTCAAATAATAGAAATAAGGAATCTCAGCACATGCAAATTGCTAGACAGATGTATGGAAAATAGCCCTTGTCCTAAGGCAATTGAAAAAATAATTACAGCAAGATACAGCAGGTAAAACAGTGATGAAGCATGATAAACAAAAGTAATAGCATCTCAAATTGTCTTTGTTTTTACATAGTTGAGAACCATGTGTTATTTCATCTGAACACTGAGAGGCTTTTTCGCTTGCGTAGAGCGTGTCCAATTTATCTGATGCGTTTACTCATTTGCCTTATCAGTTCTCCTTATCCTCCCTTTCCTCAGCTTGTTTTCACCACTTGCACACTTCATCTTCACCATGTTGTATCTCGTTCTACCTTACCCTCAAGCTATACAAACCAAATCAATGGTTTCTCCCTCCCATTACTTGTTTCCCTCACTCCAATTATCTGAATCCAGCCCCAAACAAAAATGAAAGCCACTGCTAAAGCAACATCCATTTCAAAACTGCAACTTTTTGGTTCATTAAGATAGCCTACTGCGCTCACAAGAGTAGCCAGGTAATTTTGTTTAATGAAAAATTTCCCCCCTTTCCAACATTCAGGTTTTTTGTTCAGTAAACATACCCACATCTTTAATTACATTGCAATCTCTTTCATTTCAGTGACAAGGCTTCTGCATTCTGGAAAAAATACCTGTGTATTAAGAGATCTAGTACCTGCTCTCAAGAATAGCTTGCTCCACACAGGAGGTCTTCTCTCTGCAGGACAGCTCCAGTGAATGTTGGCTCATTGCAGACAAGAACTTGAGAATCAGCTTAGTGCTTTCCGTCTTACCAGCACCGCTTTCACCACTGAAAGAAGAAGAGCAGGAAAGCGTTTGCACAATTCCAGCTGCCAGACAGAAAGCCCTCTGTCTGACCAGCTCTCTAAACTCTGAATCACTGGAAGCCAGGAAGACTGGGGCGATGAGAAGCGATACTCAAATGGCAGCAGAATGCACCTTTAAGCTCGCTGAGTATGACACAGGCTATCTTTAGACTTCATACCACTGTTCAGAAAGCATTTCCAAGCATTGATTATATAAAGGTGTACACAACAACCATGAGTCAACAAAGACCTCTCTGAACAACAAACTATCCAACAACCCTCATCAGCATGGAAAAACAAAGTTAGCACAAAGGCGTGGAAATGGTGGCAAAGAAAGTTCAGGATATGAATAAAGCTGGGAAAATTTGGGATTACATTGCAGCAATCTAACTAGGGAGGGAGTCCTGCTGTGAGGAGAAGGAGGTCAGATACACCAATGCATATCATAACACATAAGGGCTACTAGTATAATTAATACTGATGTCCTTAGTGAGCTATATATTATTTAAAAAAACTTTTTATATTCCCATCCAAATAAACCAGATTCATATGACTTCAAAACATGCAATTTTCACCTCTCATCACTATTAGAGATGTAAAACCTATCATCTTCACCCATGGTAGAACAAAGCTATTTGATACTGCTAAACTGACATTTGAAAAACAAACTGTTAGTAAGCAATCCCACTGATACAAACAGAAAGCAATACATTTGATTTCTCTCCAAGACAAATGTTCTAAAAAGGGAAGGTATAAATTTGGCTCATTTCCCCAATATAATTTCCCTTCAATTATGTAGCTTTATCATCAAAAACACACAGCGAGCCATTGAGAAACATAGCTTGTGGTTAAAGTTCATCTAGTTTGCTTACTTTTCATCTGAAGTCATAGCATTATATCCTAAGCTGCAGCTTAATTCTTAGTTTTCCTAATTCCTAATTAAGTCGCGCCTAATTCCAGTTTACTCCCAATGAAAGGAGGTACACCTTGGTCTCATCCTACCCTTTCCACTGTAGCAAGCAGAAGTTTGGTCACTGACTTTGATGGAGCACAACTAGGCGTGTAGAGGAAGCTTAATTCACGTGACAGTCTTTTGTTACATCATTGCTGAGTGGTGACCCTGGTGATTTTAGGTTACAGCAAAGGATAATGATGTTTTCTATTAAAAAGTAAAGAAGAAAGGTACAGCCTGAGGAAGCAGCATGGTATTTTTCTGCAAATGCCAACAATTCAAAAAATAATCAGGGAAGCATTCAGAATACATAATGAGACACAGAGTTTCGTAGCTGAGATTCAAGTGTTTCCCAGAAAGAATCAGAGTCTTTAAAGTGTTTCATAAAACTTCATGCAAGACATGCTACCTGCTGATACGTTCCAGCAAGTATGATTCATCCATCATACTTCTACAATCTCAAACAAACTCTGTAGTATTTTTAATTTAGTTTTTCCCTTGACTTCTGGACTTTTTGGTATTTGTTCCCTTTCTCTTTGCAAGCCCTCATCCACTCATGCTCTTCTGTCAACAAAACAAATACTTAATATTTCCCATATGTAATAATTGCTCCTTGTACACTAAAGGGATAACAAAACATTTCTATCACAAGTTTCGAAAGAGCTTCACAAACACTTCCATTGTCCCTCTCTGGTGCAAAAAATCATGCTACCTGTATAAATTCTCACCCTCTGAGCAGTGCATAGCTCAATGGCAGGGATCTGAATGCCAAGGAGGACAGCAGCTCTTTCACTGATACCATTCTTCCTCTGGCCCCACCCTTGCTCTGTCCCATGCTCTGGAGCACCTGTAGTTCTATGGAAGCTGAGATTTATCCCACTGTAGCTGACAGCAGTTCTACAAGAGAGAGATTCAGAGCTGGTGGAAAAACATTTTCTGTGCTTATCTCTGGTACAGTTGATATTATGCACAATTACAAACTCTTCATTTTTTCTTAGAACAGCAGAGGATCAGAACTGGGCCGAAGATCTACCTGCCCAGTGTTCTATGTCTGACAGTCGCCAAACAGAGATGCACTGGGATGATGTGGTATTTCCCTTCTGCGCTCTTCCAGCTGTTCAGAGAGTTTCTAAACTAGACATCTAGACCTGGTTTTTATGTGTCTTGTAACCCCCAATGTATTTATCTTCCATGGGTATCCAGCCATGATCCCTAAAAAACAGATGAACATGCCTTGTTTTCAACATGCCTCCTATTAGCTGTTTGATGTCGCCTCATTCTCATATTGGAAGGAGCAGCCAACAACTCATCCCAGTGCTCCCTCTCTCTGTTATGTTCTCTACTCATTTACTACTATCTGCTCTACTCTGTTTAGTTTTACAACTACTGTTGAGCACCGAGTGTATGGGTTCCTGGAGCCCTCTGGCATAACAGTAAGATCTCAACCCCACACGGTGCTGCTCAGCTCGGGACCTATAATTTTAGGTGCATCAAGTTGGTTTTGCATTTTCCTTTAAAAAAGGCTTTATAAAGACAATTATTATTAACTAGATAAAAATCAAGAACAAGTATGTAAAATTTTAAAGTTGGTTATTCAACCCTACAGTACATATGCTAATGGTAAGTTAAGTGGGATCAATCTTTCAGACCTATGCCTACCAGAAGTTGCCAAGGTCAGTCAAAGAAAGGTGATTTTTTTTAGTGCACAGTCAACCTTTCCAGCAACCTTTCTACCCCATGAGTTTAAGTACCCAGCTCTTTCCACATCACTACATTCAGCATGCTGAATATATTAAGTGTGACAGCAACCCAGGAGGCCCCCACTTAGGAGATCTTTAAACTTTACTCCATGACTTGCTCTACACAAGGCATCTAACCAAGGGCACAGCAGTCTGCAGTTCAGGCTGCCTGGACTCCAGGCAGCTGCAGTGGAAAAAGGGGTCAGAGAGAGAGACTCATCATTCTGAAGCACGTAATGCAAGTGAAGCAGTATCAACACTACTCTAAACCAATTCTCAGTTCTGTCTCCTGGCTTTGAAATCCTAAAGACAGATACTCACAGACACAATTAGGCCCCTTCAGCAAATACAGTTCATCAAATGCACATGTGAATTTTGGTGTGTCAGTCTCTTAAGAATGTCTTCCCATCACAAGTCTGGGTCTCATCCAAAGAGAACTTTGGTTCATATTGATATTCAAGCTGAACAACAACAAAAATGTCAGGACATCAGATGATAACAAGAGAACAAACTGGTGTCAGACTGTGATTTCCCACTCACGGCGCTGACTTGAATGTAATTCTGAGTGACTGTTGCTGCTCCTTCGACTGCTCTACACTTCTTTCTGAGTGCTTTAAAGGGGGTCAACTGCTATTGTATCCAAGAGAAGAGCACGTGTGTGCTTGTGCACAGACTAGACCACCTTAACCAGAGCAACAACAACAAAAACACCTAAAGATATTTTCTTATTCTTACAATAAAGTGGTGGAGGTTTGAACTTGGTCCCAACCTGTGAACTTAAGCTAATCTTGGGGGGACCCAATCAGGGTCCCAGCAGGACAAGCTGTTTGGCTATTCCTTGAGAAAGACAGACTTCCTTCATACTTCTTCCGAGGCACCCAGCTGAAAAATCAGATGATGGTACTTTTTTTTTTTTTTTCACGTCTGTTGTAGCATCAAATTTAACTGTGGTGGGCTTTTTTTTTCTGTTTTACACGAAACTAGACTCCGTGGTAAGGTTCAGATCAACACAAAACTGAGCATCTGTTGATGTAGATGTTTTTGTCTATGTGTAGACTCTAGTTCAATAGCCAGATAAGCATTTTTTTAGCCTGGGAGAGTGCAGATACCATTTCACAACTGTGTGAATATTCTAATGCACCAGTTCTGCACAGCTTCCTCAGCCATTTTGCTGACATTTCAAGCTGCTACGTCATTTTTATGCAGCATTATCATGAATTAAAATAAGCTTGTGTAACACAGACCAATAAATAAGCATCTTCTGATGACTCCATTTAATATCATCTCTTCTGTATTTCCTTCCTTTTTACTTCTCGTCTGGGTGGTTACACTGAAAAAATGGGCTTGCATTTATAACATATTTTGAGTCACTACTGATGACAGTTTTTAATTCAAATTCTTGCCTTAACCCTCTCATCTTACCGCATCCAGACAAATATTCCAAGCATTTCAAAACAGCAGAAGCTTCTTCACGGATTTTTGAACACCATGCCTTTACGAAAGCAGATCGAAACAAAGCTGAGCCAGTTCTGGTTGCCAGCAGGGGGCACCTCAAGTCCAGAGGATCATAAGAAAGAGCTCTACCTCATTTTATTGGGCTGTCACAGCTTGGTACTGAGTTTTTAGATGACAAAGTTAGAAGCAGGTGAAGGGTGTGTATCAGAACATGAAATCTACACGAACAATTCACTCCTTTTAAGTGGATGATGGAACAAAACTTTTCTTTTTAACATCTCTTACATGAAATACAAAACCAGAGTATTTGCCTGAATTCAGACATTGCAGAGCTCCACTTGACCATTTTTTTTCAAATGCCAAGTATAACCAAGAAGGCCTGACAGTGATTTGCTGCCCCATCTAATTCTAAGCCAGCAAAAGATGGAGGAATGACCAGGATGCTGAAAATGACAAACACACAATTATACTTTCATTTTTGATGCCGCAAACCAAGTATCTGATCACAGGGACTTTTCTAAACCTTATCAGGGCCACCGAAAACCTTCAGTAAGTTAAAAAAGTCCCGCTCTGACTTCTTCATAGATACAACAGAAAACAGTGTTTTAGGAAAGTAGGTTTGACTTTTTATCTTTTGTTCTGAGTTGCATGTTCCTTCATACTCTGTGGCGACAAGACACCCTTATAAGGTTGTATTACAGCACTTGTCTGAAGCACTGAACTTACACAAATCATTGTTTATATCCATGACCACAGTAAGCAATTTTAAAAGGGAATGCTAAGGCAAAACTTCTCCATTTTGTGGCTTCTCACCTATTTTAAGAGAGACTGCTAACGCAAAATTTCTCCATATTATGGCTTATCCCTACCAAGGCACATGGTTTACACAGCAGGGACTGCTGGAGACTCCTCTGGAACATCAGAAACTTCTGCTTATGTCCTTTTTAGGACACAACCTGCTTCTCTCTTGGCAGCTCGTGAGCAACTGGAAGGAAAAGTAAAGTACTTGGGCCAGTACAGAGTGGAATTAACAAAAATATCAACAGCCACCTGCTAGGCACCAGAAATTATTCTGGTCCCCAACATTTGGGTATGTGGGCTGTTCACAAGTAACTACCTGACATTACTCCATAAAATCATGACTCCACACTAACTATTTTCGCATGACAAAGATCTCTGTGCATTTTGTTTTTTCTTGGAGTGTCGTCTGAACAGCTTATATACATTCAGCACTATTTTTCAGCCTGGAGAAGAGAAGGCTCTGGGGAGACCTTACAGCAGCCTTCCAGTACCTGAAGGGGCTACAGGAAAGCTGGAGAGGGACTTGTTACAAGGGCGTGTAGCAATGGGACAAAGGGAAATGGTTTCAAACTGAAAGAGGGTAGATTGAGATGGGATATTGGGAAGAAATTATTGACTGTGAGGGTAGTGAGACGCTGGCACAGGTTGCCCAGAGAAACTGTGGCTGCCCCCTCCCTTGGCAGTGTTCAGGGCCAGCTTGGATGGGGTCTGAGCAACCTGGTCTAGTGGGAGGTGTCCCTGACCATGACAGGGGGGTTGAAACCAGATGATGTTTAAGGTCCCTTCCAACCTAAACCATTCTATGATTCTATGTATTAAATAATTTTCTTTTTTTTTTAAAAAGGAAAAATAGAGCTGAAGAAAGCTGAAAAACACATGCAGCCCCCTGTGTGTGTGTCACTGACAGGCAGAACCTGCCTAGAGGCAAGGGAGGCAGCGACTGCAACCTGAGAGTTAGCAGAATGTTGGAACCAGACCTAGCTGTGCTGCATCTGATCCACATTTCCCACAACAGCTTGGATGCTGAACTATGCATGCCAAATCCTCCTCCTATACAGGAAGCCTTGCAAACTGGCCTGTAATCTTCAATGCCAGTAGAAACTGCCTATTGCAAACAGTGCTGCTCTCACTCTGCCTCAACCCCTGTATGCCCCAGACCATGGTCCAATGGCTGTTGCAAGGGCTCCTGAGGTCAGGAGACAGCCAAAATCACGTCACCTTGTATCTGAAGAGCTCTCCACATTTAACTTGTGCTGGTAGGCTGCAGGAAGGCGAGAGCAAACAGGTTTAATCATAAAAACACTGCAGAATTGAGAGAGGAGAGGGAGGGGGAACACAAGCTCTTTCACCCCCACCATCCCGAGCATCACCACTGGCTCAGAGCCCGATGGCTGGTGTCACACTGTCATCGCCACTGAGCTGCTCCTTCCGATCCGCTGGGCAAGGCTTCGGTTTTCCCTGCCCACATGTGAGCCAGCACAGCTGAGCTGGCAGGCAGAGGAAAGGGAAAAGAGCTGGCTGCGTTTTTGGCTCTTCTGGAGCAAGAAGGAAAGAGGAGCTGAAAGCAGCAAAAAGCTATTGAAACCCCAACTGCTCTCCAGATACATTTGGCAGCAGTGAGATTCTGACTACCAGCGACACAGTGGATCAAACAGAAAGCTATTAAATCACCATTAAATTAAAGCACAACGGGATTAAGCAAGGAAGGTTAATCAGGCAGAATTAAGTGGCTGAAATGTGGAGGGTATCCTCTTTCGCTATTCTTATTTACTGCATTTCTCAAGACTGGTGGGTTGTTTTTTCTCTTCCTCTTGATACAGGGTTCAGGGTCTAGTGGTGACAAACTACTACTGATCTGCACAAGGATGCTTAAACTGATGGGGAAAGCACTTAGGGTAAAATCAGATGGGTGAGTAGCATAAAATGCACAAAAATAAAATAGATTTTTTCTTTAAATGAGATATGTAAGAAAAATTAACAGTTTGTTAGAAGTCCACAGAATGATATAAAACAAGTTCAGAACTCTTTCTCAAAACTCTGACAGTTTAAAAGTCTGCTTGCTTTTGGAGTTCTCCCCTCCAGGTGGCCCAAATCCGCGTTCCTCAATCACCTCGGGAGGCTCAGGGATAATCAAAGCAGCAGCAGCCACTTACCTGATGAGGATACACTGGTTGTCGTGGCGCTTCCAAAGGCAGCGGTAGCACTCATTCGCCACAGCGAAGATGTGAGGTGCGATCTCTCCCATGTGGTGCTTGCTGTATCGCTCCATGGCGGCGCCGTCATACAGTCCCGGGATGCTCTTGTAAGGGTTCACAGAGGCAACGATTGAGCCGATGTAGGTCTGAAAGCACACAGCCCCTCCAGAGTC
The DNA here is from genome assembly GCA_013398125.1 of Aegotheles bennettii. Taxonomy (NCBI): domain Eukaryota; kingdom Metazoa; phylum Chordata; class Aves; order Caprimulgiformes; family Aegothelidae; genus Aegotheles; species Aegotheles bennettii. The sequence goes on along the minus strand of VZRW01004668.1, from coordinate 349,903 downwards.
ATTACTACACACAGCGTGGAACAGTTTAACACTCTTCTCATACAAAAGACAACAAATACACATTTGCAAAAGCCCAGCAATCCTTTGGATAAAGGTGGCTAGTATTCTTCCCCACTTTCTTCCTTTCAACAAAAGCAACAGAAAGGCAGAAGTTGCTTCCACCTCGGTCATGTCTTCATGCTTACCCCGTCTACAGCAGAGAGCTTCTCAGCTGTTGGAGTCACTGCCTTAATGCTGCTTACAGCTGCACAGCAATGACTGCGAGCACTGCTCTACAGCTGCTTCTCAAGTGTTCTTAGGGACTTGCTGAACTTACTAAAAATCTGTGTCCCAACTATTGGTGCAAAAGACCGTATTTCCGTGTAGAGTATCCAAGTCCTTCTCTGCTACTCATCTTTAAAACGCAAGTATCAGACAGTATGGTAGACACTAGCACCATTGCATGGTAGCAGGCCCTAAGAAAAGCACCTGAGCTGGCAGATGCTCCCAAAGCACTGGGTTTCTGCAACTTCATTTATTACTAGTTTGATGCACAACAGCAGCTGACAAGGCATGCATTTCTATCCTATTGCAATTAGAGAGCACATCAGTTAAAACCACCCAAGTGGTTGTGCCCATTCCCATGGCCTTAACTCATTAGACTGTGGTAATGTGATATTTGCAACAGGCTATTCACAATGCTGCTCATTTTCTCAGCCACCCTCTATCCACTTGAATATATTTTTCAAATAAAATCAAATTAAGTAAGGTAGGAGATAATGTTAAGCACGTTATCTCCAGAATTTCCAGTACATTTCTGGGGCATGTGAAATTAATTGATATACCATGCAGTGTGTGTGGTGTTACTGTTGTGATACTAATTTCATTTTGTTAAGTACCCATTCTGTAGTTACTGGCAGGAAGCTGACACCTGACCTCCAGAGCCCTGCTGCAGGCTTGCAGAGAGCCGGTCTGCAAAGCCTCTGGCCCTGTAACACAGTCCCCACGTACAGACAGATATTTCACCAGCAGACGACCCCCTCGCCACTGACGGGAACCATCTGTGAAGTTGACAGCAGGACTGGGGCTCTCCTAACCTCTGCAGAGCCTTGCCCATAGAGGGCTGGATAAGGCGAGCAGCATCTTGCACACCACAGGAACGCAGTCCCACGTGCTCCTCCTGCAACCACCCTCTCCTCTGGCAAGCCACCGTGGGGGCATGCACCGAGACCCACAACACATCAGCTCCCCCTCGTTCTCCTTTCCTCTCTGTCAGCCTCCACAGCACTTACATTCCTCCTCTACCTGCCTCCCTCCTCTTCTCCTTAATCCATAAGCAATTACCGCTGTGTATTAGCTCCCCTTTCTCACTGTCACCCTGCTGTCACACTCCCCACCACCCACCTGTCTGTCCTCCATCATGCCCGAGACAAGCAGCAGTTTTGAGCTTTTCCTAAGGGGACTAGAGCAGTGTCCTTGAGACGATGACGATTTTATTGGCTGCCAGGGGAATATTCCTCCTCACCGTAACCCAAGTACATTTTACAGAGCTGTGAACTTTCAGCCTGTGTGTTTTATAAAAGCCCCATGCTGTGCAATAGCTCATAAGGCTTTACCAAGAGGAAAGATACCATTTCAGCACTAGATCGTATTGCAGGGCAACTACAGCACTGAGACAAAAGCTGTATTTCCTGGGATCAACCCCTTGTGGGTTCTTAAAAAGCTAACGAGGAAGTCCCTGAGAACAAACTTCCTTACGTTGATACGTACTGCAGCACAGACTGCACAGGCAATATTTTAGGATATTTTTTTAAGTTACATGAATACAGTGCAAGCATGACCAATAAAACAGACTGCTACAGATCCTCCTCTTTACCTTACCAAAGGCTGACTAAAGCCTTACTAAAATGTAAGAACAGTAACTTGAGGCACACCGTCACAGAAGAAGCCATGACAAAGAAACAAATAAAAAATCCCCACAAAACAAGATACTGTCTAACTTCACAGCTGCAAGCATCCACTCTATAGCTTCTGCGTGATCAAGTACCTGACAGAATAACATCACCACTCCCCCTGATCTTCCTGTGGTAAAGCACTGGCAAAACTACACCACTGATGGCCACAGTGTGACTTTTCTTGCTTCTCCTGTTTCAAATGGTAAACATCATAAGGGCGACAGCAGCCCACTTCTGCATTAACTCACTTAACACCAGGCAGTCTTTCACGTGGCTTAAGCATAGCTTTTTAAAAATTATGTAAACAGTTCCAGACTATTAGCCATTACTGCAACTAAGAAAATATTTTATATTAAATAAAGTCAGATTGTTTCATTGCCTCAGAATTCACGTGAAGTGTAATACAGGAAAAAGTAGCATATTATGGCAATAACCGAAACACGGTAAAGAGCAGAAACAATACTGGTGAAAACAATTCCTAAATCACCTCATGGAGTAACTCTTGGCATATGTCACTGTTCTAAAAATTCCTTCTCTGACATGGAGAAACACCACCTCTACTGAAATTGCTCAGGTTTTGCGGTTCTAGTCTTCTGGTGCTTTAAGAATTTATTATCTCTTTGCAGAACAAGTTAAACGCCTGCACAAATTGCCACCAAATTATAATGATACAACACAGAACAAAGTCAGGCCCTCAAAAAAACCTTTATAGAATCATAGAATCATCGAGGTTGGAAGAGACCTTCAAGATCACCCAGTCCAACCGCCTACCTACATCACCACTAAACCATATCACCCAGTGCCACATCTTGAACACCTCCAGGGATGGTGACTCCACCACCACCCTGGGCAACCTATTCCAATACCCAATCACCCTCACAGTGAAAAAAATTTTTCCTAATGTCCAATCTGAATCTCCCCTGCTGCAATTTAAAGCCATTTCCTCTCATCCTTTCACTATGGGCAGGGCAGAAGAGACCAACCCCTACCTCACTACAACCTCCTTTCAGGGAGTTGCAGAGAGCGATGAGGTCCCCCCTGAGCCTCCTCTTCTTCAGATTGAACAACCCCAGCTCCCTCAGTCGTTCCCCATCAGACATGTTTTCCAGTCCCTTCACCAGCTTTGTTGTCCTTCTCTGGACACGCTCCAGCACCTCAATGTCTGTTTTGAAGTGAGGGGCCTAGGATAGAGCCCAGTAATCGAGGTGTGACCTCACCAATGCTAAGTACAGCGGGACAATCACTGCCCTGTTCCTGCTGGCCACACTGTGCTTGATGCAGGCCAAGATGCCACTGGCCTTCTTGGCCACCTGGGCACACTGCTGGCTCATACCCAGCTGCTGTCACCCAGCACCCTCAAGTCCCTTTCTGTAGAGCAGCTTTCCAGTCACTCTTCCCCGAGCCTGTATGGGTGCCTGGGGTTGTTGTGGCCCAAGTGCAGGACCCAGCACTTGGCCTTATTGAACCTCATCCCATTGGCCTCTACCCATTGATCCAGCCTGTCCAGATCTCTCTGCAGAGCCTTCCTTCCCTCAAGCATATCAACACTTCCACCTATCTTAGTGTCATCTGCAAACTTACTGAGGGTACTCTCAATCCCCTCATCTAGGTCATCGATAAAGATATTAAACAGAACTGGCCCCAACCCCGAGCCCTGGGGAACACCACTAGTGACTGGCCACCAACTGGCTTTAGTTCCATTAACCGCAACTCTTTGGGCCTGTCCTTCCACCCAAGTTTTTCAACCCTTCCTCATCCCCAGACAAGATCACTAAAAAGCTATATTCTTCATAGACACAGTGGATCAGATGTATCATCTACCAAGTGTCATAATCCAACCCAGTAGCAGCCACAACTAGACATCTGCATAGACTAACCAGGACTTAGCTGGCCCAAGTAAAAGTTTCACCTTAACCCAAGGTAGTTCAGCAAGATAACGGTAAGCTGAAGCAGCACCATTATTAAAAACTACTCCCATTATTTAAAAAGTTCCCACTAGAAGACAAAGCTTCCCACAACCTTCGTAAACTTCCCCCGAGATAATCAACAGCAGCAACATCTGCTGCAAGAATAATTTCCTACATCACTTCCAGGCTTACTTTTCCTCTCCCAGTAACTATCACACACTTTTACTGGTAGCAGCATATCCTACTCCTGCTAGCCTCACCACCTCCCTGCTGCAGGGCGCTGCTTTCCCTCCCCCTGGGGACTCCAAGCAGTCACCCAACAAAACCCCAACCGGGGTGGGGGGCTGACTTTCCAGTTTTGCAAGTGTAACCACCTTAGCAACAAGTTAAACGGGTATAAAGATACACAAAAAATGCAGGGCTGTTCAGTTGATGGGCATTGTCTCCTGAATGCTATTTCTGCACCAGGCATCATCATATAACAAACCCACAGTCAGAAGCAGGATCTCTAAATTACTTTATTATGCTAATATCATGTGGCAGCCGTTTGGATGAAATTTCAGAAAAGGTATTTTCCCATTAGAATGTCACTTCCGCTTTGCTTAAAAGTGAGTGAATTAAATCTCTCTTTGTTCTGTGCTGTTACTAATCTGATTACCACAGTCAAAAATTACTTATTTTAATGAAAGCCCTCTAACGCAGTTATGGATAGGGAAAATGCTCACACATCTGCCAGAGTGCTAGCAAGTGTGCAGGATTTCTGAAGATTTCCAGTTAAAATAGTTTGGGGAGTATTTCAGAAAAATACTGTGTAGAACTCCTATCACATCTGACTTCTTAAATCCGTGGCAGTGAACAGGACAGTTTACTTTTCTCTATGACTGACTCAACACTTCAGACAGAACCTCACCCAAACTCTTAAACTGCTGTGTTACAGACTAAACCAGCCACAACTTGATATCAGATCACTGCTAAAATATTTATTTAAACCCCAAAATAAATAAAAGTTGAGTTATTCAGCCTGAATCCTGATGCAGCACCTTGATTACCATACTAAAGGGTTGGGGTCCTTTTCCACTTTCAAATTTTTACTGAAAATTTACATTGATAATGCATCTCCCAAAACACTTTTGGTCACAAACCACAGATACTCCTGCTCCCTCTTTTAGTACAAAAAGAGGAAATAAGATTGCTGATCCTCTAAGAGGACTTTCAAAGTCTGAAGTTCAAGCCTTGTCTTCTCAGCTAGACATTCAGTAAGGTGATGGCATTCCAAAAGTCAAAATGAAAGATGTACTTGAGAAGAGACTTTTCATCACTTCTCCAAATGCTGTTTTTGTTTTGCTCGTTGCCTTCTGATAACAATCAGCTTTGAACCTCATGTCTTGAAATCACCCCAGACTTCTTCAAACATTCAAAATCAATTAGTTCTTTAATAAGGTTCAAGAGCTCACAAAGATTTCTAATACCAACAGAAATATTCTAGAAAAATTTGCACTGGTCAGAGTAGTCCTGTCTATCACGAGAGGGTTTTATTTATTTATTTTTTTATGGAAGACACAATCTGTTTACTTTAGTTTGATGTCAAACAAATGTAGATGTAAAAATTTTATTGGTTAAAATACACTTTTTCTAGTTAGCTTAAAATGACAAGAAACAAGTTTTCAATAGGTGAACTAAATACAGTTTGAAATGTCTTTCCATTGTAGAAAAGGCTTTGAGACTGTAAGAGGAGAAAGTAGAGTAAGAAATTTCCCCTTCAGCACTTTTTTCAGCTTCTCTACACAGAAAAAGCAACAAGAAAGGAAACAGCCCTAGTGCAAGATCAGTTCATTAATCCTGTAAGTCAAATTCACTAAATATATCAGGACCACCTTGCTCTCCATCTTCTCCCTTCACAGTTTCCTTTTGGGTATATCCTTTCAGGTTTGCTCCATATCCAGCAACCATTCACCTTCCACTTCTTCCCTTTTATGTCAAGACTTTGCATCTTCACAATAGCATTTCTGTTTCTGAGGATCCTTTCAAATGTCTGTGTTTCACCCAAGTTTGCTCTACCCATGTAAGGTCATCAGTTTTATATCACACTGTTCTTCTCATGACCTCCTTTCATCCTCTACATCAAGGAAGAAAAATAAAACTTTCAGGCTTTGCCTATCTCATTGTCCTGGTTTGAGCCAGGACAGAATCAAATCTCTTTTTACTAATTTTACTTTTCAGTTAAGTCTCTTCTAAGTGACTTACTTTCTGAAATTAACAGCATATTTTTCAGCCAGTGTCTGCTTCTAGGACTGATAAGGCTTGATGTTTATAGTTACTGCTGCAGAATGGTATGCAATCTGGTACTGCAAATGTTGGAACCAATCAAATACAGAATCTGAATGCTTTGTTACAGGTACATACAGTAACACTGAGAGACTGCACATTGGCCAACTCTCTTTAAAGAGCACTTTCAAGTCTTTCTGCTTTGGGACAAGAAAAATCTATCCTCATTATAGAAACAAAAGCATGTTTACACATGCCTCAAAAATTATCTTTTTGGATTGTTTCTGAGCAACTCCTGACTTGGCTGGAGTCACTCAAGGAACTGATTCAGTGTCTGAAAAGTAAGGGTATTTTTTTTTAGAACGAGTATTAGTATGAACTTACCAATTTATTCAACATGTATAATTTTCCAGGTTTATCCTCAATAGCTTTAAATAAAACTGCAGTGCGACTGGCTCACTAGAAAGCTACTATATGGCACCATTAGACAATGTATGTGAAAAGATTTTTATCACTGTTTCACACAACCTGGGCATCTCTCATACCTTTAAATCATCAAGGCTACAGTACTGTTACTAAACTATAATACCACTGCTCTCACAGCACTTACAGAGGCAGGTGTTTGAAAGACTACAAAATAGCTGTCAAACTTCTTTATCTTTACAACGCCAACTTTCACAGTGTCAGTATGCAAAACCTGTGAACAGAAGAGTTTGACCCACACTGTAGGTACAGTCTCCATCATTCTCAGTTCTCCCAGGTAGAGGGATTGATGGTAACCATGCCTGAGTTTATTCTGAGACAAAGATAACTAGGTCAACCACCACAGACTCATAAGCATAAAAAGGAGAAAGATGGCTGGACCATATTTTGGCATGCTTTTCAAGGGAGGGAGCAGAAGGGGCAAGGGTATGCCATAAACAGGATAATTAGGGCCCTTGTTCTTGGTAGGACCTTGATTTATCCTCCCTGTGGTAAGTATGCCCGATCATTCAGCTAGTCCCACACTAACTTCAGTGAGACGGAATCCAGTTGTGTCCATAAATTATAAGCTAAATTGTCTGAAGCCAGGCTTCTTTTTTAAAAGCCATAATCAAACTGAAGTACTGAACTACAAGTTTTAGTTGTTTTCAACCAATCAACCCATTTCTGAGATGAAAATGTCATACTCTATAATCATCCTTACATGCTTGGGCTTCTGCAGCTCTCATCATGTTTAGGGAATCATGGTGAGTTTCCAACAGCCTCCATTTACATTGGCTTTGCTTTCCTTTATCACTGCGCTCCTCGTCAATGCACACACCATTAAGCCCCAACTGTGTATTTTTCTTCTCAAGGTCATTTTAGAATTGTTTGCAGAATGAGATGCTTGTAAATACACAAGCCATACTAAAAATGCTGGAGTTCTCATCCATAGGAGACAACCTTTTGAAGGGAAACAGAATGAAACTAAGAATATCCCTAAGAATATCAAGTGCCAATAGGCAGCCAGCCGCATCCAAGACTCACCTGCTAAAGGCACTCCCTGTCACTGTTTTATACAAGCATCTTCTCAGGCACATTCACACTGCTTAGCTGCACTTTTCCATGTGCCTCAGTCCACAATGTAAGCTGCTGCAGCAGCCTCTCCTACCACCTCCTTCCCTGACAGCGTTTTCCCTTCCTACACTGAGCACAGATCAGATCCAAGCCATAACAGACCAAGGTATTTTCAAAGCCAGGCTTTATGCTCGTTTTCACTGGCACAGCTCATAGCAAGATTTTTTTAGTAATTCTAAATGTTTTTCTACATGTGATTTCAGACAATGAGAAGCAACTGCTGGGCAACAGCATCCCCTATTAGTTGCATCCTTGTCTGTTATGTTCATCCTTCAACCCAACCAATGCGACCTTACGCTTCACTTGGTATAGAGCATTAGGCAACACCAATGTACTTTGCTGGTAGGTACCCAGCTACCTTAACTTCTAAGCATATCATTCCACTCCCCACAGCTTCACCCTGCACATTCATAGCATCCTTGCTCTAGGCAGCTAAATGAAGCTAGAAAAATCTATTTCTTCAGGGTTAAAAACTGGGTTTGGATTGCCTTAGCTACCAATAGAAATACCAAAACAGTGCACTGAGGCTGTCACATCTTTCAGCTGAACTCCAGAGAAAGGTCCAAGATGGTGAAGAACCCGCACAAAACTACATCCTTTTGAGATACACTCATAGCTTAATCTCATTTTATTTTCCCATTAATTTTCTCCTACTGAACAGCCTGTTCCATGTGGATGTGTGTGAGTGAAGACACTCATTCTACAAGTGTTATCTAGAATCTGCACAAAAAAATCCAGCTAGGAAATATGAAAGCAAGATAAAAAAAACTAGAAGAGCATTATCACAGCTGAAGTTAAAAACCAAAACAACAGACCATAATATTGATGTCAGGTAGACATCTTTCCTTATTAAGAACTTCGCAGGTTTCTGGCTGGTTTTCTCCTGTATAGAAAGGACCAAGTCTCCTTGTTTTTATTGCATTTTTTTTGTTGACTAATACAAGACGATCTCTACCATGTATCAGTACTATGTACTGCGTGTCAGGATAACGATCACTTGTGACCTACTGCATGGACTGTTTACATGCACAGTTATGGAAGAGCATCTCTCTTCACCATTGCCAACTGGAGAGAGGAGGTTGACCTACTGAACAAAAATCTGTGATCAATCAGGACCAGACATTGATTTTTGTTGTTTTCATGGGCTGCAATACAGCATGAGACTACAGGTTTGCACATCAGACTCTAGCAATCTGCACGCACAAGTGCACAGCTTAATTCTAATGAGGCAATCTCTAGCTCAGATCAGTGAAGGCTCCATAAAGAGCAGAGACCCCATGGCTCATCCCTTCATTCCAAATGACCTGTGGCCACACACTGGTTCTTTTTCCTGCTTTGTTATTGTACAACGCTGAAATGAGTCTTTCAAAGCTGTCTGAAGGTCTAATTCACCCTCCAGGAAGGAAAAGAAAAAAATGTTGTTCTTCCTTCCTACGGACTCATTTTGGGAAAATGAAGGGGCTTTTCAGAGAAAACACATGCAAACAAAAGCAAAAAATCTGGTAGATGATACCCCAAAAAGCAGTGTCTCCAGAATAGAGGGGAAATACTTTTAATATAAAGCTTTGGAGATCTGTTTCATTTTATGTATTTTACACACTAATATCCCAATTTTCCTAACCATGCTCTTTAATGTTTTAAGACCTCTTCTGTAGAAAGGGTTTTTTTAAGAGGAGGGCAGGAATTATGCTTTAACAGAGCATAAAAACAGAAATCAAAAGCCAGAATAACTGAAAACTAAGCATATGCCAGGTAGTTTGCTGGATGGCACTGAACTGCTGCCAAATAGCTGTAGGTCTAGACAGCTGCACTAAGATGGCAAACAGCAGTAGCAGTCAAGAGTCTGCTAAATGGGACCTTTGGACCCAATTCCCTTTTAAAAGGAAAGACTGACACACATCAGAAGGACACAGCCGAAACTACTTGCAAGAAATGGACTACATCTTTTTCAAAACAAAGTAACAGCCTGGCTATGAATCAATAGTCCATTTACGTAGGCAGACAGTAGCTGTAAAAGCAGTTTAATTCATTCTCAACTTAAATGGGTCATCTATGGTCTTTCTAGTATTAAACTGCTGTAATATGTGAACAACGCAGTGGGACAGTGTAGCACAAGCAGTAGATTTTGTGCAGCTCAATTTACAGTCAAAAGCCTAACCCACATGAAGAAAACTGTGCTGGTGACAGACAAGTAGCTTAAGTTACAGAGTCCAAATTTTTGCCCTCCTTTGAATGCCTTTGCGGGACTGGGAGCAACAGACCTTACAGAAAGGAGCTGAAACTTGCCTGCAAGTGAGGCAAAGGTGTGTGCAGAAGCAACCAGCATCGTTTGCAAAAGCTCTGACTGAACGGCACCAAGCTGCTGCTGTTGGCACTTATGCAAACGACTGAAAGATTTTCTGTTTGATCCTGCATGTTGGTCTGCTTTCTCTTCTCAGTTCATACGGTTACCTGTGATGTTCAAGGAAGGTGTGGAGAAACCACCATGAAAACAAGCCTTTGAATCTGAGAAGACATTAGCAATGGATGCCGTCATCAATGACAAAACCCGCGCAAGATGATAGATTTCTACTTTGGAGGTTTTGGTACAAGGTTATCAAGTAGGGCTTAGGTATCATTGAAAACTCCTGGAAGTCAACAGCCAAATTAGAAGAAAAATACTGGTACAGAGCAGACAGAAAGAGCAAATTTTTTTATGTTTTAACAGAACTTTGATGTCCTCCCCACCTGCCTCACTGAAACAGCCCACTGGTAAGAGAGGGCAACATCCCTGCTGTGGCATATAGGTACAGCAGGTTACCAGCAAGTAATGTGCTGCAAACCACAATATAAATTTACATGTTTGTGTAACCATTGCATACATGTAGCCATTGCATACACTGCAAACTGTTTGTGTGGCCGTTGCATACACTTTAGCGTACTCAATTACAAAGACCTTTCTGAGGAACTCCCTTTTTCATGATACCTTGTTGATCACAACACCTCAGGCCAAATTACTTGTCAAGATCTGAAAAGATACACCTTAAAAATCCTCAGTATTATCAGTTGTGAGGGCAAAGTTCAGAGAAACATTCTTTATTGTTGTTGTTGTCATTATTGTCAGTGCCACAAGTTCGGCAGTGAGGAGGAATTCAAAAGCAAAGTTGGTTAACCAGCCGACGACATGTGTTTATTTCTTCTCATATCATTACAGCTATGACATTCCTCTAACATGTATTAGAAAAAGAAAAACAAATAGGAAATAATGGCAATTGGCCTCGGGCAGGCAATTGTTGATCTATACAACTGACCGTCCTTTAGAAATAGCAATCACCAGAAACAAATTGCACTAGATTTCCAATGAAAAGCCTGCTGTGTTTATATAGATCTTTGTCTGCTGCTCTCTAGTAGCAGATGTGAAATGGAAGCTATAATTAGTGCTTGGAGACAGGCAGGAACTCACTTCGAACTACATTTTGAAAACATTACCTGATGTGTGTAAGCATGAAATGCTAATTACGGAGGTAAGAAGCTACATACAGACATTTGTCATGCGTTCTTAGCAATGGCATTCTCTGCTCTCTGCACCTCCGCTGACAGAGCTGGTGAAGAGAATTTTCCTCATTCTCCCCACTAGCACAGGAAGGCAGGATAAACACTGTGATTCATCAGCTCACCTTTTAAATTTCTTTACCAATGCTGTATAGCAATTAAATAAACATCAGTTTCCTCAGTGACCATAAATCAGAACCTGCAAACAAACCGGTTACTTGGGACTGCTTGAGAGCATTAGATGCTTGTGAAGAAGAACTGTGCAACCACTGGCAGGTTGCAGGCAATACCAGGATAAATGTAGTTCTAGCAGCTAGTCTAATAATTAAGGACTTGGTCTAAATATACATGTACAAATGTACAATCCTTTATATATATATATACACACACATATAATGGTACTAATTAACAACACAATTTATGTGTACCATTGTTTGGGTTTTTTTTAAAATCAATGGCCCACACTTATTTATACTACAGACCATGACATCAGCCATCCAGGATGATCTATGGGTCTTTGATACACATTCTTTTAAGGTCCAGTTTCTGCAGGGAGCACACCCAAGATTTTAAAAAATCAGTCATGAGAGTTTTTGTCTTTATAAGTAAACGTTTTGGGGCTATTGTCTTCAACTGATTGTACTTCGTCTCTGCCTCCACTCAAATCTTGTGTCTGTGATAGAGGACATCTGAACAGGAATGTCTTGCTATTTTCTCACTGTGCCATGCTACTTCCACTTACTACTAATCACAGAGCACCTGCACTGGATCTGAAATGAGTTTTACTGTACTCAAAAAAAACCCCACAAATGCAAAAACCTAGACAACCCAGTTAAAGAGAGCAACTGACCCAAATACTATAGTGTCTATGTCTGCAAACAGAATTTGAAAAAACCCCGATGGCGATTATTGATTAATATTGCACAAACATCAACTAGTTGCCTCAGGGAACCCTCATGACTTCGAAGGAAATAAATTATCTAATTACTGTCAGTTTACCAAACTACAACTAAGGTGCTGATTAAGTAAATAAACACAAATATATTTAAAATAGATGTATAAATAACTGTGTACACCTTTTAAGAACAGGTAACTGAACATTCAGTGTAATGAAGGGGCTAGGAACTTTGCAAGCAACCTTCTTGCAGAAGAGACTTTTGCAAGTTTAATGCCTTTTTAAAAAAAAGAACAGGTAAGTGTTGCTTTCTCATCCAAGTTATTTCATGTTTGTTGCTTCAACTGAAAAGAGAAAGGGGAAGCCAGCCATGAAAACTGAGGTCGTCATTACCATCCTCTGATGGTGCATGTGACTGGTACAGTACTACATGTCTACGTGGCTGGTACAGTTTTTATATAGACACACACAAACCTAACAGATGGTTGCAATTATCGGCAGGCAAGCTGCAGTCCTAATTTGAAAGTGAGCAAAAATAGGTTATGTTCTCTCTTGCCCTTCATGGCCACCACACCCAGCTGCTGGACAACCTCGAGGCCACAATCCCCATCAGGTCAGGGTGGCTGAGGGACCGCCGCACCCACCCCGCCCCACGCAGCACCACTTCCTTGGGCACAGAGACACTTTTTCCACCCAAACAAGATGGGCATGTGTCAAATCATCACCACTTCAAAGGGGAACGTGCCTACCTGGCACTTCAGAGCTAGTTAAGCTCTTATGAGTTACATAAGGAAAACATTAATCAGATGTGCTTTGAAACTTTTTATTGCTTGAACTCGGGCAAACAAGGGCGGATCTGATGCTGAAAACCTCCATACTGACCTGCACAAGGTATACTGCAGTTATTTCTGCCCACCTCTCACCACAGCAGAAGCTGCTCTCTAATTCTCTGGTCTGCTCTTCAGCAGTTTGCTCACCTGCATCAGTAACTAACCTCTAGCCACAGAGACAAGACAACTGCAGCTCGCCCTGAGCCAGCTCCAACACCGTAATTTCTGCATTTTGCAGCACAATCCACGTGGCGTGGTTTACAGCGTCCTTGCCAAGGCTAAGCCTGTCTCCTCCGCAATGTGTACATAACTAAAAGTAAACCAGAATCAACAGCTTTGGGGACAACTCGCCTCTGAACAGTGACAAGAACGGCCACCGCAGCACTTCCTCTCTCCAAACCTATGTGCCCTGTGTTGGTCTTCCTTCAGAGTCAATGAAATCCCTCATTGGCCTCCACAAAAGGCTCTGTTTTCAAATGTGGGCACCTTCTGCTTTTAGCACTGGTATTTATCTTTCCATACTTTGCTACATACCAGCCTACCATGCAAGCTAATCTGAGCATTCAAAGACAGGCGTGAAACCTCATATGCCGAGGTCCAGAGGCTGGACCTCCCATATCAAGTTGTTCCTGATGGAGCAAAATGTAGGAAAAAGTAGCAATGGAAACCCCTGCAACATATGATCACTGGCATCCTACTCCTGCTTCTTTCCTGGATAACAAAAGTGGTGAAAGCCCAGAAGCAAACTTCTAGATAAAAGCACTATTAATCAAGAAACCTGAAAAAAAAAGGAGCCTCCTTTATGTAATCAAGAAAGGGCATTTACATCCCATGCTCCTCACAGGCCAATATAGGAAAGCATGCACTCTCTTCTTTTACAGAAATTCAGGCAAAAAGTATCACAAGCAGATATCAACAGACTTGACACTGATACAAAAAGATGGTTGCACATAGACACAAACATTTGTCATTTACCTTCTCACTAACAGCACAGATTCGACTAAAAGCCTCCACTCATTAGGTACAGAGCCAGGCATCATTCACACTATGAACACAGTCTGTGCGCTAAATCAGTATTTCTCCCTCCTCAAAAAACAGCAAGAAACAGAGAAAATCCGCTCCTGATCCTTAATAGCTGGAATAGTTGGCAGCAGCAAAGAAAGTCACTAACATGTTTGACAAAACTTGGCATCCATAGCAAATATCTTTATAGTATTAATTAGGAAGTAATGAAGAATTTAAGAACATGGGTATGACTATGTGAGACAAAAATGTTACTAAATAAAGGAAGAATAAACTGAACTCAAACATCTGAAGATATTTACTGAAATGTTCATTGCTGGAGAAACAGCTCCTCACATACAAACACTCAAGTTAACAGTGGAAGATCTGCATAAATAATTGTCTTCCTGAGAAAGCAACTGTTTAAATTTCTTTTTAATTGTCTCTACTGTATTTTTAAAATTACATATACTTTACAGTACAATTCAGTATACTGCACTTCATATAATTTGTTTGTGTGTGTGTGTAGAAGCAAGCCCTAAAACATACGTCCTAATTAAGTGCATTCCTCATTAAGAGTACAAAGGAGCTTCCTGGACTCATTGCCACTGAGAAAATTAACAAAAAGCTGCCAGACTGCAGAACCCCACTAATATGTTTGTAATACTACCAGTATGTAGCTCAAAAGATGTCAGCATACACCCTTGCATATCTTCCCCCCACCCCTCAGGATGCGGACAAGGAAGGAGGTACATAGAGCTGAAGTAGAGTTCAACTAAAAGCCAGGACACAGCAATTATATGGTGGCTTATATTCAGGGATGGCAAGAACTCTTTCAGTGAGATGACCAGCCCCTAAACCCAGACTGGAGAAGGTCACAAGTTTTCCCAATTTATCCCTAATGCACGGAGACAGATATGGCTAAGGTGCCGAGGTGGATACAAGAGACAGTATGCACACTACCCTAATGAAGCAATTACTGGCCCAGTGAGAGCACTTTTTGGAGAGAAGGAAGAAGGCAGATGTACGATCTGGAAAGTTCTGATTACTCCTGGCATGAACTCCAATGGTTTCTACTGTCCTGTACAAGAACTTGTCTGGTCCCAAAGCAGACAGACCAGGAACCTAATTTCTTCAGTTGCAAGTATGCCTCCAACAAAGGTAAACAATGCACCTTTCAGTCTTTAATATCAAACATTAAAATATTTTTGAACTACTGTTCAACACAGTTAAGAGATTTTGGTTTGAAAAGACATGGTTCATTTTGCAATGACAATACGTCCTCCTACAATACATGCTCATATATGTATCAAGTTTTCATAAAATTATTAAAGCTATTTAATCAGCTTCTCTTGGGGTTTCTGTTCTTGAGTGAGGTACCAATGAGGATGGAGAAAAGAAGATCAGGTCCTGGTTACATATACAGGACAACAGAGAGGCATTCCAAAACACACCTTTTTTCCAATCGCCTTTTCAATCATTTTTTTCAGGCAAGCTGGACCCAAAAGAGTAAGCAGTAAAATTAGCTAAACTGAAGGAACAATGAGTATTCAGCAGCAACTGAAGATCTGTCATCAACAGCACACAAACCTGTTTGTCTAGAAATGTACACCGCACCGAGCACCAAGCATCAGAATACCCTAAACTTGCCTTGACAAGCTAATAAGCTAGGACATGTCTCTTCAGAACAAGGCTACTCTTTTGCCTCTTCAAAAATCACCCCCTTCTACATACATGCTGTTTAAAAGGGGGAAAGGCTGACAACCATGTCCCACATCTGAGTACACATAATTGCTCAGAAAACGTATTTTATTTAGATTCATATTGAATACTGTATTCTGATATAACAACACTGGTGGGAAACTAAACTCTCACCAAGTAGCTTTTTTTCCTCCCACACATGCAAGATCATTCATATATGCTATTCATTTTTTGTTTACTGATTTTTCTGAAAGGCAAAATGGTTCATTTGTTTTATTTTATAACATAAATAAAGACTTTTATTTTAAAGAGAACTACCACAATATTTAGGACTCTCCATACTAGTCCCTTTAATGTACAAAGGCACATAATTTCCTTGTGCTCTTTTTTCCTTTTAATCATAAAGAAATCTCTAAATACAGAGAAAGTTTATTTTTATGTTATGATCATGTATAAAAATAAAGAAGCCAAACTTAGTAGATGATGCTTAGAATAAAGCATGTATACGGTCAAATCAAGGGTCTAGACAGTTGATGCAGACAAAAATTATTTATGTTCTGTCATTATTAACTAAAAAAATACACCACAACAAAACAACCAACCAACCACTGAACCACTGAATGGTGAGATTTCACAATCTTGTAACAGCTACTAGTATTCCTTATATCCTTCTCACATTTAGTGTAGTTCTAGACTGAGGAAAGATTCATATGTAGTCAGTTCAAGATTAATGAAAATATTTTAAAAGGAGATAAATCTAATCATAAAGCCTTAATTACAGAGATGAGAAAAAGAATTCCTAGTTTTTGAAACTGCTGAACAGCTGCCTATTCTCATACAACTCAAATTCTGACTATCCATATTTAGTAACACAGGTCCCCAGCTTGACAAGCTGATCAGAATTGGATCTTGGCCTGATGGGATCTCAGACAACAGTCATAAACTAAATCCCACCAAATCCTCTCTGGTGACACGCACAGTACGTACAGCTGGGGCAGAGGGTCTAAAGGAGAAATAAAAAAATGAGAGCCCTTTACACAACCCCGTCACTGGAAGCGTAAAAGCATATGGAGCATGCCAGTTTTTCAAGGTTTCCAAGGGATTGCCTGGCCAACACTGAGTTACCCTCTCCTTCCGTTGTTGTTGGCAAGAAGTCACTAGATGAGGTATGCTCCAGCTCTATGTAGATACAAAGAACTGGAGAACGTTAGGAAGGGAGATACCACAGAACAGCAAAAAACACACAGCACTTATACAGTCAAAAACATTCCCTCCAGGTACTTTTCTTAATTTTAGAAGAAACTTACATAGATTTTATCTTGCTGATATCGCTGGAATAAATTATGCATAATGGAGCCTTCATGGAGATCTACAAGTGCTGCCATGTCTTCCACGCTCTCTGTGCTTGTTTGATGCATAGGCGTTACTTTTTGGTGTGTGATCGTGCTCTGTTTATAAGTAAATACCTGAAAGAGGGGAAAATAAGAAAATATAATCAGAGCACACATTCAAAAACTCCTGAGAATGGAGCTTTCATACCCATTCTTATTCAGCATCCAGTATATCAGTGTGTAGACTTGTAAAATATAATAGTCTGCCATCATACCTTCTTCTAAAGCTTCTCTGACAATAACAAAAAGCCTCAAATATGTACATGGGGGTCATATGAAACTAGCACATACTGACAATGCACTGAGAACTGCAAAGTCTTTCCCTTTTTAAGGGCAAACGTAATCTTGTTTCTGGACTACTGTTACGACTTTATATCAGGAGAAAAATAAATCAAGCAATGATCATTCCCAAAAAATCCCAAACCAACCAAACAAAAAAACAACCCCTAGAGTAAACTCCACTTATGCTCAAATTATTCTGGAAGGAAATGTTTTACAGTGCAAAACAGCAAATGAAAATCATTGCTCTAACAGGCTGCAAGTGTTTATATGTTTGAACTGAAATCCACTTAAATGTTACCATTCAATTCTCCTGTTCAGACCACTATCAGGTTAGGTCATTAGTCCTAATGCAAGTAGCACTCAAGTTCATTGTGTTGAAGATATTTGAAAATGAACAGGCAAACCAATTTCTAATTAATGCACTTTTGAAACAAAATTTCTGAAGCCTGTTCCAAAGAGACAGTAAAACCTCTAAAAAATCCACAATTCAAGTATCTTCTGTAAAACTTCCATGAAGTATGCTCAGGAGATGCACAGATCCCCAGCCTAGTTAAATAAATTTTTAGGAATTACTAAAGACTATAAAACAATAGCTTTGGAATTCAGCTTCCCATTTCCATTTAATTTACATCTTGGCAACTCAGCGTTATGTCTGAAGTATGTCTGATCCCACAGCCAACTCTACTCACTCAATACTAGTCCCTGCTAACAACACCATCTCAGTGTAAGGAAGTCGAGTACGGGGTTAATGTAAATACTTTAATGATGTGGAATATTTAAAAAAGAAACCTTCCAAAATCCTTTGAAATAATATTTACAGAGCCACCGGAAGAAGTGCAGTGACGGCAGCGCGAGCACTGGCAAGCACCGCAGGGTTGCTGCTGTGAGCTGGGGATCACACAACACAGCCCGATGGATGGGGCAGCACAAGGGGCCACGGCCATCTGGGAAAAGAAGAACTCTCAGAGGATTTCACCATAATAACATATGTTTGCTCCTGGTTGTGCTGGGGCCTTGGTAGCAGGGGAGGGGCTACAGGGGTGGCTCCTGTGAGAAGCTGCTGGAAGCTTCCCTGCCTCCAAGTCAAACCCGCTTCTGGCCAAGGCCAAGCCCAAGCTCATCAGCAACAGTGATTGACGCCTCTGCAGTTAACATGTGTAAGAAGGGGAAAAGGAAACTGCTGAAAGACCTGCAGCAGAGAGAGGAGTGGGATGTGAGAGAAACACCTATGCAGACACCAAGATCGGTGAGGAAGGAAGTGGAGAAGGTGCATCAGAGCAGAAACTCCTCTGCAGCCCATGGTGAGATGGCAGGCTTTTTCCCTGCAGCAGATATGGACATGCAGCCCGTGCAGGATCACTGTGGAGACATACAGACCTGCAGCCCATGGAAGAGCTCATGCCGGAGCAGGTGGCCGCGCCTGAATAAGGCTGTGACTTTGTGGGAAGCCCACACTGGAGCAGTCTGTTCCTGAAGGACTGCACCCTGCGGAAGGGACCCATGCTGGAGACGTTTGTGAAGAACAGCCCATGGGAAGAACTCGTATTAGAGAAGTTCGTGGAGAAGTGTCTCCCATGGGAGGGACCCCTGATACCCCAGTTCTCCATCCCCCTGCACCACTGTGGGGGAAGGGGTACGGAAATTGGGAGCAAAGCAATGTGAGCCCAGGAAGAAGGGAGGGGTGGGGGAAGGTGTTTTAAAATCTGGTTTTATTTCTCGTTGACCTACTCTGTTTTGATTGGTGACAAATTAAATTGATTTTTTCCCCAATTTGAGTCTGTTTTGCCCATGATCACAACTGGTGAGTGAACCCTCCCTGTCCTTGTCTCGACCCAGGAGCTTTTTGTTATATTTTCCCCTCCTCACCGCACAGTGGGGGGCAGTGAGTGAGCAGCAGCGTGGTGCTTGGTTGCCGGCTGGGCCTAAACCACGACACTGCTAACGAGGGACTGAACAAGGACAGTTGTGTCATCACAGGAGGTCATTCAGGAAACCTGATTTTGTCTGTTGCTGAGACAAGCGACAAAAAGAAGCTAAAGAAGCAAGAGGCTGAATGCAGACTGCACTTAACATCAAAGTTCTGTACTTGGATATCCCACCAGCTGACGGAGAATTGCCTGAGGAGATTTGTTCTTTAAAATCACATCTCAGGTGTACCAAACGCTGGCACAGGCCACTGCACCACTACAGCTGTCACTCACACCAGCACAGAGTGTACTGGGGGAAGGCTGGGAGAGAGGGAGATCCAGGAAACACATTTCTAACAGGTGCTAGAGGGCACCACAGGTGTGAAAGGGACACATGGGCAAACAATCAGGAAGTTTCTACAGATTCAGAGCACCCAAATCACAACCCCGAACTGCAGGAAAAAGACAAGACACCAAGAGATTTGAGACACTTTGTGGTAAGCAACTGCCAAGATGACAGGAGAAGTGTTTGTACAAGGTGGATAGATGTTGTTCAGGATGGAGAAAGCAGCCACCTGCACATGATCTGGGGCAAGCAGTTCAGATATTTAAAAGACAGAATGAATGTGAACAGCATCAGTTGATAGCAAAACTTCGGTGCTGAAAAGTGCTGGCAGTTCCAAGACTAATGACACAAAGTGCAAGTAGAATTAGAGATAATTACATCTCAAGAGTAATAAGCTCCAGTCCCTAATATGGAGAACAATCATGGAAAAAACCAAGGTTATACTGTAGAACAAAGAATATCATAAGCTGGAAGACTTGGAAATAAAAGGATTTAAGGAGAGCAAGTCCTAGGAAAGTAAGGAACTTAATAGAGGCCATGTATCGGCCTGGAATTAAAACAGAAAATAGACTCAGTAAGAGAATTAGGAAACCAAAAGGGGATATATCCTGTGAGTATGGCTCATGTGAACATGGAAAGGAAACTAAACATAATTTCTAGGAGAATCTTCATATTTGTGATTTCTGTTCTCTGATATGTGATGCACAGGGCAGGCAGAGCACTCCACATATGCCTAAGCATGTTTATTAACATATGGAATTAATAAAAATGCACCTAGATAAACAACATGACAATTAACTTGAGTGGCAGGACTATTGAAGATGGTCTGTGCAGATTCATCCTTCCCACTACTCAAACCTGCTATTTTCTCTTCTTCAGGCCAGTTGTTCTCATGCTTCCAGCTCTTCCACTCATTTCCTCCTTGTTCAGGTGAGGACTCTACAAGCTGACTCAGAGATATGCCCATGTGCTGACCAGTTAGGAAACACATCAACCAGTCATTACGGCTGCTACCCAGACAAGAAAGGAGGAGGGCCTCTTCCCCAGTGCTGAGGAGTTACTTTACCTTTGCTTTTAATTTTTACCAGAGCCACGCATCCTGCAGATTTCCTGAACTCGCTGTAAAACTTGGTCACAATCATCTAACAAGATCAAAGTCATCAGACAGGGCAGCAGGATCACATGCCCAGACCTCGTTTCCTTAAAATGGGCTTTGAGCAGTCCTGCTGCTCAAGCCCTGAAAGGCCTGCTTTGTTTTACTCCATCTTGACTCACGCCTTTATTAGGATAAGTATGTGAAAAAGCTACCTTGAACTTTATCATTACTAATTATAAGGTCACGTTATGAAATATTACAACAGATTAAATGCTCAGGAAATAGGAACTGAGAGCCATTCTGCGGGGTCAGCATGCCAAAGAGGAAGATGAATAAGTTGGCTCTTGAACTGCAAGAGTAGCACATTGGCAGAGCTCAGGAGCATCCATCCTCAAGGATCTTCTTGCCAGCATTTCTGGAAGGTCAAGCAAAACATGCAGGAAACTTGGAGTAAGATTTAAGACAAGCCTAAATGAGAATTCAGCAAAAACTTCTTTCCTCTCAAGATAAAAATGGTCCAAGATAACAAACGTGCTGAATACATGGAAAACTATAAATTAAACCCTGAAGAGACAGCACGCAAAATAATAACACTCAAAGTTATTACGGAAGTGAAAATTAGAGGTTGAGATAGGAAGGGGTAATGCAAAGAACAACAAAAACAGTAAGCTCAAGAAATACAAGACAAAACAGAGAACCCAGCTAAACAACAGTAAAGAGTATTTCACTGGGAAAGGAGAACACCACTTCAAAACTGCTCAACTGTCCCTATCCTGGCTTACCAGTGCCACGATGAACATGCCAAAAATGGACTCGAATGAGGAAGCAACCTGAAAAGCTAGGGGACCAATGCTACCAATTTCCCCGGATAACATGGAAAAAAGCTGTAACAGGCACTCTGGGGTTTGAACTATCGGACACCCAAATATTAACTTGCTGAGAGCAGAATCCACGCCCGAGGGCTGGAGGAGCACTGTTTAGTGTCAGTCTTGAAGGAGAAAGCCAATATGACTGGAAAAAATTAATCACATGCTGTTCAGTCAGATTTCACTCTCTAGTGAAAAAGGAAAGACTCAAGACACACAGTTAAGTGAGGTAGGGAAATATCTGAATGAACATTGAAAATAGGGTGACACACAGAAAGTGTGAAAACAAACCATACTGGTGTGGCTTTGACAGATTGTTTCAAAGCTTTGATGATATGACCCTATGTTCTCATTCATGTCTGTTCAGAAATCAACAGGATTGTTTATAGCTCAATTCTGTTTTCTCCAGAACTGGATAAAATTAATCAGCCTGGCTGTGATGGGGACATACCCAGAAGAGTACTGTCAAAATCAACCTGCTCAACAACTGTGCTACCCACAGCACTTGCCACATCTGCTTTAGGAAACAATCTCAAGCCCTAGACACTGAGAGCGAGATCTATACTTGCCAAATGAGAAAGAAGGACAAATAGAGAAAATGAATTAATTGTCTCACAAGAGAACATTAGTCTTGGATGCGGGATCAAGGGAAAAAGTTAGAGGGAAGTCCTTGGCAGCACATCAGCATGTCCAGGACACGGGCATGACTGCACTGCATAGATGGGACAGGCTCCCATGTTGCCCTCTGAAACACTATCCAGATCCCTGAATGCTGCTGCAGGAAGCACCTTCTTTTTGCAGAAGATGACAGTTGGACGCTCTCTAATGAACTATAAGAAAGTGGAGAACTTAAATACCACACTCTGAGATTAAGGGTGAGACTCTGCAGATGAACACTACATCAAGGGGTTTTGGGCAGCTGACATTTCAAGAAGGGGTTTGTTCCAAAATGGTGGAGCATCATAAATAAAGAAATATATAATGTCACATGGGACTCTATTTGGAAAGCCAGCAACCCTGAAATCATATACTAAGTCAAGGACATATATGGAAAATGATGGCTTTAGCAAATAAATATATAATTTCTCCTATTCATAAATACCATACCTACTCATAAATACTGCTACATGAGCAGTGAAATCTTGTACTCCACAATGTACAAGTATTTGTTAGGTGAGTATGTATCTTTATATTTGGTCAGAAAAGCTTTTCTTATATGCCATGCAATTTGGAATAACTAGTATTTTACACAAATACATACTTTTAAATTCACTAGTGAGCATGTAAAGAAAACAATCCACCAAAAAATCAGGAGTTTGAGGCATATGACAGCAATTAAATTAATTTCACTGATGCTTTAAAAATAGCATGAAAACCACCAGTATGAAGACCTTAATATTCTCTACTGCTTTATGTTGAAAATGACATTTTATCCTGTGCAATTAATCTGGCACAATAAAAAATAAGAACTCTTTCAAGCATTCTATTTAAGGAGAGTATCACAAAACAATGTCTAATTAAATTTCTGCACTGACAAATTACCTCTAAACTCAAGATCTAATGGAAATTATATTTTAACAGAAGATTTAGTTTGCAATACAATTTATTAACACCAGGAAAGAATGTCAGAGTGGGCCCTCAATGACAGAAACACACATGCTTTCTCTCTCTCACTGTATCACTTTGTGACATGATGACAAGTGACAAAAATCCCTGCTTGAATAAGGTCATTAAATGGTATCAAGGGATTTCACAACAGCTGAATCAAGTGGGTTTAGGAAAATGCTGAATTAAGTGCTTAGGTAAAGGGCATCAAAAACCCCACACAATCCTCATTTCTTGCAAAAGCTGCAAGTCATGTTCAGGCTCCCTGGTCTACACAGGGCCAGCACGCAACCGAATCTCTCAGGGTACTTTTCACAAGCAGCTGGGTTTTTGGTATGATGCTGATGATCAGTACTGGATGGGAAGAAGACAGAAGGTCTTATAAAATTTTCCTAATCAACAATTTGGTATTTGACTGATGACTGAATCTTCATTATTTTAGTGATATTTCCATGCAATTTTTATTTAAAGACAGTAAACAGGTTTGTCTGCTTCTTGGAAGCCTTGGCCCAAGCTAGATTGTTACTGAATCTGCTCTCTGAAAATATGCAACTGAATTTCAGCTACTGAAAAGTTTACATACTGCGAGCATTTTACAACAGCCCCTTGTATACGGTGACCTGATCCCTCACCCCTTCCAAACACAACTCCCGGCCAGTGCAGGCTCAGGTCTCTTTCCTTAATCCAAAGACTGAGATTTGGATTAGAACAAAGGGTGGTGATGGGCACTGGCTCCCCACTGCTGCTGCCTCTGGAAGGGGACGAGATGCCTGACTGTGGCCTCAAGCTGGGCCATTTCTTGTGGCCATTGCCCACCACGCAGGCAGAGGCCCTTTCGTCCAGTCATGCACCATCTGCTTAACCATCGGTAACACACACTGGACACGGCGGCGTCTGACTGGTGCCAAGGGGGATTGGAACTAGATGGTCTTTAAGGTCCCTTCCAACCCAAACCTTCCTATGATTCTGAGCACTGTGGTCCTCGGGAACTGTTACACAGCTTAGCATGCCCCTGTCACTGGTGGTGCTGCAAGAGATCAAGGGGGGTTTTTTGCTAGGGGTAACAGAAAAGGAGCAACCAACCTCTCTCTGCTGCCCTTTTCCACGTAAGAACACTTTTTATAAGCCCTAGGTGTACTCTACACTGCAGGGTATTACAGAAGGTAATACTGATATTCATACATGGAAAACAGAAATATCAAAGTCTTGGCATGCACTGAATTTAAATTAAGTTGCTCAAATCCCTATAACCAGAGGAATAATGTAAAATATAGTCATTTAAACATAAAATTTAGTAGGATAGGGAAGGAGAAAGCAAAAAGCTATCTTACAGATATCACCTGGAAGGTGGCTTTATAAACAGTAGAATATACAACCAAACAACCAAACTTTTTTCCATAATGCCTATGATACTAGCAAACCAACTACTACAGCATCTGGCCAGCCCACAGTCATCGAAAAGCAAAGCTAATCATGACCCGAACACTGAAGTCATCAGCCTTCATGTCGTTGCCCTGAGGGCTGCTCTGTGTGATCTTTTCCACAGGGTTGATCCCAACTGCTATGGTGATGCCCGTGAAAATCCACATGACTCGACAGCAACTCCACAGGACTTGGCTCTTATGTGCAACACACATCAGCACCCTCAGTTTTCTAAGGCATCTTTCTGCTTACAGTCACTAACCCCGCAGCAGAGAGATGAGCATAGCCCAGCAAAAACCAGGACTGTACAGAGAAAACATCCCTTTTAAAATATCATTTTTTTTTCATTCTCCGCTGTTGGTCTGGACTGAGGATCATCATTTGTGTTTCCCTCGTGTTTAGAAGTTAAAAGAATGCAATAAATCTTACAAAATGTCTTTATACGTGAGTCCAAGCAGAAGAAAGAGGCGTTGGGCTCACATTACAAGCTGTGGAATGCAGCATTCCAGGGAGAAAAATAAATCACAACAAGCCCAAGGACCCAGAGGTTAAAAACAAAGACAAAAATCTAGTAGTTTACTCTTTTTTTTTATGGAGAGACCTACTGTCAAAATAGATACTTAAAATATAGGACAAGGAGGCTCTCTTGTAAATCAAAAGCAATTTAAGACCAAATGTAAAGCAGATTACTGACATTTTAAATTCTACAGTTAATCATGACAAGAGTGTGACTCAAGTAATGTTTTTGTTTGATAATTTACTATTTCTCTGCAACAGCTGACCTTAGACATCCATTTGATTGTCTCAGAACAAACTTTCAGGCAACAAGATGTACTAGGGTCCAAGGCTTGCTTTGATGCAATATAATTTAATCTTTTTCAAAGAAACACAAACTCACACAATGAAGTTTCTTATCTATTAAACTATGGAGGAAAATTATATAATTCTATGTAAGGCATTTATTGATGTCAAGAAAAAAACATTACCAACTAAACTGATACCGTTACTACTGTGAGTAATAGTGGCCTTTTCTTCAAGCTAATATTCCATATATGTATCAACTGAGCATCAGCTTGATTTGTAAAATTGCTCCCCATTTACCCTGGGAATCAGCCCACTATCCAGCCTCCCTTCCCAGTTGGATGTTAATCCTGACCTCTAATGCAAAATGTCTAAATGCCCACTTTGCACATTACTGTACCTAACAAGTCAGTTGAGTAACGCCTAACCCTTAAATTCTGTATAATCCTGTTTCATCCCCTGCTCACTTCGGTTCCAGACATTTTCAGTTTCTGTTCCTCCTCCTATCAAACAAACCTCTTCCAAACCCTTCTCCTCAGTCCCCCTTTCATAACACTTCTCAGACTTGCTGGGGCCTGGGACACCTGGGTCAGGAGCTGCTCCCAGGCCCAAGTACAGGGAGCCTGTCCTGGTGTTTTCCCCCACCCTCTCCGCAGTCTCCAGTGGCAACAGCAATAGCGGTGGTTTGCAGAACCTCCACTGAACAGCTTTCCTACTACAACATTCAGATTGTCACACCCACACCGAATATCCCTCTCTGCTCCCGAGCTCCACAGTGTGGGGAAGCACGCTGCCAGGACATCAATCCTAGTCATCACTGCAGCAGAGTTCAGCAAACCCACTAAACCGCTCCTCTTTGTTGTTTCCCTATGTGTTGACCACTGTCAATAAGCTTGTCTGATCAAGACTTCCCACCTAACGTCCATCCCACAACAGGTATTTCAAGGTAGTTTATTCCACACACCGACCTGTTTCCGTTCATAGACAAGCTCTATCATCAAGTACGAACAAGCTGCCAATCATAGGTTCAGCACTTATGACCCTTAAATTTGGCTTGCCTACACACACAATAGAGAAATTTAATTCAAATTAAACACATCAGTTTTACCTAGACTATACTATAGTAAGCCTCGCAGCAGTCCATACTAATTCTTAAGAGAAAAAAAACCCAAAGTGTGTCTTTAATTTAGCTTTCTTTGCAAGCAACCTCGTATAACCTACAGTTGTGCAGCACCTGAACACAGACACCACAAAGTTCTCCATTTTTAAGAAGTCTATCCACTTACAACTACTGTGACTGTGGCACTGAAGAAAACACAAAACATTCCTGGCAGGTCACCAGCACTTACTTCACCATGGAAAAGTGTTCCTTTCCTCTCCACGAACCAAGAGGTGGAGGGATTGCAGCTGCCTAGGCTTTCACAGAACACTGGAAGAAGCGAAGCGGTGCAAGGGCAGGACATAGGAGATCTTCTAGAAGATGAGCCTTCAGCTCCCTGGCCATCAGCTGATCAGCAGCAGGGTTTCAACTGGAAGCCAGCTCTGACCACACAGCAAGCCAGGGAAGAGGCCTCCGACCTGCACAGCACTAGGAGATGATGTGGAGAGCAGATCCTAGCACATAGCAGAGGAACAGAAGGAGGTCCATGATCCCCATGGGTTCAATCCTCTCTCTGGCTTAGGACACCCCACCAAAGGCACCCCCAAGTCAGTGTTAGTGTAAGCAGCACCCAGTAAACAGATGTAATGGCAATGCTCCTTTTGCTTTCAACATATATTGCTTTAACTAGCTCCAAGGACAAGGGGATAAAAAAAGATGGTTTCTTTTTCAGAAGGAAGACCAAAACACTAAAAAACCCACAACCCCCCCCCCTCACCCTTCAACCATCATTTTCTAGACAATGGAAAGTGTATCTATGGATGATGCCAGGCACTGAAAGCGTTAGCTTGACTGTCAACAGTTGAAGTGAAACTCTCAATTTCAAACTCGTATTTATACAATGATTCATATGAGATAAACAATGACTATTTGCAACTGAATGAACAAGACCGAATATGAATAAAATGCCCTGCTATCACAAACTGGAACAACTCTGTTCAATAAGCAGCCTACAAATTATACCAGCTTTTTTTGAGGCACAAAGCAATTAATCTCAATAGGTCTTTTTTCCAAAAAAGAAAGAAAAAAAAAAAGAAAAAAGCCCTGCAGGCAGTGGACTGGACTGCCCCCGAGGCTAGAATAGGAGCAGCCTGTGTGCAGCGCCACAGCAATGAAATCAGAGGCAATGCTGACGCAGGAGCTGGAGCTCCAAGGGGCCATCCCTGCAAAGCATGCCTTGTCCCGAACAGGGGCTCGCTGGAGAAGGCAATACTCCAACAAGGCCTCCTGGGATGCCGAAAAAAGCCCTACAGTGCCCCAGCTCTTGCTGGTTCCCCTGAGAAGGAGGACCACTGCTGCCGGGCTGGGGTGCTCCCTCTGCAAGGCTGCTGCAGAGGGCTGGGATGAAACAAGGAAAGCAGAGACAGATTTTTTTACACCAAAATGGATGGTCTTGCTGGCAAATTTCAGCACTATGAGACAGTGTAAGGCTTGGGTTTCCCCCTCTCCTCCTGCCAGGTAGCAGCCAGTCCCCTGACTCCCGCTGCCCACAGCTGGAGGCCGTTACTCACCAATGCAGTGTTCAAGGGAAAAGCACCCAATGCACTGAACATTTTTAAAGCTGTTTGTGAGTTAAAGACATGGCAACCTGCACACGCACAGAGGAAGCTCATATACATGTAATCTCAGATCTCCCAACAACATTGAACTATAAAGCTGTCACAAATTGTTTCCATTTTATTTGAGTTTTTCCAAGCCTTGACTTGGTTTCTGCTGGTGCAAATACTGCACATCTCACAGAAAGAATATTTGAATGTACTCAAATCACTCTTTAATGAAACAACTTTTTGTTCACAACAGCAATGTGTCTGCTTCAGTAGGCTGTTCCTGCCTTAATTTAAAAAACACCTTTGATATCGTTCTGTATTGACAGGTTTCCAGAGAAGCACAACAGGCAAGAGGTTCACAATGGGCAGAGCTCTGAAATGATCTTTCAGGGACTAATTTCCAAGATCATTTGGATGCAGCTCTGGCGAAATTTAGATAGGAGTCTTTGATTGCTTAAAAAAAAAGATGTAGTTTTAGTTTTCTTTGCTTTTATGTTACAAAAATCTGAGTATAAGATATCCTAAAAGCATAAATCTGAATTGAAGCATGAGCTACTCATCTTAATGGTCAATAAAAGCCAGAGTCTCTTTATACTTTTTTTTAAACTAACTTAATTTTTTTTTTATATATATAATTACAAAATAACATTTTTACAGTATCACTAATTGCCTTGCAAAGACAAGACAAGCCCCTCTCTTGACCGGCAACCTGCATGCCATCCTCCTACCCACACTCCTGGCACTACTTACTGTTGCTCCAGCCCAGAAAACAGGAACTGGAGTACAAGTGATCCCAATGCTATGCAAACATCCTGGCGTGAACACTGATCCTTTGCTCATGCTTTTTTTTTGTTTTTGTTTTTTTTTCTAAAGGATCAGTTGGGCTTTTTACTAAGCCAGTGTTTACTACCTCTTCTTTCTTGCTGGTTGCCTGTGGTATGAGGCTTTGACACAGCCATACTGCCATCAAGACAGTCAAGGATGTATTTTATCCACAGCTTAAAGCTTCTTCACTGAAGCAGTCCTTTAACGAGGTTGCTGTCTGTTGAACTCCCATCCCTCCATAACTGTGGGTGTATGATGGTAACTTGTAGCCGGGGTGGGGGACAGAACGGGGAGCTCTAGCCCTGAATACAGTAAGCTCCTAAGGATGCCTATCTATGAAACCAAATATGTATACAATGACACATAACACACAATAGACAATGTTCAAACTACTGTTAAGGTAGGTGAACGTGAAACAAATGGGCATTTTCCCCAAACTTAAACATACAGTACAGTTTCTATGGTAGACTTGCTTACAAGGCTATTTCAAAGTTAACTGTTATCATGTGTGCATCTCAAAACAATTCATCAGCCTTTCAGGTACAGGCTACCCAAGGAGAACACTGCAAGGCCACTCCCTCCATCACTACAGCTATTAATCCAGTTAAACAGCAATTGGGATTTCCTCCAGCTTTGACTGACGATAACTGGAAGATGCCCTTAGATGACAGCAGAAAGGGGTGACCACTCCTTACCTACATGCTCGGTGTGCAATTTGTGTGGCATGTGAAACCTGTATAAGCATTGACAAGAAGAGCACAGTCTAGGGACAGAAGATGCTTTAGCCACATTTCATAGTCTAGGCTGGAGCTAAATGGCAGCTGGCTCCATACAGCGTGAGTACAGTTTCCTCCACACAGAACACATGAACCAGGACCCTGGTACATGTGGTCCAGAGGCATGGTAGAGTCTGCATGTGGAACTAGCCTGGGCCGAAGAGGAGATCAAACATTCACTCGGCTTTGCTGCCCATCTCCCCGAAGCCATCAGTAATGCTCACTACAGTTGCTGGCTGCACCAGAAGCAGACAAGGAGGCCTTAACAGAAAGAGGCTTCATGCAGCACACTGGAAGGATGTGCTGGCCTTGCCACAGTGCAAGAGATAAAGAGAAGCAGCACAGCTTCAGCTCTGCATCACAGTGAATCAGTCTTCTCGGAGACTGGGACACTGAACCACGACACCTTGATCCACAGTGCTGTCTCTGTGGTTAGGCATAGCTACGCTGCTCTTTCCAGTGTGTCCTGGGGTGCCTCAGATTCCCATTCCTCCTAGAAGATGGGGAGCTGGTTGTAAACCAGGTTTTCAGCTGCAGTCTAAAAATAAAAAATCAGACATCTCAGGTCCCGTATGCTGGAGAGGAACCTGCCAGCATATGATTTACTGCAGGGATGCCTGCCCGAGTCTACAAATCCTCTGAAATAGTAATTCTGCAATAATCCCTCCTGAGGGTCACTGCTCTCGCAGGCCCTGCAGGCAGGACTGTGACAAAGGTCTCGGTGTCTGCAGAGGGAAGGAGTGAGGGACCCTGCCTCCCTGCAAGCAGACAACTGCAGGACACTGCACCGACCGTGTGGTCGCAGGAGGGGTAAGGGTCCCTCTGCTGTTACCATCTCTCAGGCAACTTGGCAGCAATAGTAGGTGGCAGGTGAAAGGTGGAGGAAGGGAGCAAGAAGCTGGAATAATTCTGAATTTCTATACAGTAAGCAAAAAGTGGTGGGTTTTTAATAATATATTCTGAGGAGGTTTCATCATCAAAAATCAGCATAAACCTCACTACTTTCACAAAGCACAAAGCCACCTTATTTTAAGGTCTTACAGAGTTTATTTTGCCTTTAGATTCTTGCTTTTCTCCAGGACCAGCGTGGTTAGAAAACAGCGACAGGCTCCAGCAGACAACATCAGCAGCTCCTGGAGAAGTGTTCCTGGTCCATTAGTGTCACTACACACATCAGCCTGTCACAGATGGGCCTTGTTTTGCCCTCTTTGACCCCGAGGGCCTCCTAAAAAGCCACCAAGGCACTTCACTAGCTGTGGTACAAAGGTAAAGCTTCAAGACACTCAGGGCTCTCACACTGGCATGATATTCTTGCAACAAGGCACCCACCAACAGGTCTTGTTACACTGAACTATCATGGAGAGCCACAACCATTGTCAGCGAAGGAATCTGAAACTTATTAAATCAGCGTGATTGGGACTGGTTCTCCATCCCCACCTCCAGAACTGTTAACTGCAGCAGGACAGCTTGCTGCAAGAAAGAATGAAACAGGTTTAGACAAGCATGAAATGAAGCTGCACGTATCCTAAAAGAGCAGCTGAGGCGGTTAAGCATTTTCCATTACAACCGTGAAACCCAGATCCGTGACCTAAGAGCCCAACCAGCTCCTGCCAAGCAAGATCCCCCAGCCCCACACACAGCTCGAGGGCTCCTGCAGCCCCATGACAGCTTTCGCCAGGCCAGTGGAGCCAAAGGGCCACTGACAGTTCATTTATTGTATCTTCAGGTTTTCCTGTTGTAGCTACTTTTTCAGCTGTTTGTTTACTTTTATGGGGGCAACATCACACAGTATGTGTCTTCCACACCTCCTCTGCCCAAGAATTGCTCTGGTTTAATATCAACAAAAACAGCTGAATATTCCACAATGATTCAATCATCATGAAACCACAATGAAGAGAAAGGTAAGTAGTGAAGAAGAAAAACAAAACAAAACAAAACCAAGAAAGAAAACAGACACATCTAATAAAAAAATAAAACCTACTCTATTTTATCTTATTTTGAAAAGGTGCAGAAATGAGAGGGAGGGTAGATTTGCAATGTGTAAACTCACAGAAATTTAAGATTGTGTGTGTTTGTCTGGACTGCAAGCCCATATGCAACTTTCATTTTTAAGAAAATACTGCAGTGGGCATGAATGCATACTTATCCCAAAGTCCAAAATCTTTCAGTTTAGACTTGGAAACAGAGAAACTGCTTAAGTTACAAGCAGCACACCACAGTCGTCTTCTAATTTGCACTCAACAGGAGCATTAGTCAGACTGATTACAGGCACTAATTGTCAGGTGCTAATTACTCAGGTTCTCTCAAATGCATGCTAGTAAATTTGATCATTACTCAAATAAAGTATATAAATTGTTAGGTATACCAAAGTGAGCCCTTTCTTTGACTGAAAGCTTTTTTAGGAAAAAAAAAACCCTACATCTGCTATAAAATTTTACAGTGTCTAGCACAAAGACAGACCTCTTGGAGATACTGAAGTACAAATGTAAAAACACTACTGCATTTTAACATGTCTGGTTTGGAGGAAAACAGTATTACATTATTTTGCTTGGTTCTATTACAAGGAACAAGAATACAGCAGGCTTAGAAGCCATAAGAGACTCACAGAATGGCTTAATAAAGCTTGTCTTCTGTCTGAGACCCACCTCAAGTTCCCCTTTTTACATCCTTACGTGAAATACTGCATGTATTACTGTTAATTTTCTGTTATTATGCAGGTAGGAATCTCTTTTCATTACACTTGTGTAGAGCCTGTGGATGTTAAATATGAAACCTTAAAGCATTTTTTTGGGGGGAAACAGAAAAGAAAAGGAGCAGGTAGACTGTTTGAATATGTCCAGCCTGGGCCATACTCCTGTAGTAGACTTCTATTAAAAAAAAAAAGGTAAGTAAGTGGCACTGCTAAAACTTGCCCAGGAGACTGGAGCACCTATCAGTCATTGCAGGGCATGAATCAACAGGTATGGGCAGATGGAGTGGTCAAGAAGTACAATAAGTTTCAAGGCCATGTCATGTCTTACTGTATGATGTGGATATTGCTTTCACATGTTTGAGAACACACGTTACATACTGATACGGAAAAGAAGTTGCTTTTGGCGGCTGAAGAACAGACTGTTCTGTAAGTAACTCCCATAAAATCAGCATATAAACTGTCTGGCTTGCATTTGAACTATGAACCTCCTACCTTGCAAGAAGCAAAAGGGCAAATTTAACACATAAGAAAGTGAGCCATTTATTAAAACGTGTGCGTGCAATTTAGTTTTCCACTGCTAGCCTGTGCTTACATTTGAAAACCACATTTGCATTATGTGCCAGATAGCAATACTTGTATGTTGGAGAAGCCCAATTACAATTGATTCCCATGATACAAGCAAAGAACAATTCATAGCATCTATTTTTTCCCCGACATAAGGACAGTACTTCTTCAGTAGTTGTGTTAGGTTTATGAAGGAGGCAGACAAGAAAGATGTCTTGTATTCAGAGAATCACTTGGTAGCTTTACACATAACTGTAATGTTTATAGTCCTGGAAAGAAAAACCCAACCTTTTGCTGCAAAGAAAAACACACCAGCATTTTTCTGTGTTTCTAAGGATACTGTTGTTTATTTTTTAATAAAATATGCCCTGACAAACATTTAATAAAATGCCCTGACAAACCTCAAGCTGTAAAAGCCCCACTCTATATTCTTTAAAATGAGGGTTAGATAGAAATTCAACAGGAAATCTGGTAAGACTACCCTGACATGTGACTAAAAACAGATTAAAAGAAGAGGATTAAAACTGGACCACCTTTTCTAATTGCTTGCATAGGAGGAAAGGCTGCGAGAGAGAGACACAGGCATGGCAGTCTTGGGTATTAGCAAATAGTGTTGCCCTCCACGTACCTTACCAGGCTCCTCTCAACTATACCGATTTACTTCACTGCATGTTCTGCTAAATGGGTCTTAAATCTCAACTTTAGATATCAATGGGGAAAACTCTCCTGCGAGTGACAAAAAACTGTCTTTTCCCATGTCAAAATAAATGTTCTCTTCCCCTAAAGATGTGACTCCTCTCACCGCCCAAAACACGCTCAGCTTTTTACTTGGAATATCTTTTCAAGGTACAGTCCTCGTCTTAGTATATCAACTGCCTATTCTTGTTATTACAGGTACTTAGAGCACACAGGCCCTAATGCGGAACAGGGTCAGAGAGTAGGGAATAAAGCAGCCTGTCACCTGGGACAGAACTGAACTGATGGCAGATAAGCCCAGGCAAGAGTGAGTGCACAGCTTGCCTGTCTTTTTACATCCCAGCCTCTATCCCACTAAATGCTGCAATTCAGTGTAAATTTCAAATAGGCTGCAAAGTTCATTGTGTTGTTCATTATGATTTCTATGAATGCAAAGTGAGCAAGGACTTTTATTTGATTTTGTCTTCATTTTAAAGTGAGAGGAAGGAAAGCAACTACTGAGTGATTTTATCCACATAACTTACAAGCTGATGTGTATATTTTCCCCCTAACCTACTGCAGTACAGCAAACAAGCTGTAACTCAAAAATCCTCCTACAGAAAAACCAACATCAAATTAGAAGAAAAAGGACACATTAAATAACCATTCCATTTAGCTACACAGGGCCCTAACTAATGTTACCTTACCCTAAGAGCATTTACCTGATATGCTCCAAGTAGTTTCTCCCCCACTCTTCTGTCTCATCTGTGTATGATTCAGAGTAGAGACCTAGGCTTAGACACAATGGCCAAATCCAGTGACTTAGTTCCATGCATAAACTCCCTCCTGCTCTGACAACGCAATGATTTTTGTTACGCGTATCTTCAGCCTGACAGATTAAATCAGAAGTTTCTATAAACAGGCGTATGTTCCAATCCTACAGCCAGACTACTGCTATTATGATCTTTTAATCTGAGCAGGTGTGTCACACTGAGAAGATACATACCTAGATTCAATTTCTATTTAGCAAAATCTCAGCTCAGAAATATTGCAAATCTCTTTCCTTCCCCCTAAAATATCTTGCATTTACTACCATCTGTTTCAATATTGCCTTTTGTCATGCACAATATTAATTTAAACTAGCAGTAGAAACTTTTCTGCAGGCACAGACGTTTCTTGTACAAGATTTACAACTCCTAATTCTTGTCCCACTGATGTGTAAAAGCCTCGGTTTAGCCATGTTCCATGTAGTACCCAGCCTCATCCCAGATGTCCTCATCAAAGAGCCATTAAGGCCACACCACCAATAACGTTCCGCAGGATACAACGTGCAGGTAAAGCCATTGTCGGTGGTGTGGAAAGTAAGGAGCAAGGATGGGCAAAACTGGACAGGCATATACAGCTGGCAGTACAGAGGTGCTACCTAATACCCAAGTATGAGAGTGACCACAGGACTGCAGTTCTGCTTAATATCAAGGCAATCACAGAAACCCATCCTCGCCAGTAAAGAAAGATGCCTGACGAAGCTGCAAATGAGCAAAGTGCACCTGTGGATACAGCACTGCAAGACTGGCTCTCACTACACCAACATGTGCAGCACAGGTGGACTCCAAATAAGATAACCTCTTCTCAAAACTCAAATACTCTGGATTAAAGACCAGACTTGTGCCTTCAAGTAAGTGGTTACGCACACCACAGCTAGGACAAAAAGTTGAAAGTAAGTCCAAACCAGAAGGACAAAAAAAATATGCATCACATTAGTAGGACTACTATACACAAGCATCTCCAATAGGTATTTTATTTTGAGACATTTTATTGCCCCAAGCACTGCCTGAAGGTGTGAAACTGAGGCGCAACAAGACAATTCAACAGAGGATTAGGATTTCCATTAACAAGAACAAAACAGCTTTCAGTGACTTCAGAGTTGCAGTCCCAAATATCATCTCAACAGACTATAAAAAACTAGTAAGATGACATGACAAATTAGTCATGCAGTATTGAGCTGACTCGCCACCAGGTGACTCGTAGCTAATGACTGCCTAAGTCAACTGCAAAATATGAAAAAAGCTGTGATCCTACAAAAAAAAAAAAGCCTTAACATTTGTATCGCAAGGTCTTGCATCATCAAAACATGCATCAGCACTAAAAGCAGGTTTCTTACACTGTAACACAAATGTGTATGAAGTCTTTAACCTGCAAAAGAAGAGACTATTTTGTAAAAGAATCCATTGAGATATATATATTCCTTCCTTTCAACACAGTAGAATGCTTACCAACTATTCAAACAAAATATTATTTATCTGTAATTCTGCATTACAATAGCTTCAAATACAAATCTTTATCCTGATATCTTCACGCATTTTTTGTAACACTCATGCTGACAAACAAGGTACAAGTGACCAGGCAAGGCAAAGACCTCCAACAGTCAGTTATACTCATGGAAGGTCAGTACTAGTGAGTAATCACTCAACACCTCATTTAGTTCAAGATAGGTAGGTACAAGACAATCTTACTTGTTTCTGGTATGGTTTGAAAATTAACCCATATGAAGTTATTCTCAGGAGACCCCTGTATTGTAAAGAATATAAAAACTACAGGTATACTGGAAGTTCTCAATTCTGGGATTCACTAATTTGAAAAGCTCAGTTAACCCAACAAATCTGCTGACACTACCATCATGAAACCCTGCATGCCTAGCAGATGCAATGGAAATACACATTCTTGTGCTTTTATAAACAAGTACTACTATACTATGGGAAGAAAAAAAACACCTCACATGAGCATACCTGTAGAATACCCACTTCTAGTAACCACACAGGCATAATTGTGAGTGACAAATTAAAACACAGTCCCCATGATTTCTGATTTGCTAGACTCCACTGTAGCCGAAATTTTCATAGAAGGAAATGGATCAATAAAGAGAAGGCAGACTCAAACTCAGGTGCTTGAAGTCAAGAACAAAATATTAGTATGAAATACTGGGCAATTGTAAACAGCCAGAAAGAAACTTAGCAAGATACGCACGTTCCCATCGTAATCTAAATTAAAGCACCTGATTTCACTTACCATTACTTCTAGGTTCTGATTTAACTGATCTGCCCTAGACCAAAATAGTTACTCTTATCAAAGGTTGCAGAAAAGTTAAGAATACCCACTCCACCATGAGACCAAGTCATGTTCCCATGCAGGGAAGCACACTGCATGCAGCTTAGGTACCAGTGGAGGAAGCTGCTGGCAAAGGGAAGGTTTACTACCAGGATGCACTTCTGGAGAGGACAGGTCAAATCAAGTACATGCCAGGCATACCACCTGTCAATTAGATTAAGCCAGATAACAAAGTTCAAAAGCACTCTTTTTGATCCCTTCTGTTTGCTGCAGCTCAGGGCAAGGTAACTCAAGCAGCCGGATATATTGGGTTGCTGACAGAGCGTAAGCGACCACTAGTCTCCAAAGATATGCACTTGTTGACATCAGAGGCTTTTCCCGTTAATACAGGTCTGCACTAGATCCTGCTGATGCAGCCCTGGGAATGATAAACATGAGAGGTTTTCTTAGCAGAAGGCCTTGACCTCAGCAGGATTACACCAACTGTGGTTTTTTGGTGAATTGTCTTTTCTCACAGGACCTCTGAGGTTACTTGTTTCAGGGTTAGCAAGCTGTACCCTCAGCTGGGAAGTGCTAGCACATCTGCCAAAATCTTTTTCCAGGCCCTTTGGGGCACAGTTCAAGCCAATCAAAACACGCGCAAAAGTAATAAAACCAAAAAACTATTCCCTCGGTGCTGTGGGCTCCAGCAGCCCAAAGGTCTTTCACTCTACTACAGCAGCATCAACTGAAGTCAAACCCTTCCCAACGAAGTTGTTTTGGCTATCACTGACATCACTTGGCTCCATTCCACACGCATCTGAGACACAAACCATGCCAGCAGGCTGGGGTCCTTGGACCTAAACAGGACTTTTCTGCCCAGTTTCAAGGGAACTAGGGACATCTGTGCCTCCACAAAATTCAGTGCTTAACTACAAGCATGTCCTACTCATGCAACTGCACCACTGTAGCTAAACCACTCTGCTGCATCAGCTGAAATAATAGTGCTAGGAGTGCCCACACAGATATTTTTATTTTAACTTTGGACAAACCACTTCCCAGAAAATGAAAGATTAAAGTACAGGGAAGAAAATGGGGGTGGAGGGAGAGTTATATCAAAATAGAACACTAATGTCAGCATCACTGTAGCTAAAACTTTCGAAGTTACAACGTGGCTTACAAATTTCTTCAGGCTTGCCTCTGGTGTTCAGCAGTTATTCTGTAAAACATCTTTCCTGAGGAGGTACCTGCATTTGGCAGCAGCTGCCATTTCAGCAGAGAATTAAAGAAAGAGATCCGTTTCCCTCAAACATGAAGATCCTCCACAAAGGACCAGTAGCACAGCCACACGTTTATCTATCTGATCTGGTGAGAAAGGCCAGCTCATTTCCAAACAGTGGTGCCAAAATGTGAGTTAGGATGCAAAGCCTCATCAACTCGGCGATCTGAAAGATGTTTAAAATGTCTGAGAGACATCCCCCTGGAGCACAGCTCTACAGGCATCTACAGGCTTTGAGTGGGATACTGACCCCAGGGAAGGGAGATTTCACAGTTTGAGCCATCAAGGCATGAACACAAGCAATCTGCCACAGAGCAAAATGCATAGGACAGGCTCCTGAAGTTTTAAGATGTTTTAATGTTAGCAAGTGGTTGCCATCTTGTTATAGTTTGAAGTTTTGTCCGTCTCGGGAACGAACGAGTTAAACGAGTTATTCCATGTCAAGCCTTCTGTTGATAAACTGAAAAGTACTGAGCTAAGTTTTTTTTCCTTCTCTCTGTTTGGGTTTTGGACTGCATTCCTGGGGGGGGGGCAGCGGCGGAGCAGAGCAAGGAGCTGCTGCTTCTATCAGTTTTTGAAGCTCACAAAATATAACACTGCTGAGACAAGTTCAAGCAAGTGCTCCCCACAACCACTGTGCATTGTAGGACAAAGAAGCACATTTGGATCAGCAACCAGCAAGTGTTTATTTCCAGTGAGAAGAGGCTGTCAGGAGTGCAGATCCTGGCTACTCCATCAGCCACACTCAGCAAGCCATACTCACACTAGATACACAACTTTCACCTCATCTGGATGCTCAACCCCAGGCTCAATCCAACCCGCAGGGAAGTCAACGGGAGTCTCTGGCTAAACCTAACACATTCACATGGAAACACAGCATGGGTGCTTGCCAGGGTACTGCTGCACATACAGCTGCTAAACTTTCTGGGAGCTGACAAGTTCCTCCCAACTTGTACTGGGGTGCATTTGTTAGTATTTTCTATTAAGAAAAATGCTTATACTCCCATCACAATAGTCCTGCTTCTGATTATTTATAACAAGAAAAGCTGCAATGCTTCTCAAGCATAACATAAAAGCAAAGAGCACAGTTTGGGGATGGTTTGGGAATTTTTTTTCTTTTTGACCCACAGACCCATTTTCAAACACAAAGCAAGAAGTGAAAGACAGGCTTTTTAATATTAAATTTCTAATCCCAGAAACTAAGTTTTCCATGAGCTCAGAGACCAAAACTCACACTTACCATTACCATGTCGTTCAAAACGCTTGTAACAGGTTCAAGATCTTTTCAAAGAAAGTTCAAACTCCATTTGTACTCCAACAGTGAGAGCTGGCTTTTCTTCCCAGCCTCTTCACAAACCTGTTGTTTAATAATGAGCTTTCAAAACTATATCTATTAGACAAATTCATTGCTCCCTTTATACCTGTCTTATTATCCTGGACTCTTGCTGTGCTTGCGTGTTTTAACGGATGGAGCAAGTATTAGCTTGATTTCCTACCACACATTGAGTTTTTCGCTGAGCTTAGCTCTAACTGATAAGATCTCTACTAATTTACTATAAAATGCATAAAGCTAGAGATTTTATTTTTTGCCTTGGATCTGACAGACAGTGAGAGCGTACCTTGCTTTCCTGACACGGCTGTAACTGCACACAGACGCGACTGATAAGAGTAATTCAAATCAAGGATTCTTAAAAGAAGTGAAATAAATATATCCATTTGCATCCATATGTAGAGAACAAAAAAAAAATCAGGAAGAAGCACCCCAGGAATATTGCAGTCGATGAATGACAAAAGAAAGTTTTAATACTTAAAGTTAGCAATAGCACGTTTTGATGAGAAAATTAAATTAAAGCACATGTCTGTTCAAAATACAGCTTGCTGAGAATGTAAAAAAAATAAAATCAGTTAAAAATAATGTCATCGCTAAATCTTCCAGATTATATTCCCGAGACCTTGCACATTCAGACAGGGATAGCCAGGTCTGAAGTCAGGTGAAACAGCATCAAGGAAAACATGGAAGGAAGCTGGAAGCAGTGCTGACAGATCATGGAAGTTGTACCACTCCAGGTGACTCCGAACGTGACAGATGTGCCAGGACAACAGAGCTCAATGCTATGCTGTTGCAAGCCTGTGCTAACATAGACACTATATGTTTTTCAACTGGTAGACTGGTATTTTTTTTCTCTAACAGAAATGCAGATCCCTTCTTAAGTTTCCCAACTGGAAATTAGCAGATAGTATTCACAAACTCATTTTTGCCTCAGTTGCCAAGTATCCTGTGGTGTGTCCTCTGCTGGAAGCAACAGCCAGAACCTGCCATCCATCTAAGCGCTGGAAAAAGTTAAAATCTGGAGCACAAATAACCTGGTACTCTCTCTCTAAAGCTAAGGAATCCCCCTCCTGCAAGTCCACAGGAGCAGAAGCCAGCCCCACTGACAACAGGTATGCCATACAGCATGTTCCCTTAAAGGAGAATGCCAAGGATGAACTTGTTCCTTACAAGCAGAGCTAATGCCAGGGCTGGCTGCAGGAGCCCCAGATGTCCACACTGCTACAGCTCACCCTGTCCAATTGCAACACAGGAAGATGCTGGCCCAAACCTGTTGGGAGTTTTCCAATTGATCCGGGGTCATGAGTTCCTCACTTTTGCCATATGCATTTATGCACTACTCGGTACAATGATGTAACAACTGGATGGGGATCTACACAGGTTACTGCTCTGCAGGAAACATAAAGCAGCAGTAGCTGATGTACATATTTACTTGTATTAAGTACATATTTTTAAGTACTCAGATCTTTTTGAAGAGTGAAAAAGAAACACCACAACCATTTTCAGAATTCCTCCCTACTGTGAGGACAAGTCTGAGTCTATCAATACCAATCAACCTTATTTTAAATAAGCATAACATCTCCCACAAAATTTGTTTATTGAAATTAACGGTGGGGCTGGGGATAAGCTTAGTTTATTTGCTGCAGCAATTTGCAAAGACAAAGATATACTGTCAAACTATTACACAAAGCGCTGGAGTCAGCAGGACCTGTGGTTCTACTTAACCACTGGTTCATTGCCTGACCTTGAAGAAGTCCATCACCTCGCCATAAATCTGTCAGCCCAGCTGTAAAACTGGATGAAAGCAGGACTTCCTGCAAAACGCATGCTGCGTCTAGTTTGGCCTTTTCTTAAATAAATATGACGCCCCCTCAAAACAAAACCAAAGAACAAAACAAATGTGCTTTTTTTTCTATATACAAAGCACTTTGTACTGTATAAAAATGGAGCACTTTACCAAGTGCGAGGGAAACAGATGTAAATATTTACACATGCACTGCGAAGAGCTGTTACTCACTCTAGGGACGTGTATGCTGGTAGCTATACATCAGAATACTGGGGGTGCCTTTGCTAGACAGAAATAACATGCTGGTCTCCAGAAAGCATGCACTGCTCTAAGAAGGGTAAGGAAAAACCCTGACATCAAGGGGACAGCTCCTGCCAGACTGGAAACTAAATTAGCTTAAAACAAACCAGAGATTCAACAAAGCTACAAGTGCTCAGAGCTTAATTATAGGAGTAGATGAAACTACTAGGTTAGCATCCAGATTTTTTTCCCGCTTTTCCATCATCTCACAAACTCTTCCAAAAGGCAAGTGCATTTTGGACTGGTAAGCAAGCCTGGAAGCACAAAGTAGCTATTTCTCCTTATGTAACTTATGCTCGATTGTCCATTATCTCCAGGCAAAGATCGGGATGAGAAGGGCCATCTCAGCCAGTAACTTAGCTGCTTCAGTTGTGTCCTGGTGCAAATGCAGGATCTGCTGCTTACATCCCTCTGTGCCTGACCTCCTACAGAGATTACAGGACACTGTTTTCGGACTGACACTGCTGCTGTGGTATGTAGATCGGTGACACATAAGACCAAATGCAAATTAAAAACGGATTTAAGATCTGTGCTATGTAAGTCAATGAGGTTGACTGGATTCCCTTTCCCATGGCAAAGTCTGGCTCCATTAACTCATGGATATTAGCAGCTGAAGACTGCAACTTAAGTGATGAAAAGATCTGGAACCAGTTCCAAAAGTTTCCTTATAAGTTAATTTCATCATCCATTACAAAAATAAATCTGTCCATTCAGAAACTTCTCAAGAAAAGAGAAGTGGCTACTGTTTGCCACTGCTATCACTTCAAAGGTGTTTTACAAGCACCAGTGTGCCCCTAGTTTGCTAATCAGTTGCCCATTTCTAATCAGCCATTTATTTCCATTTTCATACATAAACAGAGGAAGCATTGCTTGTAACTGCAACCTTGAACTGAATCTGGTAAGCTGCTGAGTATTTACATAATGTCCACACTGAAACTGGTAAGTACATCACGTTGTGCACAGGTTAGAAGTCATGCAAAAAATGCATGACTTGAGAGCAGCTTCAGCAGCTCTGATTCTTTGTGGTGTTTGAATCCCTGTCTACCTCAAGCTGTCTAATCTGCTCTAAGGACCTCAGGTACAGTAAACAGCTCGTTCAGCTCGTGGAGAGTCAGATTTAAGGATTCCATGTTCAAACATCCCTGACTCTGGTAGCAATGTTCAAGGACTTTTCAAAGTGTGACTGTGGAGCTTTATCAGTGCCACAAGGTGAACGCTGCTCAACTTAACCATGTTTTCTTTAGCTGAGCCCTGGGGTTTTGTTTTAACTTAGCATCAGTGTGACATTATAACTGCAAAATCAAGCCTTCACTTTGAAAATTTCTGTAGGCTAGTGCTGTCCAGGATTTCATCTACAGAAAGAGACATACATGTGATGCAGCGCAGACACGTTTTAAGTCCAGTGTTCTTGGGAAGCAGTATATGTATACATCTGTCTGAGTACCTACACATACTTCTCCCACATCACCTACACAGCATATGTACACACATGACTTAATACTTTCCAGAAGAGCCACATCAAACTATTAGAGACATTAAGACACTGCACTGCATTGAAATAGCTCTGCTCATTCAATGAAGGCATTTGAACAAGTGTATGTATGATAGGTACACTGTGGGCATGCTTGGGATTAACAGATATCAGCAACTGATTCGGAGTAGTTGAATATGCCCAGCATTGTCTGGTCTTATCTCGTAATGCTGTCACATACCCAGAATACAAGGCAAGCATTTTTAAAAATGCCCAAACAACTTGGAAGAAAACTGAAGGCAATGCTTAAGAAAATGTGGACCCCTAACAGTCTTCTGCTTCTTGGCGTCCCCTTCACCTCCTGCACAGGCTTTGCTGGATGGAGTTCCTGCCTACGTCAAGGGTTTTGCTCACATACAAACTCGGTGCAGCAGGCACATTCTCCTTAGAAGTACATGCTCGTATGCTGGACTTCCCAAGCCTTTGTCACGCTTCTGTTGCTTTCCTGACCATGCAGAAATATTGTTCCCTCTTCCCTCCCAGCGAGGACATGTAAAAAACATTAACATATCTCAAATGCCTAGCAGCCCTTGAAGTGTCCTGATAGAAATTTACATTTCCTGAGCAAATCTTGTGGTGACAGAAACCTTGTGTAACTGCATTTAAGCCAATAGTGACACACAGATAATGCCAATGAAGTCTGGCCATCAGATCTCAATGTATATTAAATGCCTGCCTGAAAGCAGCATTAATAATGGAACAGATTTTATTATCCACTTCTAATTAGAACTCCTTGCTGTTGCAAGTGAAAAAATGCACTTTCAAAGAGAAATAATGGGCAGTAAAAGACATACTATTATTTTCATTACAGGCTTGTGGCACATCTAGCTATTAAGATTGCTCCCCTCCCAAATCTGTTTTCAATAGCTTACAATCCTGCTACATGTGGAAAGCTTCAGATGAAGGCAGGTAAACACCTTACTAACAATGCTTATATTTTCAAATTAGCTTATTTTATCACCATAGGCAAAACACTATTTTTGTCTCATTCAGGCCTACAATAATTCTGGTGGTTGGATACAGGAAAGCTCTACCAGACCATTCTTTGGAGAAGGTAAGTTCAATTTAAAAAGGGAATGAATTGTTTCCAAGAGGCAAGATTTTATCTTTCCTGTAAAAGTCATCAGCTTGACAAAGTTATAAACCACTGGAGAAAAATCCCCCAGCCAGTGTCCAGCAGAGCCTCAGACATCTAGCAGCTGAATACGCTGGGACAGCCTGTCTGCCCTCAGTGTGCTCCAGCTGCTGCCGAGCGAGACCTCCCCGTGCCCACCCTGCAGCTCCACGACGCCAATACCTGTGCTAACCTAGACCAAAGGATGCAAAAGGAGGATGAGAAGGCCATCTGACCCTTGTGATCCTCACAAGAAGAAGGAGTCTTGATGAGGTTTTGTGCTCTGCTGAGGTTTGTTGGGTTTGCAGGGAGATGCCCAATGGCTGGGGCTGCCCTGGTGCTCCCAGCTGCCCTGCTCCTGCCTGGAGGGCATGAGGGCTCTGGCTGCCAGGCCCTGCCCTCACCTACCTGGGTGGCCCCATGCTCCCACACCAGAGACACAAATCCCCCTTCTGCCCTGACAGGGCATGTGCTGGCATGCGTGCNCATCCCATTGGCTTTGCAGTAAAGGACCTTTCATCAGCCTGTAACGCCGGTCATCTGAGCTCGGGTTGTATATTTTGTATATTTTTGTATAT
Source organism: Aegotheles bennettii (assembly GCA_013398125.1). Classification (NCBI taxonomy): domain Eukaryota; kingdom Metazoa; phylum Chordata; class Aves; order Caprimulgiformes; family Aegothelidae; genus Aegotheles; species Aegotheles bennettii. Next base: position 305,283 of record VZRW01004668.1, on the reverse strand, counting down.
ATTTTCCTTTCCCCACCGGTTAGCTCTTTTCTCCCTATGCCATTAAATTTGCTATAAGTTTTTTAATTTCCAACCGGAGTCTGATCTTTCTTACTCCCCTTCTAATTTTCGGGGGGGAGTGATAGAAACAAATTCTGTCTGGTTTGTGGCTCGCCCTGGCCGTTTGCTAAACCAGCACAGACCCTTATGATCCTCACGAGAAGAAGGAGTCTTGATGAGGTTTTGTGCTCTGCTGAGGTTTGTTGGGTTTGCAGGGAGATGCCCAATGGCTGGGGCTGCCCTGGTGCTCCCAGCTGCCCTGCTCCTGCCTGGAGGGCATGAGGGCTCTGGCTGCCAGGCCCTGCCCTCACCTACCTGGGTGGCCCCATGCTCCCACACCAGAGACACAAATCCCCCTTCTGCCCTGACAGGGCATGTGCTGGCATGCGTGCACGTTCACTCGCCTGTCGGAGAGAAAAACAGATGCAAACAGGGGCTGGGCTGCGAGGCTGAATGAGGGGGGGCATGTTACAGAAAGGGAAGTTGGAGCAGAAGCTTGGAGAGATCAAATAAGTAAAAGCACAAAAGCCTGTGCATGGAAGACAGGACAAACAGCAGGTAGGAGGCATTAAAAAAGAGAAGTAAAAAAAAACCCAACCAATCACAAAAGGAAGGACTATTAGGGTGTTTTTAGTAAGCATCCTTTACTTCCACCTCATAGATACACATCCCCATAACTCTACAACATCCAGAAGTTGCTCAGAGCCGACTGATACTGCCTCTCCTGGTACAGGTCCCTCTCCTGTCCCACGCGTGCTACAACCACCTCACTGCAGAGGTGCAGGTCGCTGCTTCTCCTACACTGCAAGCAGAGGCCCTGCAGCATTTCCTAACTCTCTGGAGTCTGACACAGTAGGGTTTTTTCCACATATATTTTATGAATGTCCTCAGTTAAGTCAGCCTGCACAGATAAATCTCCTTAATTCATCTCTCAGCTCCATCATGTGTATGCTAAACAGGACCCAGCTTGTTTTACAAAACAAAGTGTGCTGGATGAGGCAGAGGCACATGACCTACACTAACATTTTCTTCCCCTGGTTTGGCAAACATAAAAGCACCACTATGAAAGAGCACTTAAAGTTCCTTTAGCAACTAATACAGAAAGAGTTTATTATCACATGGCAGAAATGCTTTGGGGAAAATCTTGCTTTGATAGCATTCTCATGAGGAAGCTGGACACTCTCAAACAAGTTGCTTTGAAATGTTCAAGAACACCAATGTCAGGTGGCTCCTAAAGGTGCAATGACACATTTTATCCGACTGGGAAGCTCCAGTGTTCCCTGCTAAAAGAACCTGAAGTCCTGCAAGAAGTACTGCATCTTTCAAACAAAGAGTATTTTGGACACCAAGCCTTGAAAGTAATCTGGCATTGAAGCCCCAATCTGCCTGCACAGACTTTGTTTGACGTTAACTTGTGCAGCGAAGGGTACATGGAGATGCAGAGGATCCTCCCTCATTTCTGTATTTCTCCGGGTACACAGGGGTAACATACACCTGAAGAACTACTTGACTGACCACAGGGAGATCAAATGAGCGTTCTACCTACAGGACTGGCACCACTCGGTCAAACCACCGCAACCTTGCCCAGAGGACCTGCCAGCAGACACTGCCGACTTCCCTCTGTGTTAATTACCACCACCTCTTGATGACACCAGCTAGCCAGGATGGGGGCTGGGACCACTAGCACACCTAACGCCGCACCCTACACACCTGTCAGATGGCTACATTTTTTAAACTACTCACTCGACTCAAAATAGTAACCTAAAGGGATTTCCACTGAGCCCAGCCCTCTGTCCCCGAGGAGCAGTGTGGCGGGTGGGGGATGTGGCTCTGTGGGACGGCGGCTCCCGGTGGCTGGCTGGCATGGAGAGAGGTTAGCCTCTTCTCACGGCTCTCAGTGCCTTTTAAAATGGCTGATCGCACACGCGCTAGCATTTGCTCACAAGCCCTCACTGTGTAAAATCCCATCCAGAATTACTCATCATTTCTTTGACTTTACCTAAAAAATAATCAGTAACCATAATTTAAATAAACAATAAAAATTAAATAATTAGGGCACTCTATATTACTTGGGTTTTGCTCAAATCTTAATGGCAGTAAATTCACACACAAGCTGATGGGAGTCTTCTTCAAGAAAAAAAATCCAAGCGTCCATCCACCATTTATCTGTACTGTAGAGTCCAAAAAACCTCATCAGGGCAAAACTGAGCAGCGCCCTGCTGCAGAGCAAGTATTCCGGCATAGAACTGCACTAAACCTAAGCCACGTGCTCTGAAAAACACCGACAACACTGAACAATGGGACCAGTCCCACATCCAAAGGAATTCAGGATCAGGAGAGCAACTGAAGTGACAAGTTTGCTTGTCACGACGCTACACATTCGTCGTCGTCATTGGTTTTTGGCCCAATGCAGCCTGAATTCCTTCCCATGTTTTGTGAACAGCTGAACTGTGTTCCCTTACAAAAGAAATTAATATGGCAGCCTGTGTACATCTGCTTTAATCTTAAAACAAAAGCAGTTTTGCTATCTTTAGTACAAGCATAATAAAAGCACCAAAAAAGAACAGATGGTTTGGGTTTTCTTTGCAGAAAGTGAGAGAAGACTGACATCTCAACTGTTTATGTAGCCACAACCCCATAGGCGGCCACAGCAGACCAAAGGGGGTGAAGTAAGTACCTCTGTAACCACCTCCCATACAGACTTCTTTCAGTTAGGTCTTCTGAAAAGTACAAAGCAACTCTCTGCTCAAAGATAAATGCTGTTGTTCATACAGATTTAATTTATATTGTTAGTAAAACACTTAACAATGGCCACACTAATGCCAAACAAATTAATTTCAGTAAAGCTAAAGCAAACACTACCATTATGTTTAGGCAACACAGAACAAAACCCTTGAAAACCCAACATTAAAGGAGTTATTTATGGTCATTGCTCAGCCCTCCTGCCCCCATCATTGTGCATTAGAAACCTCTGGGCTGCTCACTTGCAAACTACCTGACTTCTGACAAAAAGTGGCTATGCACTGGTAGCCAGAAAGTTCATTTTGCAGGAATAATACAGCCAACTTGGTCTGGCAGCCAAGGTTGGGATTTTTTTTTGTTTGGGTAAGTTTGGGGTTTTTTACAATTCAACCTTTCTTTTAACGTATCTCACTCCAGGATTAAAACTTTCCTCTTCCTGGGATTAATCAAATTGATAGTAGTTTTGGCAGAAAGGCAAGTAACAGGAAAAGAGTAAGGACAGCACACATGCAACGTATCCAAGAAGTACTTCGTAACACGCTCTATGTTTTATGTAACAAATAATACACAGTAGTTCAGGGGAAAACACACACAAAAAGAGGCTTTTCCCTATTATCCTTTAACAAATATTCAGAGAATAGCAGTCATATAAAAATATTGCTCTTGATATAAAGCAGATAAAAAGGCAAGCTGAATTAGCTNGGCAGAAAGGTTTCTGCTGCAGATATTGCTCCCTTTAGCATTATGAAATGTCTTTTCAGTATTTCTATGCTATAGCAATCAATATTTGGGAGAATTTAAGAGAACCAAACCTTGTTCAATTTATGAGTGCTTTCACTTGAACCAGTGATCAAACATCATACTTGTAAGTAATGTTTGGAGTTTTGAAGCAGCATTTCCATTAAGGAAAGTGTTTGCTGTGAGGCCCTGCAGTTGCATTAAATCCTTACTAGGCATGTGGAGGCTTTTGTGCGTTGCAGTTACGCTCCATTAAATGATTCACAGGCGGAACAAGACGATGCAGCTCAGTGGGCATGCAGGATACCTAAGGCCTCTTCAGCCTCTTTTGGTTCATGGAAATCTCTTTATAAAGAGCATTAGATGGAGAAAGCATAGGTGCACAGCCCTCCCTCCTTGCAACCACTCCCAGGCGATACCCTGCAGGCTGGGGTACCAAACACTGTCTCCCTAGGCTGGGCTGCCTCGCCACCAGGGCTGGAAGGGGAGGCCAGTCTCCTGGAGGACGCTCCCGGCGGATGCTCCTGGCGCCCGACTCACATCTGTAATGAGCTTTGTTTACAGGCGCGTCAACAGATGCTTGCAGCAAGAACCGCTGAACTTTGACATCCTGCATAAAGATGTAAACACTTCTCCACAGAAGATAAATCCCAAGTACTAAAAAGGCACTCCGGCTGACTTCTGGCTGTCCCCAACCCCACCCCATCCCTCAAACACAAATTTCCCATACACGTCCCTTAAAAACAACAGCAATAAAAAAAGACAAAAAAAACCCCAAACCCAACAAAAATTCAAGAAACCAGCATGCAAACAGCCACAGCATCAAGCTTTCTTAAGTACACTAGAAATATTCAGAATTATTACAAGTAAGCCAAATACAACTAACAGCAGAATAAAATGAACTTTACAGTGTTTAGACAGATGGAATCCGATTTCCTAGTGTAAAGCCACTGAATTTGGCACTGACCCTGAGCCCCAAAGGCAGGGGATCTGCTGCCCAAAACACACACAAGCTACCCAACGGCTGGAGTAGGTAGTCACTTCTTCATAAGCATAATTAAATTAAAAAGCATTAAACTCTTCATAAATAAAGTTTGCAGAAAGATATGGATTCATTTAACCCTACGAACAGACAAAACCAAAGCTTACTGCATCTATTTGTGTATTTTCTTAAGAGGCTGTATATACAAGGGAGCTCACAAAAGGCTTCCTTAAAATGCTTCCTTGTAAGGGTTTATTTCAAGGGTAATAGATATTGAATTCAGGGAAATGTCAAAAAAATCCACTGTTTAGAAATATCGTTGAGTCTTTCATGGAAGAGCCAAAAGCGAGCACAATGCTTTTCAACGATAACTTATGAAAATCCTCGTCCAAGAGGATTTACTTCCCTGATGCCCAATCCTATGAACTGATGCAGCCAAACACAGCATTTACTGATAAACAGTCCTACTGACTTCAGTCACTTAAGCCAAGTAACTTCAGTGGTGTTATTCATGCCCTGTGAATATGAACGGAAGACTCTTGTTCAAAAGGGCTTCTCATAGTAGTGAAGGCTAGCACAAGGCAGTCCCAAGCGAGGGTGAGAAAGGACACAAAGCAAAGAACAGAGTCCTTATAAGAAGTGCTTAACCATTGCTTGCAGGTTTGGGATGTCTTGGTTTTTTTCCTTTTAAACCAAAAATGAGGAAAACATGAATTCTCCTGGTATAAACACATGGTAACTTCAACATAATCCTATTGTTCACGCAAAAATCAAACAAAAAGAACCCCCCAAACCAAGCAAAAAAAAGAAAAAACAAACCTTAAACCTCAAAGACCAGGTCTAACTTTTCTGAACGAGGTCACGATGAGAAACTCTCCTAGCCTTCAAACCAGAAGGGAAAAAAAAAAAGGTGAAAACCTCCATGAAAAACATACTTGAGCTGTGTTTAACAAGGAACATCTGTAGCCTTCTCATTCTTGAGATGCAGCAATGCCCCAGAAGAGCCACATTAAGTTAAACACACAGGAAAAAATACTTTTGTTGCTGACCAAACCATTTACAGGTGCCTCTGATTTGAAGCTAAGGATACTGAACAGCACTGTTTGCTGACATAACACCATACCATGAAGGACTTCTTTGTAGAGAGAGTTCACAGAAAGCTGGTTTCGCTGGCAAAGTCTTTACTGGTTAAATGTGACATCTGTTTTTAAAGAGCCTGCATTTTTGGGATATTATTGCTCAGCTGCTTCTATTTATAACATACTTGATTTAAAAGTTCCTCTCAGTCAACTAAGCAGGTAGGCAGTTACATATCCTGAAATTTCAGTGTCAGTCTCAGGACAGTTTGCAGAAATTGATTCAAATTTCACTTTTCCCTGGATGAGTTTCCTCAGGGTGGATTTTCCCTATACATGCACACATTATGTCTTACATTTATAGAAATTTTCCCTTGCAAAAGAATGGACATTATTAAAAACGTGTGGTCTTAGGTCCTGTTCTGAAAGTCCCCAATGCTCAAGGGCTTAAACATGGTGCTACTTATTAGAACCACCATGACTACATTAAAAAAAAGTAGGGGGACATGCTGACTATAAATTCATTGGCATTATTTTTCGACATAGTTGGATGTACAAATGGAAGAAAATCTAGAGCATCTTAATTAGGAGACAAGAAAGATGTTCCTGAAATTCATGCCACACAACTCAAGACAGATTTTCTGAAAGATTTCACTCCCCCCACCCAAGCTTTTTCTATTTGCTATCTATGCTTTCACTGGGGAGACTTTCAAGTGCGTCTGTCCGAGTCAAGAGCACAATGCAGTCCTCTTTCATTCAAGGGGAAAAGTTAGTACTTTATCTGAAACAGAGTAAGTTCACATTATTCAGAAAAGAGAACAAGATATATTGGAAAAGGGTTTTCTCAACAGAAGCACTGATAGTCTACAGAACATGCACAAGTAATTTCAAACAAAGCATACAGCGACAGCAGGGCTTTCAGCATTTTATTTAAACATTCACTTGAGTGCTTTATAAGTTCACACAACATTAAAAATTTATAGAATGTGACTATGAGGAAACGTCTGCTTTACTGTAAATAAAAAACTCTTAAGAAAGAAATAATTTTAACCCTAAAAATAGAGGTAGCAAAAATGCCCTCAAACATTAAAAAAAGACACAGTAACTATAATGTAATCTTTTATACACACACACACATAAGGAAAGATTAGGATTATTATTTTTTTTTAAGTCTAAGTATTCACAGACTGTACTGACATCCTTCGTATGTATATTCACAGACACAGTGTTTCCAAAACATCAGGCAGAGTCCTCCACCAGCTCTCTGCATGCTAATGGAAGAAAAAACAAGCCAACCAACCCATCCACCAGCCAGCAAATGAGCACAGCATCGTCTCTTCTGGAAGGCATCTGGGAGGTGCTTATGAAGAGAAAAACATTTCCAATATGATTTGTCTGCTCATCACAGCTTCTCGAGTCATTGCAGACCCTTCATTTTGAAGGCCAGCCTGTGGAAGGCTTTTGAGAGGCACTCCAGAGCCAGCTGCAATGCCACAAACGTGTGGTGCGAAGGATGCTACATCTTTCATCTCCCACTCCTTTATCATGGGCCAGAGTGATAAAACACAGCCCTGATGTATTCTTCCCCTCCCTGTATTTAATGAGGCTTTCATCTACTCCTGTACAGTGCCAAGATTTTCTTTTTTGCATAAAGAATTAAGACTGTTTTGTATCTATTTGCTCAGGAAAATCCAAACCTACAACCTGAAATCTCTTTTTTTAGTGTTCTATATCATATGTATCAGATATTCCAAGCAGCCTGTCGAATCAGCTAGTTTCACAACCATCTCACACAGAGGATGACAACAGCGGAAGGCAGTACCACAATTGCCTTTAATGATAATTAACTAATAGACTGCTTAATTGAAACATCCAGGCCAATACAAGAATAATTGAGGAGCAATTATATCACCATGCGATTATCAAGAAGGGATTCAATACCCGATATGCAACTTGTTAAAATATTGAAAGGTTATGGCATATTCTCGCAAGAGTATTGGCATTAGGTAGGATTCCCTACAACCAACCCCCTTCAACATACAACCATATGCCACTGCAGGTTTTTGTGGCAAATTTTTTCCACCGCTCAAAAAAGAACAGAAAGAAGAAATTCAGAAATGCACTGTGCTATATTTCCATTATTCTGCAAACTGATGTTGGCAAAGATAGGAAGTCCAAACTCACAAAAGTAAAACCCGAGTACAACTCCAACAAACTCAACTTCCTAGTCCCACCACCCCATCAATCACGTCTTGAAAAGTCATGCAAAATGCTCAGTGGAAAGGAGAGAAGTAGAAAGTCTAGTAGAAGCTACTGAATCAGAGAAGATGGATAACAATGCTGAGCTTTGATAAGGTCCCAACACTTTCATCAGTTTGTCATTAGACTTGAACATGAGCTGCAGCTGTCAAAAGGGTCTGGGAATCAATACACCAGGCATGCTTCAAAAATCATCATCACCCCGTATGTCTGCAACCTCCTCCCTTGCTTCCCCCGACTTGTTCTTCAAAGTGATATACAGCATTGCAGGGACGGCCCAGCCATCAGAAGTAATCACCGGGAATTATCTCAGTTTCATTTCACCTGCTTGCACCCTTATGCAGCCCGTAAGTAACTAAACAGGAAGGATAGGATGGTCTAAAAGAGGATCAGGAAAAGCAACAGGAGGAAAAATATTAATTGGCCAATGTCAGCTGGCACAGTCCCTTTAGCACAAAGTGCACTCCTGAAAACATAAGCCTTGAAAAGGATTAAAGTTATCAAATGCAGTGAACTGCCAGCATGCTTTTGGCTAGGCAGCAGCCAGCTCAGACCCGCCTAGGAGACAAGTGCTGCATCAGGGGTCTGAAGGCTGCTCTCTACGTCCTTCCCATTTCTCACCACCTGATTTTAACACAAGCAGGCCAAATCAAAGAAGGGGTTTTATTTCCTAGTGATGTTTAGAGCACCAAGGTTTTTCTAGGGAAATGTGATCAGTCTGATGGTATCACAGTAATGACTTGAGGATTCTTCCATATTACCTGTAGTTTCAGCTGGCATTACACACAGCACAGAAAGGCAAGCAACACCACACGTAACACACGCATGCATGACCCTTAGGCATGCAGCTTTTCTGCCTGCAGATGCTGACATTGGCTCTGTCACCTAGGGCACCAAGGCAAGCTGTCCATTTTACAACAGCATCTGCAGCCTCTGTAAGTATAAGGGTTTTGAAGCTCAAAACACTTCTATAAGTCATGCTCTTTATGGCTACATGTCCAGTTACAAAATCTGGTGAAAACTACATGTAGCCCCTCCTGTAAGCACATGGGTCACTCTGACCAGAAGCTGGAGAGGGCTGATGTTTCAATGAAAGGCCCAGTGCTAGACATTACTTGGAGCTTATGTTAGTGTAACAACTCACATACATGGCAGCCCTCCTACCTTGTAACCTAAACGTAACAGTGAGGCTTTAATGTGACGGATCCTTCTTTTTTCAGCTTCAAAGTGCCAACTGAGGAGACAGTCTCAGTTTCTCCACTGCACTGGATCTCAAATTCCAGTAGGACAGGTCAAAATATGCAACCTCCCAAACCTGAGCAACACTAAATGCACAATTTAACATGCAACTCGCAGAACACACACCAATATGTAGCTGGTCTTCTTGTTTGTCTGTGAGGAGGCTTTGCACCTAGTGATAGCTCTTCTGTCTAGTTTTGTGGATGTCATCCTCAATACCATGTGTGTCTGGATCACTAATCCAGTATATTTGGTAACTTGGTGCAGGTGTAAAGGATCATAGAATGGTTTAGGTTGAGAGGGACCTTTAAAAGTCATCTAGTCCAACTTTCTCCTCCAGTGAGCAGGAACATCTTCAACTGCATCAGGTCACTCAGAGCCCCATTCAATCTGATTTCGAATGCTTCCAGGGATGGGGCTTCTACCAGCCCTGTGGGTAACCTATCCCAGTGTTTCATCACCCTCATTGTAATGAAATTTCTTCAACCTGCTGGCCACACTTCTTTTGATGCAGCCGAGGACACGGCTGGCCTTCTAGGCTGTGAGCACACATTGCCAGCTCATTGCCACTTCACGTCTGGCTTTTCATGACCCCCAAGGATCCCCGAGTCCTTCTCAGCAGGGCCGCTCTCAAATCCGTCATCCCCGAGCCTGTGTTGATTCCAGGGTTTCCCCAACCCATGTGTAGGACCTTGCACTTGGCCTTGTTGAATCTCATGAGGTTCACACAGGCCCAGTTCTCTAGCTTGTCCAGGTCCCTCTGGATGGCATCCTGTCCCTCAGGTGTGTCAACCACACCACTCAGCTTGGTGTCATCTGCAGACTTGCTGAGGGTGCACTTGATCCCACCATCTGTCATTGATGAAGATATTAAACAGTACTGGTCCCAATATGAACCCCTGACGGACACTACTCATCACTGATCTCCATCTGAACACTGAGCTGTTCACTGCTACCCTCTGGATGTGACCTTCAAACCAATTCTTCATCCACTGAACAGTCCACCCAGCAAATCCGTATCTCTCCAATTTAGAGAAGGATGTTGTGGGACCATGTCAAAGGCCTTACAGAAGTCCAGATAGATGGACTACATTCATAACTCTTCCCTTGTCCACTATGATGGAGTGACTACAGAAGGCCACTAGATTGGTCAGGCAGGACTTGTTCTTGGTGAAGCCATGCTGGCTGTCTCAAATCACCTCTTTGTCCTCCATGTGCCCTAGTATAGCTTCTAGGAGGATGCAGGTGTTGGCTCAAGAACCAGTCAGTGACTTTAGGAGGACAGTGAATAGGAGTGGGAATACAACAGCTATCAGGGAGTTGGGCTCCCTGAGTACCTCTTCAGATGCTTGGGACAGCAGTGACTTCCATCCATCTCTCTGCCTCCCCAGGGATGTAAAGCACAGCTAAGTTTTGCCACCAGAGATACAACCAGACACAGGTGCTTGGACGTGATGTCATCTCTGTCACCCTGTTTCCTTTGCCACATGCCCAGAGACTCTGAAGAGAACAAAGACACCATTTTCTCTGCCTCTGACCCTGGCTGATTCACTTCCATTTTCATCCCTCGCTGCTAGGACAGCAGCAGTTGAATCTCGAGCAGGTAATTATCTTGCCCATTGAAAATGACTTTGTCTGGTTCCTTTCCTGCCTGGAGAAAGGTATGCGAGCAAAGTAAGTGTTCCCTGGCTCCAAAAGACATGATTTTCAACCATGCTTGCCCAGAAAGATGCTAAGTGAAGACAACAAGAACAAGCAGCATGTTTTCCAGTCTACCATGTTTTTTTCAGCCTCGTTTACTAACTGAAGCTATCTTCATCTGGTGAAAATAACTAAGAAAAGGAAGCAAAACTGAGGGAACTGGAACCCTCCAGAACTCAAAGGGAGTGTCCCCTGGAGGTTGGTGACTACCTCAGAGTAACTGTTTACATCTGACTCAACCTAAAACTGAAATTTCTTCAGGGAAGCTGCAGGAAGCTGGGCCAGAATAAATCGTAGCCTAATGGAGAGTAGGATAAACAGATAAATAAAAAATAAGTGCATGAGAAAACAAAGCACTTCCAAACTGTCAGCAACTGACAGGGCTAGTCCTGCCTTTTTGGGGGGGGTTAAAGAAGAAAATTAAGAAAAAAAAAAAGTAGAAGGAACAAGCTCCATACCAGCTTCCTTCACCAGCTGGCAGCCAGACAAGCAGGCATGCACTGCCTGAGACAGCTGAGGTAACTCAAGGAGATGCTGGGACCCACAGCCATCCCTGTAAGCAGGCAGGAGCCAGGAGCACTTGACAGCCAGGAAGCAGTTACAATTAAAAAAAAAACCAAAACACACAACCCCCCCCCCAAAAAAAAACCACCAGAAAACCCAAGCCAAAAAGCAGTGAGAGGGAAGCAGAAGTCTCCTTCCTTCACAATCCCCTTGTGACAGGAGCTGGTGGAGCTGCCTCAGCTGTGCTCTGGGAGGTGTCCCCTGCTGCCTCCCACTGAATCAGTGACACTCCACTACCTTGGCAATGCTGCAGTGCCCCATGCCAGTCCCCCCTTTCTGTTACTGTAAGGGAATACTGCCATGGAGAGGCCACCTACCTCTGGTAAGATACATAACCACCCATGTGGAACAAGGCTCCCACACCTGGCAGCATTGCTTCAGCTCTCACTGGCACGATCATAGCAACTGACCGGACAGGCAATGGAAAGAGCTTTCTATTAAAACCAAAGTCATTAATTTTGTATGACATGAATGCATATTTTATTCACAAACTGTAGGGTTTAGGTTCCCTGTGCCCCACGGCCCCCAAGGAGAACAGCTTCTTTTCCACAGAGCAGCAAAACAGAGAGAACGCAGAGGGGTGATGCCCATACCTGACTGTAGTCTGTCCTGAATACGACGACTCCTTCCGCACAGGAATGAACAGTACTGGGATAATGCCGATTATTTTCTCGCAGCCAGACCCGAGACCCCTATAATAAACAAAAGAGTTATACATGGCATAACTGAAACCTGAAAAAAGAATTTCACTCAATATTTTTCTCTGAAAATACTTGTCGAGTAAAAGGTGAGAAAGTGAGAGCAAAATCCAAATAAGCTAGTGAAAGGAGTAAAATAAAATAGTGTCACAGTATTTGTTGGTTTCTGCCAGAACAGTAAATACAGGAGAACTATGCTGAAGGGCCTTTGGGCCTTTGTTTTTGTATTTTTTTTTAGTAGAAGTTCCTAAATGCCAGCAAGAGCAGCTGGAGCCAGTTCTCTGAGTCATGTGCCTCGTGTTAGCACATGTAAAATTACAAAGCAGTGTTTGAATTCACACATGGTTTAAAAGATCTTCCTCAAAGCTGGCTGGCTCCCTACCTGTTTATTTTCAATCTCTGTTAGGCACTCACAGCACTTCCTACAGGCTTGGTACTACAATCACCAAACAGCAGAGGGAATTTGGCCCCAGACTTTCCACTGCCCAGAGAAATGGTTTCCCAGCCTGCTGGCTGGGCATGAAGCGTCTGTGCCAGTCAGTCTCCACCTCCTCCTCCTAGGTGTACTCAATCCATCTAAGTGCACACAGAAACAGCCAAAAAACTATTTGTCAAAATGCAGTCAGGTTCTTCAGGACAACCAAACCCCTGTTGTTCTGCTAGTTTATTATTTGCCAAAAATCTCTGAGCTCGAGTAACATTAAGTTTATGCTTTCCAGGGCAATGAAAAGCTTATAAACATTAAGCCGCAACAAAATTTGCCAAAACCTCAGCATTCAAAATAGCCTCTCACAAGGAGGAGAATGTTTTCCATCTTGAAATTAAATAATTAATCCCGATTTATTTTTTTTCCACTAAAAAGGGGGAAGAAAGGGGCCTGCACAGAAGCGTTGGCTTGGTTGGGCTCGTCCTAAAATAAGCTTTTTAAAGCAAGTAGGAAAGGGTTTGATTTAAACAAACGCACATTGTTAGGGGTCAATAGCTACCATTCAGGGGAGGCTGGAACAATGCAGCTCGCAAAGCCCGAGGCATCTGAAATGCAAATACAACGTGTTCCCCGGCAAGGTAGCTCAACAATACAGTGTCTGTCCAGGGGCAGGGTGCACTGCAAGGCCTTCTCATCCGGGGGAGGCAAGAACTAGAAGAGCCTTGGCAAAAGATCCCTGTGGAGCCAGGCAGGTTAGGGTTGCCTCCTGTGCCCAGCCCGCCCTGCAGCTGGGCTGCCACCCCTCTGCCACGCCGCCCTGGCCCACCAGTGGCAGTTCTGAGACATAAACCTTCGCAATAGCTAATTACAGACAAGCCCTGACAAGACCCACCTGAGGAAGGACTCCACTCCACACACATGGTGGCACATTATATAGATCTGGACCTGGTTTTGGGGGGAGAAGCCTGGTAACTTCGCTACTCCAGAGGAGCCTGACAAGCCACCCAACATGCTGCTCACCTGTGGCAAGGGGGGGAAAAACAAAGCCACAGGGCACTTACTAAAGCACAATGATTTTTATTTCTGTGCAGCCAGGTTGTATAAATACTTGGAATAGCATTTGCAAAAGAAAGGCCCTATGCCATCATTTCAATTGCAAATAAATTTCTCCTGACTGCTAAAGGAAAGGAAATAGGTTTGCAAATCTCACAGCTGCAAGACCACCTGGAGAAGTCTCTAGTCCTTCTGCCTCGCAGATTTTACAGCTGCAAATGCAAACACTACCTCTTACTTACCTTCCTCTCTATTCTGTTCTTGGAGATGGTAAAAGTCTGTTCTTTTGTTTACTTTCTTTTGGACATATACACTGGAAATCACAAAATTAACCAAGAACTTTATCTCAGCTAAGTAAAATGGTGAAGCATTCGTCACAAAACTGTAATTAACAAGCTAGATTTTGTATGTATACGGGCTGTATGCTGAATTAAACAACTGTCTGTACATTAATTACATTTTTATATATATTGTGTATATATATATATGAAAAGGCAGATGCTATATAATAACTGTGTTCTCATCCAAGTGAAATGCTACTCACATGTTATAATGTAAAATCCAGTCAACTCATCAATGCAGTTGATTCATAGCAGTTAAAACTGCTTTAAATTAAGGGCAATGAATGTAGGTTATGCTGCATCTGCATTCAAAAAGCATTTCACTGCTAGGGCTTGGCAAAGCAAAAGGAACAATAGTCAATATGTATTTAGAGAATCTTTTGTTCATGCACTACAGTAGTTTGGCTCTAAATATAAAGTCTGAGAGACAGGAAGAGACGTTATTAACTACGTCAAGCTGGACATAGCTTTTTAATGGAAAAGATAACCAAAACCACACTGATCTTCATTCTTCCTCTTTACTAATTCACACACTGATCACAAGGAGGGCCACAGCAAGAAAGAAGCTATTCAGACAAAACACAACTTTGCCAATTTCATATTAATGAACAGTTTTGCTTCTGAAAACTCGCCCCTCCTTGTTAACTTAGGACTACTGAAAACATTTCCGTTTAGGTGCCCAAAAATCTTAACCTGCCAAGTGCATGCCTGGCCAGAACACTCGGGCAAACTCATGAAGTTGGCTGAAAGCTGGATATCCCTCACCGACTTCAACCCAAACATGAAGCGTTTGGCTTCTTAAGCAGAAAACTGGACCTGTTCTTCCATGCCTACGTCCAGGGAAACAAACAAGTGACAATGGCCATTTGTCTGATGTATTACTGTAATTCAGAGTTTTGGTCCAGATCCCCTCCTTCGCAGTGCCCGGCTTCCGCAGCGCAGCTTTCCTGCGCTCACCAACAAAAGGCTTCCACAACAGCTGGATGGCAGTCGTGGCTGAAATACGAAATCTACCACAAAGCTCTGGGTACGCTACCACCACACAACCTATGAAAGGGAAATAGATTAATATTCCAGAAACCACTCCAAGATAGTGCTGCCCATGGGCTCCGTGTCTCTCCAGCGACTCTGCAGCCCTTCTGCCAACAGTCAGAAAACCATCAGTTTTTATCCAGGGATGGTAGGGTGGTGGGGAATGGATGGAGTTACGGAGAGGGACTAGTTGAACCCTAAGTCTCTGCAGACAGCGAGAGAAAGCAGAGCTTTGGAAGGTATTTGAGCATGTAATCTAAATTTCAGTACCTTAAACTCAACCTCATGAACTGACTACGCACTTAAATTTTGGCACATAGTTAATCCAGCTGAATGGGGTAAAATTCATTTTCAAAACACTTAACAGCACTAGTCTCAATTTCCTCAGAAAGCACAGGAATAAACTACTAACACCTTTCAACAAACTTAGCTCTACGTCCAGACAATGCCACTTTGCTTTACTGTTTTAAAGCAGAACAAAGCCATGAAGGTATTTCCATGGGATATAAGGTCAGTTTAGGGGGAGTTAGCTTCCTGCAGAACAAAATCCCCTTGAAAATGTTTCTGTTATCTGTCCATCCCCCACACCAGATCAAAGCTCTCCTGCTCCCGAGGTCTGCACAACAGCTGCTGATTAACCTTGAACAGGCTCCATCTCCTTCTGTTGCAGTAATTGGAGATAGCACAGCACCCACGATGGCAGACTACTTTAAAAACAAGAAACTGGATTAAAACATGAATCATTACTATTACTGACTTGAGAGGGAACCGGAATAAATTTGTACCTTTCCCATCCCTTTGAAAGCACTAGTACTTCTTACAAGACTGCCACTTCATACAATATGGCCTGTTCTTTTTTTTTAATTAAAAAAAGCCAGAACATTTTATCTTCCAGTTATTCCCAACACAAACAGCACACAGAGATTACCCTCTAGATACGCAGGTGGATGAGCACGCTCCTCCCCACCTTCTGCTGCTGAGTGTGAAGACACACATTGCTAACAGACCTTGCTCAAAAGCCAAAAAGCAACCGCACTTCTCTGCTAGAGCTCTGAAATGATTGCCAGCTCCTGAGGATGATGAGGTTTCCACACTGCCACAAAACAACAGCTTTATCATACCCTTGAAAGCAAATCTAGCAATGAGATGCCATCAACACTTTTGGGGAGAGTTACCAGTCTGAATTATGACATTCACAAGAAAGATTCAAGCATTACCTTTACATTTTGACAGATTTTGTCAAATACCTTTTTCGTTTTCAAGACTGCCCGACCTACACCATGGCGATACAGCAATTTGGAAAGCCTACTATCAGTTGCAGTCGGGTTTGACAGGCTGCTACAGGACAACAGCCTTTTCTTGTGCTTGCAGGTTTCTGGGCAGGCAAGTCAATGGCATTTCTCATTTATTCCAAAATTAAAAATCAGTGCTCGCAGTACTATTTGGTAATTGACTGTGAATAAAACTACAAAAAATGAGAAATCAGGGAAGCGAGAAAAGTGCACAGCAAGTTTCCTTTACCAACTGGATCCACAGCTTCAGGACCTGCTGTACACGATCATCAGTGGATACCACAGACTCCCGCAACACCACCCCTACACTCTGTCCCCCACATCTTAGCTTGAAGAGGCGGAGAATTTTAATCTGTTAAAACTCAGTCAGGAAGATAAGCAATTCAAAAAGACAACGCGTGGGTGAGGAGAAAGAACAGGGGGGCAGTGACTGGCCACAGTGGGGAGGTGAAAGTTACACAGGGAAAAAGAGCTTGGGTTCACTGTAACCTTTCCTTCATTGACTATATTTGGGTGGGGGGTAGCAGCAGCCAGGCAAATGACAGACCTCCTGGTACATCCATGGTCATCTTAAAAGTAGCATGTAATTGTCTGCCTTTATTTGAATTCCTAAAGAGGAATATACAACATGCTCACAAACATTCATATTTTTCTAAAACCATATTTTTTATTAGTCATGTGTACAAATGCAAAAAAAAAAACCCAAACCAAACAAAAAATAATACCAACAAAACCCCCAAAACTTTGTTTCCTTAAAACCAACTGAGTTCTAACTCATCTGTATACATGCACACACCCCAATTCTTCAGCCACATGAGTTGAGGGGTTTTTTAATCTTAACGAGTATTTTGACAAAGAACCAAGGAAAGACAGTGCACATACAAGCAGCAGGGGAAGAGAGACTTGACTCTAGAAACCACTCACCAAAGCTTACAGCAATGTAGCAAGAGTAGTCATCCCAGCATGACTACCCAAACAAGCCAATTTAAATCACCATTAGCTCCTGCTAACATAGTCTTTTCCATATTGCCTAGGAAGTTTTTACACTGCCATGCATCTCCACCACCAACTCAGGGCCAAGAAGACAGGCTGTCAAAATACCCACAGCTCACCCACCACACTTGGTTGTGCTTGGCAGTCCTCAATCCAAAAGCTACCGGCTCGACAACTTTTTGCTTATGCTACATGACAAGCTTTATAAACTCACATCAAGGTGGAGAAGGATTTCTAAATCCAGATGTGGGAAGTCATGCTAGCACTTCTCTTCACACTCCCTCCTTCAGCAACCCTCTTGGGACTGGTGTCTCAAACACCAGTGAGGCAAAGCAATGGTAGAATTACCTCCATCTTCTTCACCACCCTCCTTATTGGGGCTTACCAACACAACTTTGTTTTTCTTAAGAAGCTTCACCCTTAAAACATCCCAGCTATCAGGTTTGCGGTAGGTTGCTAAGTGTCTTAAATCCATTTTCACAAATGCTGTAAAACACCCTGGTGTTTTCTTGCACCTTCCTCTTGCCACTCCTGCCTGAGCTGGATGCAAAGCAAAGGCCAGGGGAGCTTACTCATGAGCACTAGGCACGTGGATTGGGAAGAGACTGACCACTCTGAAACAAGGTTTAGTTTGAGACTGAACTTGAAAGATGCTTCTCATTCCCCACCAACAAAGCTCATGGAGAGTTTTGTTGGCAAAATGAAAACTTCTGCTTGCAAAGCTAGATGTTTAGTCTGATTTAAAAAAATTTATTTAGGAGGAACATCTTAAATTTGAGTATATTAAAGCTGATTAAGTGTAAAAAACTCGCTCCTTTGACATTTGGATCCTGAAGAGAGGCATTTATCACTTATTTTCATGAGACATTATTAGGCTTATCAGTCAAGGAACTGTTTAGTTCTTAACAGTGTTCTACAATGTACCTGGACACTGACTTTTTAGAAGAAAATCTAATAAAAAACAACTATACAGTACTAGTTATTCCACAGATACTAGCTGTGCTATACAAGCATGGGTATGCCTTGTCTAGAGGGATATTATACTGCCTCAGCCTAATTTAAATTTGCAAAGCAACGAAATTTCTGATCAAGATAGATTTTCTACCATTGATCAATTTTTGTCAGCCATCTGATTTTATTCTAGTGGTATCTACCAAAGCCTTCTCACATCAAGAAGAATCATTGATAAAATGCCAGTATTGCACCTGAAAGCACCCAGGAAGAAGTGAATTTAGCAAGGCAAGGATTACTCCTGGTTTCTAGGAAGCTCAGAGGTCTTGTCTTTTTATTTTATTTTTTTTTCTTTCCCTTCTCATGCCAAACAAGCAGGCAATTCCAGGAAAACTTACCTTTTGACAAGTGGGATTCTTGTGTGAAAAAGTAGTTCAAATTAAGCAGCAGACTGTGCAAGGTAACAACCATACTTAAAAAATGCTCCCAAGAATAACACCACAGTTTTCACTTTGCAGGTTACTGGCATCAAAGTACAAAAGGTTCCACTTTAGCTTTTACTTCTATATTGCCAATTGTCATGCTTCTTTTACAGTTCTAACAATATCAGAGAGACTTTTTTTTTTGCTTACATCTCCCTGCAACTCAAGAATATCAGTTTACAGGAGTCATCTTCCTAGGTAAGAGTAGGGATGGGCAGGTAGGGAAAATATTTCCAGTCTTAATTGTTGCAGAAAACAGCTATGAGATCAGAGTCTTAAGAGAAACACAAACTAACCCACGTAGCCCACATTCTTTATAAGAGTTTTTTTGGGGGGGTTTCCCCCCTCTTCTTCCAAGCTTCATATTTTCCTAAGATTAAAACTCTTGATTTTTCAGAGACACAATCACACTTGGGCACTGTAAGAATTTGCAAAACTGTATTCCAAAGCTAAGAAATTAAGCATGAAAAGGACAGAGAAAAGAGAGTAATGGACCAGTCAGCCCACAGTTCTTTCATTTATTTCACTAACAGGACTGTTGATTATTGAAAATAGGAGAATTTTAAATATCAGGTCACAACTTCTTTTTCCAAGTTTTATTGATCCCCTCACATCGAACTTGCAACAGACGATTCAGCAGACTTCACTTCTCTTTGTAGCTTTGCTTTCACAATATGATCACTCCATGTCTCTATTTCAGCACAGGAACACAAGTGTATAAAGTCTGTAATTGCACCAAATTATTTATTTATATTGCTAGTTCATGCCTCAAGATTTTTTTAATTTTTTAAAAAATCAATCTTATTTGGCAAGCTACATGGGGTTTGCCCTATAAACACCAGAACCCCTTCCTCACTTTGCCCAACTATCATGTCCTACAGATGTCAACAGGACTCTGCATATGATTAAACATCTGTAGAATAAGGACTTGCTATAGTTAACGTGCAATGGAATATAGAAACTAGAAGGAACAGATGAAAAACACTGGGCAGCTGGTAAATGTGGATGTACTGTTGGACCCGTTCAGAAGCATTTCCAACAATCATTTCACCCTTGCCTTTCTGATGGCCCATCCAGCTGCTCTGACCCCATGCCAAGGAACAAATCCCAGATATGCTCTGACCACAAACAGTTGATGGCTTGGGGCTGCACCAAGCTCAGCAGGTGGAGCTCAGGTCCTCCATTCTCATGAGCCACAGCGATTCAACTGGCAGCTTTCCCCAGCACCGCCAACTCCCCGCTGTTCTCGTGCCCTGTCACGAGTCAGGGGCAATGTCCTGAACCCAGGACCAGCACCGTTTCACCACACCAGCTCCAGCAGCTGAGATGGTCCCACGGCCCTACAGTCTGCCCCTCGCACACCTCATCCCAACAAACGGCGGGCATCATGGCCCCTGCCTGTGCCCTCCCTCCCTTCCATGCTCCGGGGGACTGCAGAAAAAGCAGATCTTGGCACTGAGGTCCTAAGTTGCAAGGTTAGTGTTAACAACTTCTCACACAAATTTGTATCCTGCAAACCACAGGAACCAGCGAGCAACACTACATTGCCTGTCTGGGGATCACCTGAGGAACACACAACCAATTAAGCAAAAAGTAATGGCAGGCTTTATCATTTAAGGGCCGAGCCCTGGCTTGTTCCTGTGCACCTGTGGCACAAAGCCTGGCAGGCTGCACCGTGGCCTTTTACACCAGTAACACACAGAAAAGGTGCAACTTTGTAGAAAAGAGAGTTTGGAATCTATATTGAGGACAGATTTAGCAACAAAGCTTGTATTTTAAGTGCAGTTAGCAAGCCATGAAGTTCAGATAGAAGGCAGCATTTCATGCATGTGCTTTGATCAGTTTTGTACTTTACCAGCTTTAAACTTCTTCCAGAGAAGAGGTGGTGCTTTGCAAGGGTTTCTGCTGCAGAGCCCTGTCACTGCTGCTGAATACCACTGGTATGCACAGTTGTAAGGAAAAAAGGCAGCCCAAAACACTGCATTCATTATATCCCGCCTCTCAAGGTCATAACCCCCTGAAAAGCAACCTCCTACTTTTGCTTAGTCCACTTCTTCTCCCTGACTAGATACATTTCCTTCCAGCAATGCTACTCTTATTAGCATATGTGGTTTGATTTTTCTGTAAGTGTGCAACTATAAAATGAAGCACATACAGGGCGAGTCACCTGACTCATTATGGCAAGTCATTTATTCCTGTATTGGAATTTTTTCACCTATATTACATACAACAGAAGTTCCAGAAATTGACTTATTTTAAAAATTCATTCACCAAACTGCCAGAAGAGAACACCTTTAGTAGAAAACCCAGAAGCAGGGCAGGTATTTCTATCAGCAACCCTTCTCTTCTCCCATCACGGATACTCTCATGCCATATGCTGGACTGAGCCCTGTAATTTCATACTGCTTCCCATCTCGCATCTACACACAAATCCCCCCAGGCAGGTCATACAAAGCAGCTCACAGGTCCCTACCAGGTACAACAATATACCTTTCCTCATGGCTTGTAGCATCTTTGCAAAGCAGCTTAAAACCTGCACCCCACCTTTCAGCAGAAGGTGTGTCGTGTTTCTTCACTTGCAGGCACACCTAGAGATGTGACACACTCCCATTCTGTGTCCTTGTCTTCATGACAGGGATGAACATTTCCTGCATCTGACGCTGATTCTTCCCCCCCTGCCCCCCATGCATGTTTACAGGAGCTGGTAAGTGTTAACAGGAAAGATGACTACCTCAACCTAGTACTTGTGGCAGAGGCAGAAAAGCAGAAACACAGAGCAGTTGCTTCTGTAACTTTTTTTTGCATGCATGCATGTTTTACTGTAGTGCAAACTGAGAGAAGATTTACTCTGAAACTAAGTCACAAAGCAATTAGAAGAGCTTAACACAAGAGAAGTAATTTAGAGCGTTAACACCTGACAAACTGGGCATTTATCCCGGAGATAAAGGAGGAGTACAAGGAAATGCATCTGAGCTGAGACTCTCCTAGTTTGCTACATCAGTGTGCAAAAGTGTAAGCAAACCGGGGTTGAACAGCTGCATGCCTCTCAGCAGGCAAAGGGCCTTCTCAGCCAAGTAATTTCGGCTATACATTGTAATCCCCCAGAGGTGCATCATTCATATATCAAGGTGGGAACCCCTTGCACCCAAGCTCTTTCCATTAGCCAAGATTAGCTCAAGCAAGAAATGGAGCATCACTGCACCAGAGAGGGACATTTCCCCCCCCCCCCTCATTTCTCCAGGATCACGTCTGAAAGCAAACCACACTCTCTACTACCAACATGATACTACCAAAGTGACTGCGCGATAAGTTCAAGTCAAATTAGCAGGGTGCCTAAATTAAAATACAAGTGTACCACTCAGAATGCAGTATTACTGATTCTTGTCCACCCACAGAGGTAAATTTTACTTAAACAATTAAAAAACCACAAAAAAAACCCAAAACAAAACAAACCTTGAAGTATATGGATGTCATAGTATCCAAATGCCTGCACAAGCTTAGACTGGGAATTTTCCATGACTGCTTGACACAGTGCTATTAAAACATATTTAATTTTACTCATAATCAGATTTCTATGGCAGTAAAGAACACAAGTCTAAAACAAATATAAATGCCTTCCTCTGCCTAAACACAGCCAATATCTGTTACTACTTTCCACACTCGTAATAAAGTCACTTCTCATATTACTACACTGTGAGTCAACAAAACAGCTATTTGTTGGGTCTGGGTGGTGTTTTTTTAATAACTCCTAGGTAAAATGAAATTACCTAAACACTGTTGGAAAAACATCTTTTCCACAATGTTGAAGCATGGAATTGTGCAAAGAGAAGCATTATATGGGCAAATTAGTGTAGAACAGAAGACGATTCTAGAAAGCCTCCTTAGTCAGAAAAGAGCACATGCTTGACTCCAGCTGATGTGAATGCGATGCACATCCAAGAATAAATGAGTGCTTCTTAAGCCCAGAGCTCCTTTTGGAAAACTGCCCAAACTCGGTTGCCTGGAGGAGAACCTGTCCCTATTGAATTACTCTCAGAAGTGGCATTTCAAAAAAAGTGAATGTTTTTAAGCATGTTACTGCTTTAGCCAAAATGGTATTTTTACTCTTCAAAAAATCAAAATGACAGCCTGATACCATTAATCTCAGAGCAACAGAACCTCTGAGCAGCATCTTGCTCAGGATTACCAGCAAACCCAACCCCACACGACAGTCCCGCTGAAGGTGGTGCCCCTGTGGCACTCCATAACACCAGGACATTTGAAACCACAAAAAGCCGCTTATGCTTTACTGCAACCAACGGTGTTCCTCCACCGCCAGCTCTGTGTTAGCATCCTCCAAGCTTTGACTTTGCTGGTCAAAAAGACTTTGCTTTAAATACAACCAGTTTTCTTTTCCAAGACGTCACAATCTCAAAATGGAACAATAACTTTCTGCTTACTGCATGTACTACCTCTAATCCCCTATGCAGCATATAAAATACTTCATTCTGCAGGGAGGAACAGATTTCCTCACCTGTAAGGAAATTAGTTTTGAGTCCTTGGAGCTGCACACTACTTTCACATGTGCAGCAGAAAATACTGCAAAGCGCAAGGACTATGTGCCTGCCCCCTCACCAAGTCAATCAACCAAAACTTGGCCCCTTGCTTAGCATGCACAGTAGATCTGGTTCTATTCACAGTGGCACAAGGGCGTGAGGAGTGAGCCTTATGTACTCTCTATCTGGGAAAAGGGGAAAAAAATGTTGTAAATAGAAAATCCTGTAATATTTTGCGACTAAAGAACCAAGGCAAAAGCAGATTGAATCACTTGTTGAGGGCTGCAAGTCTTTGGCAGATGCAGGGATGCAGCTGAAATCATCCAAATCCCACAACAGCGTTCACATGACATCACCTTCCCTCTTGCTCACGGGCAAGTCCTCCTACAATTTCCCTGCTGCTTCAAGTACCAACTCGTCTTTGTTTTGAAGAGGTGACTATATTTTCATCATAATTCTAGCTGCTCATGGATATGATGAGCACAGCTGAACTCTGCAGCGTGTTTATCACCAAACTGAGAACTTTAAGAGAGCACCTATACAGTATTGTTTTGGTCAAGTCTTCAGTTCGCTTTCATCTTCGGCTATCCACAAGCATGCATGTTTATGCGTAAGTGTGACTGTCAGAACTGCCTATATTTTTATACACATTTTTTCATGATCTCTCCTTGTCCTAGGAGTTAAATCGCCATCTCATATTGACATAAGAAGATCCCATTTGTAGGCCCATAGCTAGCAGTCTGCAGATACACATGCTTCACTTTAATTCCTCAAGATCACGTTAAGATCTATCTCAAACATATCTGACATCCAGAGGTAATACACAACTTCAGCCAACTCACAAGGAGTTTGTTTGGTGGTTTTTTCCCCACCCCATATGCTGTACAAGACTATTCCTCAGGTAAAACTGTATCCATTTTTTTTTTTGCCTAAAAATAATTTATGAACACATTTACATAAATAAAATACGTGATTACGTTCAATGGTCCTGTTGCGAAAATAAGTTTCCAGCAGAAATTTTTCCCAGCATGTCAATTCTCGAATATTCAAGAGCAAGCACGGGCTGGCCATGAGTCACCTGCATGCACACACACCCACACCCACCATGCCTGGGGTGGCTGCATGAGTAACGTGGACAGGGCTGCACCACAGGTGCTGAACGTTACCTGCCCAGTAAAACTCAGATACTACTTTACTGACATAACAATGTATAATGTCATACACAGCTTCTTCCTGCTTATTTCAAAGAGGGAGCCATGTCCAGTTCTTCTTTATGTCCATTTTCTACACAATGCCTCCAACTTAAACCTTTTTTTTTCTCCTAACAGCGGCTCTCATGATACCATCTGATGCCTGAGGGACACAGGATAGCATGTAATTACCTCTATCCAGCACTACTGCAATTTAGTTCTTCAACAGTTAGGAACCACAAGACACTGTCCTCTACACCCGACTTCATACACTGCTCCACTTGCTTTCTGCTAAATTAAGGGAAGGATCATTAATTCTCAGCCTTCTGTGGGCCAATGGGTAGCACAATTTGCACTCCTCCAAAGCCGATGGTCTCTTAAGGACAGCTTCCTAAAAAGCAAAAAAATTTCCTGTGGAACCTCAGAGTCAATTCTGCGTATCTCCACTACAGAAGTCACTGGTGGCAAATGTTCTTCCCTCAGCACAGGTCATGTACTGCATCAGTAAGGAGACAGCTTGATGGCTTCATTAAAAAAAATAAAAATCAGAAATAAACCCCCTGATTTCTAGCTTTCCAGGAACACACCTGCAATAAAAGCAGCTCTGCAGTCAACATACAAATCAACGTAACAATGACCCTGAGATGGATTTAAAAATGGCAGTAAGTTAGACAAGTCAGCTGTTAACAAAGCTGCATCTGTGTGGAGAGCACAGAGACCTGACAGTGACAGAGATGTCCTCCCCTCCTCCCAGATGGTGCGGACATGGCTGTGGAGGCCACACCAGCGCTACAGGATAAGGGGGGGACAAGGCAGCAGCATGCCTTGTGTGGGGCTATTTCACCCCCCGTGACCACTTGGGAGTTACAGCAGCAATGCAGAAGGGCACTCCTGTGGGCATTTTAGTTGGAGTAGCTTTGCAGAAGCTACTCTTGAACTGTGGTCACTACTACTTAATTTGTTCCTAGATCAGCAGTAGTTACCTACTGGATTTTAATAATTTTGACTGGCTACTGTTAAGTAGAGTTTCAGCAGTTTCCTGAGTGTCAACGATAGTGTTCGCTGAGTCTGAATGGTTCGGGTTGGAAGGCACTTTTAAAGACCATCTAGTTCAAGCTCATTGCTATGGTCAGGGACATCCTTCCCTAGATGTTCATTAAGTCTCCTGTGGCAAGCTTGGACTATGATGTGTAGGAAGCCAAGAGACTTGTACCCAGCTAGAAGCCAAAACCACAAGGTATTTCAGAACATGCTTAATTTTAAATGCATGAAGACTCTTCTCTAATTCAGGTGGAACTGTGTCCCACATTCATGCTAGGATTACCAACCTTGCTGAATCAAAGTCTCTTTACTTATTTTAAGTAGAGCAACATCAGGATCTAAATCTCCATGGAAAAATTCCTACATCCTGATACTATGCAAGTCAAAACACCAAATTTTAGAAACCCAAGGCTCAACACTTTCTCCCACTGCCTATTTTGGGTTCACTATCATTAGCCATGATCGCATAGCTTAGCTATAGACCACCAAAACTCCAAAACTCTCCTGTGCCTTTAAAGCCACACACACACACACACCCCTTCCCTTTGCCAGCAACTTCCCCCTCCTGCCCAGCCAGAAGCCGCTATCGCATCCGCTTGTTTGGAAACTGCCAATGTCTGCTGATAAGAGAAGCAAAGCTCATGGTCCAGGAACGGTCTGCTCACCTGCATTACCCCCAGCTCAGGAAAGACCTTTGGAACAGCCCTCTCAGCTGTCGGAGAGCTGCTGTGCAAAATGCACACAGCCAGCCACGAGTGTGACACAACACCAAACGTCTGACTCGGGATAATCCCGAGAGCATTGCACCTTTAGTATTACTTTTCAAAGGAGCCTGAGAACCATAACATGTCCACAACCACTCTTGGCATTGAAGAGGAAAGAGGACACAAGCATCAATGCTTGGTCAGTCAACACCAAGGCAGAAGTCTAGGCCTGAAGACGAACACCCCAGTTCTGCACCAGTTAAGTCAGAGAGGTTAATGATTATTTAGCTACTCATGCAAGCCCCAAAGTTTGTCACTCAATTAGGCTGAAATACACAGCTGAGTGTAAAAGGTAGCTGCTGCTTTAAACAAAGACTTTAAAGTTTAATTTGTGGGAGCAGCACCGTACACAGTACAAGAAACCCAACAACACAGATTGCACAATGTGCCCCATTGGAAAAGGTTAATCCCCACACCTGGAGACTAGGAAAACCTGCCTCCCCTCTGAAGCCGCTCCCAAACTCCACAGAGGACCAAGGGTCACCAGGACTCTTCCAGGTTCCCCGGAGCAGTCTCAGCACATTGCTACTTCTGGCTGGCCTGTGGCATCCTCCTCACCGCCACAGCAGGCATCTGTCCTCAAGGAAGAAAGTCAGTCTGCTCCTTCACAAGCCGGCAAACCAGGTTTTTTTTCCAGAAGACAAGACTTACTCATGCACTAGGTACACATTAGCTGCTCCTCTACACTGTTTCCATGTTGCTCACCCAATTACAGACACCGATTTAGAAAAAAATTCAGTGTTTTATCAAAACTCTAAATGTACTGACAGAATAGAGATGCTGCCCTGCAGGAAACACAACTTATTAAAAGTGAAATGATTCATAAATTCACGTTATTTATTTCAGACTGGGGCCAAACAGTTTTTGCCATGTATGCAAGTATACTTAAAGACCTTTCTTTGAACAGAAAACAGCACAAGAGCAGCTATTTTTAAAGCTATCTAAAAAATGGCAGAGCATAACATACCTTACTTTTTACCACATGGTAAAGATGAAAAACACGAACACTCTCTCTTTCATCCTAAATGAGTAACTCTGTTTATAGCCAATAGTGGTTACCACTTCTGAACTTATTTTTTCTCCTCAACAAACCACCTTTCCAGCAGAGAATTTAAGCTTTCAGCTATTTAGGTGTTTTTGATAGTTTTGCTCAGGGTGGCTTTTGAGCTGTCAATAAACTTCCCAGGTCACTGAAAAATAAGTAAACAAATGGCAAAATTTTTATACTGTTTCAGTTAATTTCAACTACAAAAGTCAGAAAGAGGGAGCAGATATACAAAATCAAATTGCTATTTTTTGCTTTTAAATAATCCTGAAGCATCTCATGGTCGTATGTTTCCTCCTATGCAGACATTCCCTCAGCTGCACCAAATAATTTACTTAAATTTAAGAAACAGAAAAAAGCACATTCAATATACAGGAATGTCAGGTAACACCAGCATTAGCAAGGAACAACAGGTTAATATAAAAAGAAGGCATAAATATCACATTTAGATCTACACCGGCAAAGAATACAAGATATTATTTTCCCCCACCCCTTTCTTCTTCATTGGTAATGAGGAAAGGAAGCAACAGCACACAGCATTGCAGCTGGAGTACAATGAAGTATCAGAAAGCTAAAGAAATATACACACCCACAGAAGAAGCAGCAGCTTATACAGAAATAGCTTTGGGCTTATTGGCATAGCCTTTTCTTTATTAAAGTAATTCCAAGGAACATCCTAGCTTCCAGGTCATCCTGGATCCTTCCACAGGTGAAGCTGTAAAGAGCGGACTTCCCAATGGTCCTAAGTACCTCTGGCAGTCTCAGGTAAATTTGAAATCTCCCCATCTTCTAACAATTACAAAGATCTGATAAAAATCTATTTCCTGAAGAGCAAGTGGTAGCACCATGACTGCTCTTCTGGAGAGAAAGAGCTGCTCACTGATTACTAGTTACTCTGGTACAGTGTCTGTAGGGGAAGACACAATCACATGACAACAAAAATTAAGTAGGAATTTCAGTGCCAATAAAACTAAAAAGGGCAATTTTTACTACAATGATATTGCCACCAATGGAGCAGTACTAACAAATGTCAAAGTCTTATTTTTTTAGGACATGTTACTGCAGCTTTCTCAAAATTTCCCCAGCTTTCTCCAATAAGCCTTTGTGAAACTATCCAGAAGCACGTCATTGCTCCATGCCACCAAAGGAAAGATTTAGAAAGACAACCCTAAAATGCAAGACTTTCCAAGCTGTTGAAATCTATAATACCAGAGACCCAACCAGAAAAAATACACTCAAAACCTACAGCTAGGAAAACTCCAGCTGGCATCAGGACAGTAACAGAAGAATATTCTCTGGCTTCGATAGGAATTGCAAAGCAAAAAAAAAAAGCTCAATTTATGCATTTTAAAGCAGTAGCTATCAGACATCGATGTCCTGCCTGACAAGGAGACCCGTCTGAGAAGCCGTCCTGCTAAAGCATCTGCTCCTGCACAGAGCCCCGAGCTCCTCTCCTCCACATCCTCAGGAGAGCCCTGGATCTGCTGCTGCAGGTGTCTGGACCTTTGCTGCCTTGAGCCCTTCTTGTCCCTTCAAATTAGCCACTGATAAACATGCACTCACTCTTCTTTCCTAACAAGGGATGACTCCCATCTACATACAGGGCAGGAGGCACATCCCTCTGCTCCAGGACAGCTGCAGCTCACGCTGCCTACCAAAAACTCTGATGCCTTACAGCAGAAAAACACCCCCAAAATCCCAGGAAAACAGCAAAGCTTTTGTGGCCTCTCTGACTGCATAAAGGGACTATGCACTTTTCATATCAAATATGTGCAAGCAGTATAAAGGATTGATTCTGTAAGCAGCACACAAGTTCAAGAAATCAAAATTCAGAATTACAGTTTGTATTTGCCTGACTCCAGAAGCACCTGGAAAGCAGTAAATGCTGAATATCACAACTCAAATTAAAAGGATCCCGTGACAATGCTTCAGTAAGGTCTGCCAAGGAACAAGCCACTGACAAAGCATCACTGGATGCTCACAAGAAAATGAACAGATTTGGGTACCACCTCCTGTCCTCCAACAGCTGCTGATGGCATCTCCACCTTAACTGCACAGTACAAAGGCATCCTACTGACAAAGGTGTAACTATGCAGTAAAAGTTTAATACAACTATTTCATTACATTGCAATTAAGTTTATTCACGGGCTTCTGTACAAAAAACCCAGGGAGTTTACTGCTGTACCAGGGCTGTAATCATTTAAGGTACTGAATCACCAAAGCAGAACAATGGCAGAAATGGTGCAATAGAAACACAGAAACCTGGAGGCTCAAAACTAACACAAAACAGAGAATCACCCTTTTGCTGCAAATGCCATGCAACTTCATGCCAAAATCCCATCTGCCATCTGTCAAAGCTTCTCAGGTACAGTACGCAAAATATTAGAAATATAACTGCAGGGGGGGAAAAAAGGGGCTGTTGCACAAATTGTGTTTTCCAGCTCAGATGTGCATGTTTGTTTATTCCTTGAAATAGTTTATCAAGTATCATGCAGCGGAATCTGACTCTGGGAGTTTCAACAAAGAGCTCGCTTCATTGGACACTCTCCTGGTACACAGTCTGAAAAGCAGGAGGAAATGCCACCCTTCAAAGCCCTGCTGTAAACGCTACTCTCATTTTCTTCCAGGGAACATACTAACTGATTGCACACACCAAACAAGCATATCCACTGTACCCACCACCAGAAAGCTGTAATGAGGAGATAAACCCTCATGACAAAACCATAGTCTATATTTAAAAGGGAAAGAGATCCAAGATGATGACCAACAAAGCAAGAAGTCTGACCTACAGATTCGTTGTCTACTCCTTGTCCTGATGTGAACTCCAGTGTCCTGCCAACTTGGCTCTTTTCTGAAGCAAATAAAAACATACCCTAACCAAGACACATAGTTGTTTTTTGACCCACTAAAATGGTCAAATAGAAGTGATCTCCACTGCTTCTGTAAACTTGATGGTACGTTAAACAAAGGGCTTTGACTTTTCCTCAGGATAAACAACTTCATAAGAAAAACAATCCCAATCTCTTAACAAATATACTTAACTTCATCTAAGTAAACATTTTAAGGGCGTGCTAAATAGCGACAGCTAAAATAGGACCAAATAATCCATTTCCGCTAACGCTGTAAACATCACTACTTCTTCCAAACAAGGAATAAACTTCTCTTATCTCTGGTCCCCAAAATCAGGGCTGAACACAAAGGGAAGGCGTGAGAATCTGCCCAAAGAAATCCTGCATTTCTCCTAGCAAGGTCGGGAAGAAGGATAATAGACGCACACAGGGCACAACTTCAAAGTCATGCAAGGTTTGCCAGTTGCACCACCTTCACAATCCAGCATAGTTTCAAGAACTACAGAAATGTTTTCTCCACACGTTGGAAAGCTCATCAAAACGAGTTTTCTAAAGCCTGTTGAAAATTTGTAAGAGGGAGAAAAGACAGCCAAAGGGTTTGGGGTGTTAACTTTGATGACAACTTTCAGAAACACTCAGCTTTGTAATTCCAGCTGGAGTTAATGGCAGCTAGCGGGCATCAACCAAGTGAGCCTCGGGTCTCTGCCCAAGGTGATGCTACAGGCACCAAAATCAACTCTGACTTCGAGACCATGACGGTAGGCTTGGACAGGAAGGTGTCATTCCACCAGCATTACCATGTCAATAAGTTAAGAACAAAAAAACCAACCCAAACAATCCTCAGTATTTTCAATGACTACTCCAGTACAGGGGCAGGCATCCCATGATAAATACCCTTGGGTAAGTTTGGTCAGGGTGGGAATATAGTTTTGCCCCCAGGGGAAAAAGCAACAACTTTCCTCTGCTAAGGTATCCTTACTGCATCTCCCACAAAGGCACTCTCCAACACAAAACGGAAACTTGTATTAATACACTACTGTATCGCTGACTTATAATAAAGGATTACTGAATAGCTTCCCAAGAATATATAGGAAAAGGCAACATCCACACATCAAAGTGCACTTAGACTTTTATTTCCCAAGTCCCCCAACACAGCTGTTCACCCCCTGCCATCAGCCAGGATCATGAGTGAAGACACAGTCTGGCTCCTGAAGTCTGCTGCTGAGCTCCCCTCTCCTCCTTCTCCTTTCCCTCACTGGGAACCAAACAACACCAAAACCCAAATAACTTCATAGAAGGATTTAACCCATCATAGAGATTTCTTCAATATTCACTTTTGCTTAATATTTACTCAAAAATCTCTAGTGAAGCTCTCCACAACATGAGGATTACATACTTTGAACAAAAAGAAAGTCTGATACCTTCAACTAGGCAAAACGCCCCACTCAGTGAAGCAATTTAAGTACATGCTAAAATTTAATTGCTAAAATGCATAAACATACAAATACGGGAACCCTGTTCAACTCTGAAGACTGGCAGGCCACTGAATGGTACAGAAGATTAATAAAGTCTATCCTCCAGGATGTTTTCCTTCAGCACACTATTAATCCTAGAAGGAGTAAAAGGTATTATACTGACTCTTACATTCAGGCTCTGCTCCAACGTGCTTCAGTCTACCCACCAGAGGCAGGGACACTGAGACACATAAGAAATCTAGCCTATGAGGTATCAGATCTGAATTTTCACTGCAAGTCCAGAAGACCACGGAAGTGACCACCACCTTTCTCTTTTGAAGACTTCCTTCCATACAAAGAAGTAAACTGCAAAGTTTTTCTCAAAGCCTTAAAAGTGCTGGAGTATCCTTTGGTTTCTTCCAATTGCTGTCTGTGACTGTTCCTTCTTAACAAAAAATAACTAAGCACAGAATTGCTCACTAGGAAAAATTACAAGATCTCATCTAGAAACTGTGTGTTAAACTCCTCTACAGAAGAGTTTATGCCAAATGGAAATGTTAACTTTGCTCCGCAAAGCCAAACACAGCAACTTCTGCCATGCTTCAAGTCTGAACCAAGATCAGGTCTGTTCCTAATAAGATATTCAACAAGGAAAAATATACATTACCAAGTTCCTCCAACATCGCCCATGCTTGAGATTTCCATGCAAACCAACCAAACAAAAAAAATAAATCTGAATTATTTACCAAATAAGGTGGCTTTTACAGGCTAGACTGAAAACCAGTCACTTGGCCACAAAGGAAAACAGCACCTAAATGGAGGCAAAAGTATCTACATTTACCAGTAAAACTAGCACAGGAGTGATGTGTTCACAGCTGAAACAACTCAGCAGCCTTCCCCAGTCAGTCACTGGCTTGCAGTGGGAAAATGTAATGCCAGTCATGATGTCTGCAGTACGACACCCTGCAGAGCAGCTGCCAGACACCCCGACTTGTATCTACACTGGTTGTCCAGCTGAGGACATCAAGAACAAGCATAAATGATGTGTGGATCTACCCGAGATGACAGTCTTGATCACTGACTTTGCAGAAATGAGTCTAGGAGTGGACTGCACATTCTCCCTCAACATCTTGCTACTTCTTACAGGTACATTCAGACATACTAGTGATCTTTACTCATTCCTTCTGTCCTAACAAACCTTTCCCAGTACACTTTTCCAACATAATGTTCAAATTTCCAGCATATCAAAGCAGTAACTTTTTCTTCAGCATGGACATAGTCACAAGGCAGATCTGGAAGATAGTTAATACCAGTTCCCATTCTGCATCCAAACTTTGAAAAGTCCTGTCTTTAAAAAAATGGAGTGTTTGAGCTAATTAATGGACTTTCAACCAAAAGGATAACCCACTTAGACTTTCTTAATCAGGGGGTTGTCCAAAACAAAGCTGCATTACAGTGAATATGACCAATGGATAATGCTCAAACTTCAGGCATCACAGGACATTTTAGAAAATCCTAAATAAGAAAAAAAAAAATCCCACAATGCAAAATTAGAACCAATAATACTCAAAAACCAGTAACTTGCCGTGAACTGTTGCCCCAGCACCAAGCCACCCTCCTTGGTGTCTCACTAGTGGTTTAAAATGTCATGTAATGATAAGTAACAAGAACATCAAGAGATATGAGAACACTTAAGCCACGAGCTTCTCATACAAGCCTGAAGTCATAATCAATCTAGCAAGTTTTGAGGTCACATCCCCAAACTTGTCAAGTAGCCACAGTTAGTGGCTTAAGGCTGGTAATTATTCCCCACCCCCAGCAAAAGTCTTAGTTCACAGTGACTTTTTACCTCCTACCAGGGATCCACCCAAAACTACCTTCCTGACTCAGACCACAGCTGGGGACTGTGATTCACAAAGGAAAAACACCGGCCCTGCAGCCAAAAAGGTTGGCAAGACCAAACTCCCCAGAGGACATGCTCCCCTCCAGCACTGCGACGGGCATGTGAGGCATGAAGCTGCTGCTCCTGACCCTTGCAGGAGACTGAGGCACCTTCCACTGCGGCAGCATCCACCCCAGAGATGCAAAAAGAAATTTCTCTTGATAGAAATTTTTTTTTTTTTTTTAAGTTACAGCAATTTTAGAAGAAAAAAAAAAAAAGGCAAAAAAAGCAGGCACACCATTCACTTGTTAGGGGTTAGGTCTGGATTTGTTCTGAGCAAACACAGTGACACTACACAAATACACACACATGCACACACACACACGCAGCCGCCAGTTGGACCTACCAATTTTCCTTGAGCTAGCTTCCAGAGACAAAAAACAAATTCATGAGACTATTTTTGTCTTACCAAGCTGAAACCCAAGATTCGGGCAAAACTGCCACAGTGGAAGCTCAATGTGGTACAACTGAGCCAACCGGCAGCGTAATTACTGATGAGGGCCTCCCCAAACCCTTCCTTCCATCTTCTGTGGCACGCTGGGGCAACAAGAACAGTGAAAGGTTGCAGGGTTTCTCAAGTTACCCATGGGACCAGTGCACTCCAGACACCACAGAAAGCTCAAGCTCCCCTTCCTTTCTGCTTCCTTCTCTCCTGCAAAGCAGTCCTCTCCCACCTCCATAGAAGCACAGAAAAAAGGTTGTGGAGCATTTCTGACAAAAGCTTGTGCCACCCAGCCTCAAAAATAAGTCAAGATTGGCTCTGTTTTCAAACACAATTCCCTTCTACCAGGCAGCAGCCTGTGTGACAGCTCCAAAACCAAAGAGCAAGCCAAAGAGCTTTGCAACCTTCACACTCATATACAGAGTTCACCAAATGAAAATACATGTAAAGAAAAACAACCTGGTTAAAGCAAAATAGCTTACACACGAAGTGCTAACACAAACATACAATTAGGGAAAAGACCAGGGGAAGAAAGTAACCATTTCAGTGAGATGTCACCAGAGGGTGAAAAAAAGCCAAGGCTCAGAAGCAGCCAAGACTGCAACGGTGGGGGGTTCCACAGCTCTCCTTTGGTTGAAGTCTGACCGAACATACCTAAAAAACCACGAGCAGACCCGGCACAATGTAGAGCCTCTATTCCTAATTTCAATAGTTATGTGTTTTGCAGCCTTGAGAGAATTCTTGTGTCATTTTACAATATTCACGGTGCCAGCAGGGCTGCTAGGCTCCAGCCCAGCAACGACTATGCTTCAGTTGCTCAGATCTATCTTATGAAAGGCACATGTGAAGTATGTGTAGTAGGCAATTATGACGACATGCTAATGATGAGCTGAATGTGATTTCCTGACTTGCAGAAATAAACCTACAAAAACTTTCTTTTCTTTCCAACTCTGTAAGGTAGTCCTGAGGCCCCGTGAAACATTTTCTACTCAAAACATAATGCTCTCTAATTAACCTAAAAATAACTGTTGAGAAAACAACCATCAGCTTTAAAAAAAACCTAAATATGAGGAGTCACAACTCAGAAACTTCAGAAAATCCAGCCAATGCCAACAGCCCAAAGGGGCACTGTTCCTTCTTGGCACGGCTTCGGCGCTCAGGAGTCCTCCAGAAATGAAGCCTTTATGCCATCTCTTAAGGGATGACAGTTTTGCCCCACCTGCCTGAAACGCAGCATTGCTGGTGTAAGCTACATCAACATCACAAATCAGAACGTAAAACCCCACACTTCTGCTTTCAACATAAATCAGGAGACCTCCGAGATTGTCCTAAAGCTGTAGGCTATGCTGCACAGCACAGCCAAATCCTGTGTGTACCGATGCTGAAATTTATAAGCATCACCGATTTTCATTTCAAGAGCAGAAACTTGGCAGTGCCACAGGCAGTGCCACAGTCATGCAGTGGCAGGGGGCAGTGAGCTTCTCGAAGGTCTCCATGAAGAGCTCTGCACTGGCTGGAAGCAATCTTCCAAATGCCACAGCACAGAAGCACCAAGGAAAAGTTTGCCACAAGCTGCATGTCTGAAATAAGAGCTTGCAGGCTCAGCAGGTACCACCTCTGACAGCTCCCTGAAGCCACGTTCAAAGCCTCCGAATTAATTTTTGCCCCATATCCTTCCCACAGAGGGAGGTTCAACACTCGCTCCTTCAGGACACGTGCTGGGAGCCCCGCCCTTAAAACAAGGTACACAAGCAAGTATCTCCAACTGCGGAAAAAGAAATGAAGGAAACCATTTTGAACTTGAGGTACCAGCAATACTGCTAAAAACAAAAGCATGCTGGACACAGTATCTGCAGCGCCTACCCAGCAAACCTCTGTGAAACATTAGAAACAGATCACTGGTACCTCTGTGATGATGATGTCGCTTTTATAATGCTCTCCAACATCATCTACCCAGACATGATAGACAGAAGGCAGGCGATGGAGTTGTTTTCCCCTCTTCTCTTCTATTTGTGGAAAGTAAGGTGGGGAAAATAAAATCCTTTATCCTTTAAGCTTGGCAGCAACTAAACACAATCAGTCCCTGCAGCCATCACTACACCCAGCAGTGCTGCAAGCTGCTCAGGAGCTCAGCACCAGCTCAGAGGTCAGGTTTGGACAAGGCAACCTCCAGAAGAAACTATACACCTCAGCCACTCTCTGACCTCAGCTGAGCCAGCAACCGCCACACTCCTCCTGCGACAAGGACAGCAGCCGTGGTTCAGCACAACACACTGCATACACAGGGCAAAGCGACTCCCAGCCTAAGAGGATGAATTTGACTTCTGCATCCACTTCCCCTGCTGCCCTGGCAAGCACTGCTTGGGAACTTCAGATGCTGAAGAGACAGTTTGAGCTTCCCCCTCCTGCCTTTTCTGGGCAAAATTTCCTTGTGCTCCATTTCATCTTGAGATGACTTCTCCTTCCATCATGGTATACATCCCCTTTCAGCAGGGATGCATTCTCACTGGAGAAAAGAAGTCTGACCTCAGTTACCACAAGATCTCTCCCTCGCGAGCACCTGATCTGTTGGCAAAACATATGGAAACGATTTTTTAAGGCTGTTTTGAAGAACACAGCCAAAAGGCTCTATTGCACACATCCATACTTCCAATTCTGAGTATGGTTCTCCAGGATTTCTACATGTTTTAACACTTCATATATGAAAACACAACTATGTAAATATACTGAAAAAGTTACAATTCCACCACTGACCTTCTTTCAAACAAAAGGAAGCACCAATCAACCAACAGCCTGAAATAGTTTTTAAAAGTCTTGGAAAATACTTCTCTGCATTTAGAATGCAACTTCACAATTACTTTAATATCTCCCAGCAATGAAAGCATTTTGGGGGGCAGGTTTCAGGCCTGACTCTTCTAGCCTAATTCTTTACTCAGCAATTTTTTTTAATTGGCTGAGCTAGAAAACTGGAATAGAGATGGAAATCGAGACTCTTCTGGAGACAGGTACAACCACTCTATATTCTAGGATGATCCTAGAATAAAAGCCATATAAGCAACAGCAAAGGAAGGAAACTGGGCAGGAAGACTGAGAATTCAAAGCTGTTAAGTCTCAGGTGACAGCAGCGTCAGCTGTTCGGCAGGAGCTTGGCATTTTTTCACATCACATTTAACACAGCAAGTCCCAACAGGAGCACCTCTGCTGCAATGGGCACGCTCCTGCGCTCCCGCAGTATCTTACCCAATAGCCTCATTTTCCTCCAGCAAACATCATGCTATACTGGGAACAGGTTAGAATCAGCACTAGCTATGGAAAAATATGGAAGAAATAGTAACGAAGGGGTCTTTTTTCCTATAACACTTCATAGTTGTACAGTACTTTTCTACAACAGTGAGACCTGAGGACACTCCTACCTCCAGTGCAGCAAATGCAGGCTTAGTAATGCTGAGGAACGACCCCTGTGAACTGCCAATATATGCCCTGCCAACCTACCAGTGCTTCTCCCAAACATAATCATATCAGTTGACTCTTATCGCTGTCAAATGGGGCAGAGCAGCCCAGGCCTGTTACCTGTGTCTTTCATCCAGCTTCCTCCTTCTGTGCACAGCAGCTTATTTTAGCGAGAACAGTAATTCTTTCAGATAAATCAGCAAATATTTTTGTAAAGAGCAGCTGCAGGATGTCTGCCTCGCACAAATTAAATTACCCCGCTAGTGGCTCAATCCAGCACCTTCAACAGACGTTCTTCTGCGGTAGCTGGGTCAGGCTCACTCCATTTCTGCCGTTGTGCCTCACGCTCCCTGTATGCGATTTAATATGCTCTGGTGTAAGGAAAGGAAAATGTTTCTACTTATGGGTGGGACTCTGGATGCCAGCTAAAGTAAAGGTGCTATATTTACTGATCTTTTAAAGTAATATCAACATGTTGAAAGGGAGTAAGTGTTCTTAAGAAACATCAAAGTCTGCACGCAGCAACCACAAATTAACATAAATACATGCTGAAGTACTAACACAGACAAGCAAAATTTACTTGCTTTTTCCCTAGGTCAAGTAATTTTGGCTAATAAGGGAGTCAAACCCATTAACTCTCTTCTTCACTTTTATGTAGGGCACGCCGCTGTACTTTGTGTCAAAGCGAATGACTTCAGATTAATTTTGCAGGGCTAGGCTAATACTACCATATGGCTCATGGCTTGCAAGCTTTTGAAAGGTAAGGGCTACATCCTCTGCAAGAAAAAAAAAAGTAATATTACTACTTAAGTCTGACTTATTGAAAGTTAATCCCACGCTTCTTCCTTCTTGTTGCACTTGACAGAACTTTTGTTGTCTGACAAATGAAAAGCTAACAAGCAGTAAGGTGTATGACCCTCTTTTATTTCCCTAATTGCTATTCTGGTAAACCAATCGCCTGTTTTTCTTGTGGGAGCATCAGCAGCACTGAGAACATGAGGGAAGTTATTTCATGAGGGCAAAGGACAGTTTTGCAGCTTAATCACAGCCCTTTAAAACAGATGCCCGGCTTGGATTTACAACTCTGACAGCGCAACTGCTTCAGCGAGAGGTGTGGTTAAAGCAGTTGTGCAGCTGGGCACCAGAACTCACGGCCCAGGTGCCGGCTTGCAGATTGCAAGCACACACAGAGAAGTGGCTGTGTTCATAGCGGACACCTCCTGTTCATAGGGCTGCGCCAACACTCGCTGGGCTGAGCAGACTTGATAAAATATTGTTGTATAAAATTCAGCTAGCTCAGACATACCAGAAGAGGACCCAAGTTTTGATTTTGGCGTATACCCTAAGTAAGTAGCAAAGCATCTTTGGCTTGGTTTCCTCACCCAGCACGATGGAGTTGTCAAGATCCACGAGATAATGGTAAAGCTCCAAACACTTTCAAGACCGGAGCCTCATTACTTTGCATTTCGCATCGGAAGATCTTGTCTGTGCTTAACAGCATGCACTTAGTAAAGAGACCTTAAAAAAAGACCGCCTAACAGCAGCCCTGCTTCTGAAACCTCCGTCCTTCGAGGCCCCGTGTGCCCCTGCCAGGCGGACAAAGTTCACTCCTCGGCTTTCGCGCGGGGAGCCCCTGGCGAGGGGGCCCCGCACCCGCTCCCCCCGAGACACGGCTTCGAAGGCGGCCACGCCGCCAGGCCCGGACGGGACGGGAGCGGGCGGGCAGGGACCCGCAGCGGCCCCG
>VZRW01004668.1:225637-263605 GCA_013398125.1 Aegotheles bennettii | reverse complement strand
CATGCTATTGGAATGTAACGCGCATGTCTGTCTACTGCATTGCATGTACACAGGTCTATGAAGCACAGCAACGTAGGAATTTATGAAAACCTTGAATCTGTCATTCAATAAAAGCAGCCTGTGTTTTTTTAAATGAGTGTTTCAGTAAATTACAAGAAACCATTACCAACAGAATAGGACCAGATTTATGCAGCCTAAAAATATATCACAGAAAGAATGAGCATTCTCTTGTGGTGTGGATGTATTGCAAAAGACTGTAGAACTCTTAAGACTTTTCTTAGGATTTCAAACAACTATGGAGAAGCACAAGCAGGAGAGATCTAGTAAGAGGGATCTGGGGAGCAGAGAGGGAGGGAAGAGCAGTTTGTAGGGTCATTCGAGCAAGCTTCTCTCTTTTCTCCTTTGTCTTCTTGTGGCAGTCCCATTCACAGTTTGTAAGTGCTAGCATCTGTGCTTCATAGGAAAGGGGTTTTGAAATGCAGCACTTCCTTTTCCCGCTCTGAAAATGACCCCAAACTAGCTTCTTGCTCATTTTATGCAATTGTTTTGGAATTTGGAAAACCCCACAGATATGCTGTACAAAGCTCCATACATCTATGAACATCTGGGGACTTGGCCAGTTCTGCACAGCTCCAATTTTCTTTTAGTCGGTAGAAATTCCTTCGCTGATTATGTGCCTAAGGTAAATTAGTTTCTTTTGAAACTGCTCACATGCATGCTGGCTCAGTTTTCAGCCCCGGTGAGGATCAGGAATGGACAGAAGGCTCAACTTCACCTCCCCAGTGAGACACCTCCTCTCTGGCCATAAAGGTCTCCCCACCTTGAGTGGGTCAGTGGAGAGGTGGCAGGCCAGTGGGCCCCTTTCCCCCAGCCTCTCTCTTGCTTCATGTAGCACAGCTCGTGCATTTGCTAGACTGGCTTTTCTCTCAGCTGCTCTGTTAGACTGTTTTAACACTCCTCACCTAAAACTGCTGCATTAAATGGGTCAGGCCGCATCTTCACCCAGCTTTTTTGATTATTCTTCCCTCTGCCTTTAGTTGCTAAAGATCACATTTGACCCAAATGTCCGATGAAAGACAGACATCTCTTCCTTCCTTAGCACCAAAGTGATCTTTGTGGTTGCAACTTCCATAAGACTCTGAGCTTTTAAAACAGATTTTAACCACTGCTGTCTCTATCAATGACTGGAAATCTCACACAGCATGCAGCTCTTTCCATGTCTGCTCTGGAGGCAAAACCAACTTGCTGACTGAAGCCTATTTAACTATAAATCGTATGTTTCACCTGAGCTGTGTTTCTTCACAGGGAATTTCCACAGACCAAATTTGTGGGGTCTTTTTTTAAAGATTTATTGCACTTGCATTTATTACAAAGTTTATAGACATGATTGCAACCCAATGAACTGTTAACTCATTCAGTACCTCAAGCACACTTGGTCAAATTCTAGTTGTTTATTTTTCAAAGTAACTTTTTCCCCTATTCTCACCTATCAAAATTGCCAGGCCACTGCAGGAGCTGTGACTCCCGGGGGCTGGGAGCACTGGGGGCTCCCCAGGGTGGGTGAGGGCAGGTCCTGGCAGCCAGGGCACATCCCACTGCCCCAGCCAGGAGGTGGGCAGCCAGGGGGCACTGGGCCGTGGGCAGGGTGTGGGGAGCCCTGGGGGTTGGGCAGGGGAGGTCAGGGCTCGTGCTGCCCTCAGGGACACTGGGGACCATAATTCCCTTGATTTTAGTTTCAGGACAAGTGATTTTATGAAGTACTGGATGAGAAAAAAATAAGAACTGTGGAAGTGCCTGTGGAAGGAACAATCACAGACACCATGGGTGTGATACCTTCTGTGCTGCTGGGCTGACCATATATCCAAAGCAGCAGGCCCTTTCTTTGTTTGAGATGTACAAATCCAAAGCTGTTATGTGGAGCTGGGTTGCCATCTGACAGTGCATTTAACCCTATCGGCTTGGGGTCTGGCAAAGGCCGGTAAGTATGTGTTGTTATTTTCAGTTTCTGACCAGAACCTCCCTCTGGGAGACTCTCAAGTTTTATTTTCCACACAAGAAAATGGTCTCTATTACAAGATTTCAAAACACAATTTCACAGCCTCCAGCCTTTTTTTCCCAATAACAACAGAGCCACCTCTTGATTTAACAGCTGGCAGCAGTGTGAAGATGGACAGCTTCCTAACTCCCTGTATTTTTACCTGTTTCCTGTATTCTACTCAGCCCCCAAGCACTGCCTTTGCAGAGCCTTCCTCTCTGTTGCTTGCCACCCTTAGGCTGCCTCTTCACCCCATCTTCCATATCATGAAGCAAACTTCATTCTGGGCCCTTCATGCAGCATCACTGCTCATGATGGCAGGCTATTCCGTACGTGCAGCTTCTGACACCCTTGGCAGTATGAGCCTCATTGACCCTTCATCTCATTTAAGTTTGCTGCTGCATTTCCTCCTCACCAGCATCTCTTACTCCAGCTTTTGTTCTCTTACAATCTTACTTGCAGCCTACTCATTTTAATTCTGTGTATCAGCTTGGAATATAGTTTTTAGAGAAGATAGCATAAAAAGATAGTATAAAAATGAATGAAAGCGTTTCTCATCTTCTTCTGAATCAGATTGTGAGTGTGTTTTCCTTGTCTTCATCCAGGAAGCCTGTTTAAAAACGTGCTTAAAGGCAACTTATAGTTACAAACCCCGCAGTTGCAGCTTGTACACATGGTCATTTATCAGGTAGTTAGACCTGTGCAAAGCATTTCTACCCCTCTCTGAAGGTCACCACCCCCGAAGTGGAGTTCAACAGGGGAACCCAAGAGGGCACTTTTTGCTGCCTCAGTGCCACGTAAGGCAGGTTAGTTCAGAACATTTCCCCTAGCAATTTAAATTAGGTCATCCTCAATTCTGTGGAGGCAAACAAGGAATACTCACACTTTCCTTGCTGCTGGCAGTGCTATGGAAGGAAAAAGTCTTCAGTAAAAGGGCAGCAAACCCCAGTCATCTCTTAAGCCACTGCAGCTGTTCAGTCAGCAAATATAAATCAAAGGCTGCCTTCTCACTTGTGTCAGGCCACTTTAAACCACATCCATGCTCTTCTCTCACCATTTATCACTCCCTCAGCTGCGATATGTGCAAAGGGTAAGCTCACCTTAGCACTGTAGCTTGGCACCTTAGAAGTGAGTTTCCAGGTCTCTGCCACTTCTCATGCTTTGGTTCACTTTGGGGAGCAGCCCCAGAGCATGCAAACTGCATGCTTGTAGGAAATTAAGCTGAAAGATGCTCTGTACCCGCTAAAGGTTGTTCAGGACATCGAGTCAGATTAGAGCTAGTTTGAAATACAGCCTCCTGAAATGCACTTAGGATGGACAATGGGTCCCTAGCATGATGTTTCACTCCAAGGATACACTCCTGTTTCCCTGCACTACTTGCTTGTGTAGCATAGCTGTTATGTCTTCATAGGTCAGTGCAGCAAACAGGACAGGGAACCGATCCAAACTTTTTCTTTTCTTTGGGTTCTGGTTTTGGTTTTGCTTTCCAACAAAAACCTAACAGAAAAAAAGTTTTGATTCTGATCTATTCCGTGAGCAGATTCAGATAAATTCCTTGGAAACAAATATGGCTGCAACAGAGAGAGGTACAAGGACAAGGGTACTCTGCATTGCTGCTAGCAATGTACTAGATCACAGGTTCAGAAAGCCAGGAGGAACAGCCTCCACAGTCCCTTGTGCTTCAGATATTTAGACGTTATCAGCCTGCGGTGTAATTAATGCTGTCTGACAGCACTCTGCTGTTA
The DNA here is from genome assembly GCA_013398125.1 of Aegotheles bennettii. Lineage (NCBI taxonomy): Eukaryota > Metazoa > Chordata > Aves > Caprimulgiformes > Aegothelidae > Aegotheles > Aegotheles bennettii. The sequence continues at coordinate 259,825 of VZRW01004668.1, read as the reverse complement.
CAAGTTTCTTTACATGCATCTGCCACAGTAAGAAATACTCTTCCCCCTTGTCCCTAGATTCCTTCCTGCATCTGAAATCAAGAAATCCCATTACATCACACAAGAGTAAAATACTCATTTCAAAGCAGACAGAATTTCTCACAAACTCTGGAGGCCTTAAATGACAACCACACAGTTATAGCAAGACACTCAAAATGCTGTGAACCTACACATTATAGAGGAGGATGTTCTTAAGAAGTGTGTTGAAAACTGCATTTAATAATGAATGAAATGAAAATTCATTTTGGTCATTGTATCCTTTCATAATCACATTTACAACTTAACAAATTCTGTCTGGAATCCTCTCAAACCCTTCTCTGGTGTTGCACTGATGTGATAGGTTCAATTTTGGTAGTTGAAATTTTTGCCCAAATACACTTGTTTTGCTTTAATATCTTATTCATGCATAATTTTAGGATGTGTGTAGGTCTTGGTTGAACTGTAACTTTACAGGTTTGCTTATTTACTGAACGTATACAAGTGAATAAGGATGCAATTTCTTTGGTACAAACAAAAGCAAAGTTCCAGACTTACATCAGCCGCTTGTCCCATTATAGAATCAAAGGCTGCTGAGGTACTTTAGGTCCCTATTTAGAAATAGGAAACCCTTTGTTTTGTGTACACAGATACTGAGCACTTCAACTTGAGGAAGCTGAGGAAGTTAGCAAGCCCAGTGCGAGCCACATTCTTGGCATGCAGTCTGCCTGTAGCAGTATTTCGTGTTTGTGTTTACTTGCAGTGTATGACAATAAGTAGACTGGAAAGACATGGTAGTGATGTTTACTTCCAAGCTCATTAAAGGATATACAAGACCATATCTTCTATTTCCCTTGATTTTTATCCCAACTGCTCTACTGTATACCATTCCCCTAACACCCATAAAACTGTTGCAATGCTCATTCTTTTCTTATTCAGTGAATCACAGGATTTGCACAGGATGCAGCAGCAACCTGTAAACAGAAAATAAAATGGAGAACAATTCCATAAATATAGTCGTTAACTTTTGAGTAACAAATGTGGTAGCAAAACAGGTACTTTTCAACAATGTGGCAGTAGTGAATATCCTAATTCAAATGGGCTTTCAAAGGGAAACTGGGAAATAACTTGCATTTGGATCTTTGCAAATTCTTTCTCAAAATGGTTAAAACCTGCCAGACCCTCACACCTCTTCTGCCCAGCTGCAGCAAATAGGTAGAATTCCAGATACAGTGGAATATAGTGACTAGTGACTCCTATTTTGTCTTATTTTTTCTCCTAACTACTTCAGAATTCCACAACTAGAAAGATTTCTTCATGTTTGTGGGAAGAAGTTTGAATACAACAGCATGGTATGTAGGATTTTGCCTTTCAGTTTTTATGTTTGTATTTTTTTCCATTAGAAATCTTTACAAGAGGCTTTTCCCCAAAAGCATTCTAAAGCCATCTAGAAACCCTGCAACATAGCTAATCTCTTCTTCTGTGTCTAGCACAAATTTTCCTCCAAGTTTAAAAACTTCAAAAGCAGGTGGAAACCTCTTCAGGAAAGCTGAAAACAATGTATTTGTGTGAAAATCGCAGCAGAATGAAGTTAGATGGAGGGAAGTAATCTGAAATGAAATCTGGCAGAATGGCCAGCTTATATCTGGAGGGTGAGCACAATAGTGGTATTCCTCCTAGCCACAGTTACCAGAGTAAGAACTGCAGGAAAGGAAGCTCTGTGCACAGGTAAACCCCTGCAGTCGCCGCTCATCTACTGAACAGTAATCTGGCAGTATTGTTCTGCCCTGGCTGGGAGAGGCCATCTCTAAAGTCTGATCTAGACTAAATTTCCTGGTGATAACAAATCTGAAGGATATTTTGTCCTGACTGAAAATAAACATGCCTGTTTGAATTCAGAGCAGCCTTTGCTGCTGACTTAAATAAACTTTACTAGCTGAAAGGGACAAGTAGCTTAGCTTTGTAGGTTCATATCTAGTGAAGCAACTTTGGTCTAGCAGTGATAGGAGGTTTCCTCTTATCTTCAGAAAAAAAAAAAAAAGGTGAATCCTTTCTCGGGAAAAAGACAGCATAAAAAAAATAGACATCAAAAGATGAAGCTGAGTGTTGTCAAGCGCAAAATGTGTGCTAAATTAAGCTTGTGTTTTGTCTTTCCTGTTATTAATGTCATCCTCAGAGGATACTGACTCACTTGATGACTGAAGTGCTTGTTGTTTGGGACCCATCCTGAGCCAATAACACTGGAACCAGGGAAGCTCTTCCCTTTTCTTTATGTGAGGAAGCTTCCAGACCCAGTCACCATTTGTTGCAACACCAAGAAACACAGGCAACAAAGGGCTCAAGTTAGGACTCTCTGAAAGGGACCAAGTTACCATCTCGTGAGGTCATCCAGCTACCGGCAGGATTTTCTAATAGGGAACAGTCAGGGTTTGAGCAGCCTTTGAGTACTCTTCCCTTCACACCCAGTCAGATCAGGGATTGGTTTTGCAAGTCATCACTTCACCGTGTCCCTGTAAGCAGGGACTTGTCAGCTGTGGGCACAGACAGACCTCACCTGTGGTCAGAAGAGCAGAGCTGAGGAGCCAGCTGGGGTGATTGCTTTGCAGTGATCTAGCCTGCCTCCAGATTCTCTCTCTGATGTAAATTCCTGTCATTTTTCCCTGCACTGCACTTAAACACTTGCAGTTGATTTTCTTTTGTTCCCAGGAAGTGATAGATTAAAGGGCTGCACATCTCAGGCTCAGCCCTGTGTTTATACTCAGACATTTTAGCTTGATTAGAAATTCAACTCTTCCTGTTACTCAGGTGGCTGGATTACTGCTGTGGAAAGCACCTGCCTGTAGGGGAAGAAGATAAATAATTCAAACCTTGTACTGAAAGTCACCTTCTTTACCACTGTGCTTGGTGTTTGCTGGGAACTTCTAGCAGCCAGAGTCATTGCAACATCTCTGTTGTGTGACACTGGCACTGCTGAAATGAGGTAGTGCATTTGCAAGGTCTCTTCTGCCTTCATGCTGCACCAAGTACGTGGCCTGTAGGAAATGGAGCTTCCCAACAGTAAGGTGTTAAAGGGTTCTCCTTGTCAGAATGCTTCAGTCAGGATTGTTTTATGTTTTCCCAATATTTTGCCTGACCTCAGCAAGACAATGATCCAGCCTTAAAAGCATAATTAATCCTACGGAAAAAGTATGCATTTTTAATTTTACTTATGGTTGTGTAGCAACTTGTAAACATTCTTAACCGTCTAACTTATTTTGAAAGAACCCTAGTTGACGAAACTTGAAAAGCAAAAAGGTTTCCATATTTAGATGTAAAATGCTAACGCAAGTTTGAAAACCCTGAGCAGGGTTCTGTTGAGCAAAGTGGTTACGCATGCAGTGAAAAGATGCCCCCAAGATGCTCACACACTAAGAACCTTGTCAGGCACTACTAGGGTTTTCTTCTCATCCCTCACATATTCACCTCTGCTTCTTTGTTTCTGTTGCTAATAGGTACCTTCGGTTTCCAAATTATTGCCATGTGGGTGGGCTTTTTGGAACTGCCTGGAGCCCTTGCTAAGGCAGGGAGTTCTGTGCATATGCAGCAGCAGGCAGGCCAGGTAGCGGTTCACAGACTCACTCTTCACACTTCATGTCTGGTTTGGCATGATGTCTCAGCTGCATGAATATGACCTTGTGATTAAGTGTTCACTGAACTGGATTGAGTGACAGTGATCTTGCCTAAGGAGGCCCTTAAAACACCTAACTACTATGTAGCAATGAAACCCAGGAACCTGAAGTGATGTGTGAGGAATTTAAAACGTTAATTTTGATAGAATCATAGAATGGGTTGGGTTGTAAGGGACATTCAAAGGTCTTGTAGTCCGGGTCCCCAGCAGTAAGCAGGGACATCTTCAAGTAGATCAGGTTGCTCAAAGCCCCATCCAAGTTGAACTCAAATGTTCCCAGGGATGGGGCTTCTACCAACTCTCTGGGTAACCTGTTCCAGTGTTTCACCACCCTCATTGCACAAAATTTCTTCCTTGTTATCTAGTTCAAATCGACCCTCTTTTAGTTTAAAACCATTACCCCTTGTCCTGTTACAACAGGCCCTGCTAAAATATTTGTCCCTCTCTTTCTTATAAACCCCCTTAAGTATTGAAAGACTGCAATAGGGTCTCCTGAAGCCTTCTCTTCTTCTGACTGAACAACCCCAACTCTCTCAGCCTGTCTTCGTAGGAGAAGTGGTTCCAACCCTCTGGACATTTTTGTGGCCCTTCTCTGGACTCGTTCCAACAGATCCATGTCTTTCTTGTGCTGAGGACTCCAGAACTGGACACTACTCCAGGTGGAGTCTCATGAGAGCAGAGTAGAGGGCCAGAATCCCCTACCTTGACCTGCTGGCCACGCTTCTTCTGGTGCAGCCCAGGATACAGTTAGCATTCTGGGCTGCAAGTGCTCACTGACAGCTCATGTTCAGCTTTTCATCCACCAGTACCCCCAAGTCCTTCCTGGCAGAGCTGCTCTCAATTCCTTCATCCATTAATTTTCAAATCCTTCCTGTTTTAAACATTTATAGTAGATAACAATACTTATGAAATACACCTGATGATATTTTTATCTAATTGGAAGTTACTCCTGCAGTCCTTTTAGGAATGTGCTGGGATTTACAGCTGTGTAACTGAGAGACAAATTAAGTTCAAGCAGTTGGACTTCATAATGAACAGCAATGCAGTGGGAAAGTAGTTCCAATTTCAGACAAGAAACTGCTGCTCAAGCCGCAATCTGCAAGTGCTCATTAGTACACTCTACTTCATGGACTGGGCAAATCCATAAATCCTTACACTTCTGGCTAAGCCATGCCTATCCTCTGTGCTGCACCTTGGAGAGCCCCTGAAGAGGAAGGTATTGTGCTACCCTTGGGTCCTGTGGCTATTCTAGTGTTCTTCTGCACCTCTCTGAGCTCTGAGAGCTGTTCACTAACCTGTGCGATGTGGCAGTTCAGTGCCACTGCAAAGTGCAATGCTACGCTGGCACAGCTGGGGAGTGGGTTGGTCTGTAAGAGCATAAATTCGATATAAGGCTTCCCAGTTCACAAATATCAAGAGTCTTTTGTAATTAAGAGTCTCTATTGCTTCTTTTTTGGGGGAATGGGAGATTTTGTTTTCTGAATGACCTTAAATTACCCAGACTATACAATGGATGGCATGATCAGGACACTCACAGTGACCACTTCTTCCTCTGCAGTCCTCCCCCAGCGCCTTTTGTCCAAACTACATCAGATCCATTCATGAGGTTTTCTTCTTCCAGTCTTACAGTATTCCTAAAAAATTCACAAAGGCAGAATTGATATTCCAAAAAGTAATGCCAGCAGGAAACAGAATGGAGACTGAAGCGTTCTCATCTTGAGAAACAGGCCAACAAAGAGAATATTGTCTTCATTTTGTAAAAGTTTATTGTCAAAATGCTTTGACCACAGCTTTAGACTTATCTATATGTTGCTCTGTAGCAAAATTTGAAATGCTGACAGAATGGCATCAGTCCTCACAATACAGTAATCTCATGACATCTTTTACAGTTGGACTTTATGCTCATCATGATAAAACAGCAGTCAAAAAGGGCACATTATGTCTAATTACCCTGACTGAAACTTGGATACTGTGCAGTGGAGAAATACAAATTAGAAAACGTTTTCTTGACTCAACTGCTGGCAGTATTCAGCTTTTGAGACTTTTTAAAAGAAAGTATTTAGGAAGCTTTTTCGCTTAACAAGGTGCAATACAGCTTCTAAATATAATCCAGTTTTTGCTTGGAAGCCTGCCACAGAGGGTGAGTGCTGAATATTCCTGATAGCAGCAAAGGAGTACTCACATAGCTTGTGAAGCAGCTGGTATTTCTTTAGAGAACTGTGCTTTGTCAGGAACATCGCAGTCTACAGGGATGGTAATGAGAGTGAGGTCTGCAGACATGAGTAGGTCATCCAAGTAGTGACAGTCAAACATGAAATTTTTAAAGTCTGTCCGTACAGGCTTTATATGAAACCAGCAAACGGACTCTGTTTCTACTAAACTAGGGTAAAATGAAAAAAACCACTGCCAATAAGGACATTCTGAAACAGCTCTTAAACATTCACATCTCAAAACTGGTACTACCAAACTTCTATCTAATGTCTTGGAGTCCAAATAATTTTGAAGGTAGACTATGTTTTAAAATATCTCTCAAAATCAATGTTTTTAGGTACTTTAGTTACAGTGTGATGGAAAATGTGCACTTCAGAAATGCTTCCTGGGCTGAAACTTACACAGTGAGAAAGGGGGAATTGGTCTCTAAATGCAACTTTTTTATGATCATCTAATTTTACTTAAACAGAAGAATGAAGGTGTACAATGCGGACCTAGTTTTCTTTCACTTACACTTTTTTCTCCTGCTTCTAAGTCCATTCAGTTAAAGAAGTCATAAAAACAAAAGACAGGAGCAAATAGGATTTAATTTATTAAAGATCAAAACTGAGATTTGGAGAAATACCATTGTATAGAAAAGCTACAAGATGAACCTCATATAAAATTCTGTGGTAGTTCATAATCTTGCAGCATATCTAATGGCAATGTCCTGGGGGGACAGGGCAGAAGGAACATAGCTCTTTACACAGGACATCATGACAGATAAACTATCAGATTTTCATTCCAGAGCAGAGGTTTTTTCATTTATACTGGATTTATTATAGTAGTTACTAAGGTCAATAAAGCACACCATTGACTGAAAGGAAGATGACTAGAGATACAGCAACCAAGCTGTTTATTGATTCGGCTCAGAGACACTGAAATACCCACTGACCCATTCCCAGATCAGTTATTTAGTACTTTCGCTTACTGATAGGTGACAGCTAGTATGACAGATGTCCTTTATGTCTGTTATATATAAATATATATATTCTAGTTTGCTGGAACACATACATTTGAAATGCTTCAGAAACATGATGCACAGACAAGGTGCAACGATCTGTGCAATGAAGTGCACAGATATAGATCTGCAGAGAAAAGTGAAGAGCCTCTTGATCAGAACAGAATGTTCTTAATAAATGATACTCCTCATTAAAAGAATATAATGAGTGTGTATGTTTATATGTGCATCTAACATCTACATACAAGTTTTCATCTTTCCCATGTATTTTGAAAACTAATGGATGCCAGTACCTTGTGCAATTATAAACAGTGTCAAGATTTTTATTTTCAATTTTGAACAGTGCTTTTATAGTTTATGATACCATTGAAAGTCCTTGACAGATTTATCTTACGCATGAATTACAACCACTGTGAGTTACAAGGTTGCAGCTCTATCAAAGGCTCAGGTAATGTCATAAACCACAGGGGAGAAGCCAGATTGACAAAAATCCCAATAGAATTACAGATCTGTAACTTCCACCTTATTTGCAATTGTACATACAGGCTCTATATGAGGAAATATCAATGCATTTACACCTCCTTCCCCTGATTCCCTTGTCTCAACTCATCCTGCTTCATCAGGCCCGCCTTTTCATGACTGGTCAAATCCCTTCATACTGGGCTGTATTGGTTTATGTGGCAATTATAGTCACAGCTGCAATTTTAAGGCTCATGAGTCCTACTCTTTGCCTATTTTATGTTACATTAGCACTGTTTGAACTGCCCCCGGCAGAAAAGTCAGCAAAAGCAGGTGTGGGACAATTCATGATACATGCAAGTTTACAGGACAGTGTACCCATCAGTGAAACTGTCTGTGCTAATCTCCTAGGTGGATAAATGGTGTATCTGGGGTGTGGTGTAACCACTGTCCTGATACTAATTTATATTGATGCAGATTCCCTGGAGGCGCTGGCAGTCTGCCTTGCTTTGGGCACCACAACCGTGGGAGAAAGGATTTCTGCCTTCTTTAAAGGAGGAGGCAAGCCAGATCACTCATAAATTTAGCCCTTTTGATGATCCATTTTGAATTGTCCTACCTAGTTGAACTGCATGGCAGAGTACAGAAGGGAATTTTTCCTCTCAGTGAGGACATATTAGAGTAAGTCTGGCACATCACCTGCATTCTGGCTGTGCCATTCTCATCCAGCCCATGCACAACTCTACTGCCTGTGCCTGACAGCTACCAACACGTGGTTCCTTCCATTTCTATCATGGAAAGAAAAGGTATTTAGCATACTACTTTTTCCTGTGGAGTCAGGGGACCTGGAAGCCAAGAGGAAGGAGCAGTTACATGTCACCAGCTCAAACTCCAGTAGGTGCAGTGCAGTGCCAGCCAGTCTCCCGGGCTCCAGGACCCCACTGCTAACCGGCGAAACTGTTTCAAAGCACAACACCCTCTGCACGTCTCATCAGTGTGACTCAGTCCTATCACTTAATGACTGCCCACACTTTAATGAAATGTCAACACACAAAATGGTACGATTTACATAGTTTACACCTGGATGAGCCACATCTCAGCTTGTCTTGCCCAGTGCTCACAGTTTAAGATTTTTGTAGTTTTCTGAAAATGTTGCAGATCAAGCCATATTGAAAAAGGTAAATAAATCAAATAGCTAGCTAGCAAGGGTTAAATAAATCTAACAGCTAGAAATGAAACCCTGGATTCCAAAGCTGCAAAAATCCAGGACTTGCAGAATTTGGCACTTGAAAACAGATTGTACAGGTGCAGAAATATGACAGCTGCATACGATCATAGCCGAGGAACAAATTAAAATTGCTCTTGAAATTCCCTTGTAATTAGTGCAGGGACACTGCATATCATCAAAGTATGTGCTTGCAAGTCCAGGGTTTCACAAAGTGAAATGAATGCTCATGACACTAGCTATGCTTTGGTGTGATTAGCAGTAATTAAACAGTGGGGAAAGTCTCTGTAGACCACAAGATGTCAGACCCCTTTTTGAAGTCTGATGTGGAGAAATATTTCGAAGAACCAGGACACCATTTTAAGGTGGAAGCTGCACCTGCCTGATCTACAATTTTAACTTTTCATAGAAAGTACCTATTGAGACTGTAAACTTCCATAGAACAAACAGCTTGTTGGACATACCACCTTAGTCCAAGTGGAATAGCAAAGCTCAGATAATTTCCCCATACTGATAGTATACCTTTTTCACCACCAGTTTATCTGCAGATGATTTTTTAGGAGAAAGAGCACAAACTGGTATAAGAAAATAACCTAATTTCAGTGAATTATTTTCTCCGGGGTTGTAATTGGTCAAGTGAAAATAAATCAATACAAAAAAGGTGTATTAATTTTTAATCTTTATTTTTTCAGGGTAAATGTACATTCATTGTTAAGCACATGAACAGTCCCATTTATGTCAATGGAAAATTTCGCAAAGATGAATTATCCGATTTATGTTGAGCCTTTACAACAATGCAGAAAAGTGAGGGGTTTTTTAAGATTAATTTTTTTTTAAAAAATGTCCTTTATGTATCATATACAAAACCTAGATTAACTTATTGTTAAAATAACCAACTAAAGTCAAAACAGAAAATGCAATTAATGAAACTCCTACCAAGATGGTTGTGTGCTATATTGATTTTATTTTTCTTTAATATAATACTAAACCTATTTCTCCAAGAGAATAAATTGGGGAAACAAAAGTGGAAACTGTATCTATCAAAAAGCATTGTGCACTGGCATAGACAAGACAAAACCCCTCTGAGGGGGGACAATATGTTAAACACACATTATGGTAACATTTCTAAGTGTCCATATTGGAAAAAATCTTACTGTTTTCTATTTCAAGCATTGCAAAGGTGTGTAAAATAGAAATGAATAACAAACATGATCTTCAGGTCATAAAGACATGGAATGAAAGATAAATAAGTTGCTCTTTGTGTGCAGTTGATAATCTTAAGGTTTTTATGACACTGCAGAGATTTATGCCCATGCCTAGTGTTATACTGTTTTCATACTACCATCTACAGTCTAATTGGGCATTTTTATCAAAATCAGAGACCTACTGCATTTTTTGAACTGCCTAAGCCGAACAGTGCATCTGCATCACCAAAATGAAGCATGCCTATGTGATGCGGGATGTGGAGACCTGAACTTCGCACGTGAGTTTGCCAGTGGTTTTCCTCTTGACCTTGGGCAACTCACTAAGAAGGTCTACTGGCACACTATCAGACATACTTGACTCCCACGGGACTTAATAAGGTGTGTGGGAGTTTTAGACCTTGAATGCTCTGTCCCTGCATTCATTTACATAGTTGGATCCTCAAAGGAAAGATTACCTTGTTTTCAAAAGTGTGCCTGACAAAACTTTAAGACCTGAAATTTTAGCTGACATTCTTTCCTTTGACTCATCCTAAGCAAAGAAAGACAGAGAAAAACAACCTCCTTCACTGACAGGCCTTAATCCTTTATTGAATCTCCCTGATAGACCAAGCCTCCCAATGCAGCTGCTTTGTGCAGCACTGGCTCCTTATCCGTGGTGAGAGCAGCTGGGAAACTGCTACATGAAAAAAAGAGGGGGAAGAATCATCCTTGAGACCTGTGGCAAGACCTTCCACTTTAGTTCTGTTTGCAATTTTAAAGTCCTGAAGCTTACGTACGTACAGATGCCATATCAAAATGAACAAACAAGAAGTCTGCAGAGCGAAGCGTGGAGCGGACAGGAAATGCCTGAAGGTAACCCTGGCAACCTTAATTTTCTCCATTTGTGTAGCCTTTAATTTTGGCATCACACAGTAATGACTCTCCTTCAGAAGTCTTCCCTGCCAGATGTTTATAGCAGCACCAGCAACCACCATGTTTAAGGTATCTAGGTGGTCTGTGCTGGAAAAACAGCAAAAAAACAGTGGTAAAGAGCACATGGAAATTTACTGATCTTTCAGCTCTGACAAGAGCCTTGTAATTCCTGTGCATTCAATTTTCACTTGTTAAAACAGGGGAAAAACTGAGGGAAAGGAAGCACAGGAAACTTCATGAATAGTCCATCTTACATAGGAATGATACTTCTAGGATGTTGACATGAGTTTATCCAACTCTTCAGTACATCTGAAAGCTTGCTTGTTGCTAAAAGTCCAATTTGGACCACTACTAAGCTCCGTCTCTCAAGGTGTCTTAGCCATCAGGTTTATTTTTCAAACAAGAGCTTGCTCAGTTTACTGAAAATATATTTTCATTACATTAACATTTTATTTTCAATGTATAACAAAATGTTTTTCAATATATTAAATTTTCAAACACAAATTTATTTATGAAGTCTCTTTTTGGAGAAATTATTCCCCTGAAACTGACAAATGTGGAAGCAACAGAAAAACAGTAACTGTTGTATGGTTTATATAGTCGCTGTTTATAGCAAACACTGTTGTGATTTTGATTTTACAGAAAGACTGAAGCTGGGAATGCAGTAAGGTTGTTCTCCCCACCCCCATTGGATTAGCTATGCTGGGATTTTGTGTTGAGGAGACTAGCAACTGGAGTTTTCCCTAGGACTAAAACTATAAATAATAATCCCCTCCTCTTCTCTCTAGCCAGTGGAACTAGTAATCAGGCTAAGAAGAGCTTCTGGAGCAATTGAGGAATATCTGCATTAGCGTTTACAGAATATTAAGTACTAAAGAGTGAATTGGCTACTAATTTATCCAAGATAAACACATTGCAGGAAATCACAGAGGTAAAAATGGTACAGAGGAAAGATAAGTTTACTTGTGCTGTTTAAACTGTAGCATTTACTGGCTGAGTAACAAGTCATCTTATTATTTATTTGTAAATACAAGAGTTCTGCATGTGTCAAATTCACTATTTTTCAGTTATAAGTGGACAAGAATCATAAGGCAGAAATCTGTGTTTAACCTAAAAGGCAGTAAGAGACTGTGATCTATTACTGTTGAAGCAAGTAAAAGGATTGCCTTTGAAAAATGAATCTGGGGTATCTACTGTAGAAAGAAAATACAAAAGTACACAAGCAAGAGCAGTAAGTAAAATAGAAAAGATGAAGTAATAATAAATCAAGCGTAGAAGTCATCTAAGAACCTTGCAAGCTGATGTGCAAGTACTGCTACATCTGGAAAATTCTTCTGAATTGACTTCTGACTTGAAGGCTCTGACAAAGGAGGCAAGCAGATCACAGGCATCCATTAATAATCCCTCATGTCTCTTCTGGGCTCAGTTATCCCTTGCAACAGATCTCATGTTAAAGTCTAGCATGTTTGCCTCAAAACTAAAATCAGGTTATTAATCAAAGAGTTTCAGAAGCATTTATGACAATGTCTTTTCCCTATTTTATCTCCCATTACAACAGGATGCAAAGACTTTCATACCCAAGGGCACATACAGTCTTACTGCTTTGAAATAAGAATTTCAGTGTGGAGTTTAAAATTAACTGAAAGGATCAGTCCAGTCCAAAGATATTCCATCTATTTAATTAAAACAATAGAATAGGAGTTACACATCACCCAGTACTGAAAATTGGATTGATTTGTTTGCGTGTTTGCAACACTTATTTCTATGTTTTCCAGTAAGGCAGGGAGGAAAAAGGTCTCTATCAGATCTTTGCCTCTACTTTTACTCCTAAAATTATGATAGGGACTGGTGTCAGATGCTCATGGATAGGAAGGGGATGGCAAAAAGTATCTTGTCTTGTCAAGATTCCCTGGAGTGGGTCTGCTACCCACTGATCACAGGGTCAGTGTTTCCCCTGTCCCACGGTGTCAGAAGCAGGGTTGCTGTCTATGTCCACTGGCCAGTTTTGCTGCGTAGGCTTGGCCACTCTTCCAGGCCTGGGCTGAAAGGAGCCAGGGGGGTTGTTGGTGAGGGGAGAGACCAGCGGGAAGCCAGAAATGTTGAGATTGGAGAGTGAGCCACGGGAACAACTAGGACCCTGCAGCAGTGACCCTGGGGGAGGGACCCCTACTGAGGGCTGCAATGGAGCAGATGAGTAGCTCACAGAGCCTGGAGAACAAGGTGCCCTACAGAGACTGCTGGGCAGCTCCTAGACGGTCACCTTGCCAAAAAGCCCTCCCTCCAAGCCAAAGATGTGGCCTTGTCTCCAGGCAGGCTTTGGCACAGTCGATGTCCAGCATATGGCCATGTGTGGCTCATTGCCACACACCAGACAGGTAGCAAGGCTGACACACAGACCTGGGTGCAGAGAACAAACTGTGTGCCTTCCTCCTGGCCACTGGCTCCATGGGTGGGCTTGAGGACCTGATCTGGCATGGACATCCTCATGGTCTAACTAGATCTCTGATGGGATCATAACGAATTTTGAAATGTGATATACAATTCTTGGAATAATCCCTTATCAGGATTACTCTAGAACCTGGATACTACCTCCATTGGCAGGCACTACTTCAGCATGAAGAGAGTGCTGTAATAGTACTCTATTGGTACTATTAGTACAAAGATAGTACTCTAATAGTACTTCCGGTAGTTTCTGTTATGTGCTTGGCATTAAAAACAAACAAACAAGAAAACAAACAAATTTTGCCGAAAGCCACCTAAAAACGTAGCTACTCTGCTTTTGATGTCTGGTCAGGAAGATGCAGAGTGTTGGATCTAGCTGACTCAATCTATGTGTAGGAACAGAGTGAGGTGGGGGGAGATTGTGTTTCTTCTATCCCCTCAGCTGTTCTCCCAAGCACTGGGGAGCAGCAGGGGACCTCCTACAATGATGTGAAAAACACCGCACATTTGGGACAAAGGCAAAATCCAAGCATGTTGTAACCAAAAGGTTTAAAAGAGAGACTCATTATAATTGTTCTATTTGCAAAATTAGAAACTTGCAAGAAGCTTTAAAAAAAGTTCTTTAGACAAAATGCTTTTTCTAAAGTATACACTAAACAAAAGAAGTGTAACGTATTTAATTATATTTTCAGTCCAGAATAAAGTGTCAGTGGAAATGAGGAAGACGTGCCAAAAGAACCAACAGTTTGGTGGTTAAGGCAGCTCATCTGCTGTGTGGGATAATAAAGTCCAGATCCAGCTTTAAATTAGGGAGTGTGATTTTCTTGCTATTAATTTAATTGTTTTCTTATTCATGCCAGGAGCAAATTTAAATTTACTTTTGGGTGGTCAAAATTCACTTCATGTTCTTGCAAATGAGCTGAAATATTTATAGTGCATGATGTTAGTAAAAAGATTAGTAGAAAGAAGATTTTTTCTGGGATAATCTACATTTGTATTAGCTAACCAAATTTGGGTTTGATCTATTTGGAAATAGATCAATTCAGAAACAAAAAGAAATTATTTACTGGCAGTTAATAATTCTGCCCATATTTTTCCAGGGCCAAAGTTCTTGAATAGTATTCAACAGATACCGAATGGCCAAAAAGAACATGGGAAAGTGGATTACCTTCACCATCAAATTTACATCCATATGCATAACCAGAATTTGCATTTCTGCATTCTTCTAATTTCCCCATGAGAATGCAGTAATCCTACTTTTCCCCTTCAGGTAAATACATCTTTTTCCTTCTTTATTGTGAAAATAGCAATAGGATTTGGCCCATGGGGCATAAAACTGTAGCAATACTTTAGATATTTTATGCATTGTATCATTAATGTATTTTGATAAATAGCTTTGATAGTGGAGCTCGCATCCCCACTGCTCCTTCAGGTTCTTGATCTGAACTTGTTCTCCTGGTCAGCAACTCAACTCATCAACACTTTGCAGTCTTCATTAACCTTGGTGTTGTATTCATTTGTTGGTATTTTCATAACCCTTATATTTCTTAAAGACTTCTCCAAACTTAAACTAAAACTTAGTAGTACTTTAAAGCACTTAAATTGGTTTACAACTAACATAATGTAGTCCTGCTTGTAAGAATAAGGTGATTTTCAGTGGTATGACATACAAACCAAGCTGACATTCCTAGCTAACATAGGCTAAACACATCTCAGCATTTTACAAAGCAGTTTCAATACAAATTCTCCCTAAAATCAGCTAGGATTTTGAATTAAGTGTAACTTGATAGCTTGAAGGCAGGAGCTGAAAGAGTCAGTGCTCATCCCCATTTCTAGAGGCCCTGCTGGAAGCAACAGGATGCAAGCCCCATCGGAGAGCCAGTGGGAACACCTGTGTGAGCAGTTCACCAAATACTGGCATGTGTGCTGCTGTGCCACTGCGAGAACGCACTTGGAGCTGTGGGAAACAGTCTAACTTCATCCCTGGGGCTCTCCGTCTGGGCTAATTTGCATCAGCTCCCCAGTGTCTAGCATCTGGTTCTCTTATCTCTGCATCTTTAGCCATATCTCTGTATAAAACCCTTTTTAATTCAAAACCTTTTTAATTCAAAACCATTTTAATTCAAAATCCTTTTAATTCAGAACCAAGAAAACCCCTTTTAATTCAAACCCAAGTATAGCGTAAGCTTGGCTGGGGCTGATGATGTATTCAGGGAGATTTAGGGTTGGTTTTGAAACATACTGAAACTGATTCATATACACAGGTACCTGGAACTCTATAGTATTTTTGGAAATAAACCACTCATGGATAAAACCTATAAAGTCTAATCTTTATAATTTTCTACAGCACCTTTTATGAAAGGATTTTTTACTCACCTTTTTCTAATATTAAATATGCTTGAACACTTGTGTGTTATTCCCATTTTAAGGAAAAAGTGACACACAGAGGTTGAGTAATTTGGCAAAAAGGGACTCATAGCCCAGACATCCTGGACTCATGTCTTAGTCAGAGAACAATTCTATTGAGACCAGGTATTCAGCCTGCCCTGCTAAAATTAGCTAATTAATAGGATTATGAAGTGAGAGACTTAATATTCCAGCAAGATATGTAAGTTTGCCATAGTTTCTAATACTTGAAAGAGTGTCTGGATTGTGATACCATATGAAGGAGAATACATTCACCATTCAATGAATACATTACCACTCATCCAAAAAAATAAAAGAGTTAAGAGTAATTTGCTCTTGTAAATATTGAACACATAGACAGTAAATAAAAAGAAAAATCATAAATGTTAATCATCAGTGAAGCAGAAGAGTTCAGGGAATTATCTCCCCAAATGTAAGCTTTTATAGCAACATAGGATTTTTTTATAAAGTAAGTTAAATTTTCCAATGTGCATATGTTGGATAAATAAACAATAATACAAAATGATATCTCATTAGATTTATAGTAATATACATCTGTTGTGATACTGAACATGTAAGTTTAGTAATTAAGTGAACAAAAAGTGTTCAAATTTAAGAACTAGAATGTTATTTAAAAACCCAACAGGTAACTAACACATTGTATAAATTAGGAAAGATTCACTTCTGTAAATTCAGAGGCTAATTTTCGAAGAAGATTTGAAGGTAATAGCAGGTCAAAATACAGCTTAACAATGTCTAGGAAGGTATCTTTTATTTTATTCTGTTATTAACAACTTAAAATTATCCTAACATACACAAAATATTATTATTCTGATAAGATAAATAAACATCTCCTGATAATGTCAATTATCCTGTCTTGCTTAAAGTGCTTAAAATTTATTAGTAGATTAGCAATCAAACTGGCTCTGACTTCTGCCCCTGGAAAGCATCTCTCTATTTCTCAGTTCTCTTTGGCAGTGACTTCTAGACATTTCATTTTGGCAGAAGTGAAATTAAGCCAAACATAGCCTTCTTGTGATTACTTTTCATGTATACTAAGTTCCTCTTCATACTATCATATTCTGCTTCCCATATTAACACATTCTTCTATCTCTTAAGGTTATCTTATGCTATTTCCTATATTTCCTTGTCCTAGGTACAGTTAAACGTGAAGGACTGAAGAGTAAACAGGTCTACATGAAGGTCTAAAGCAGTGAAGTCTTTCAAGTTATCCTGGATCCAACAAAATTGAAGAATGTGGATATATTCGCATCTCTTAAAATGTTCTGAGTTCCAAACAGTATACTTTCAACATAGGTTACCACACAGCCAAACCTAAATATTGTCTGTGACAAGGCTTAAATGGCTGGTCAGGGACTTTAAAGTTGTTTTCCTTTGTCCAGGTATGCCGGGAGTGAGTCTGCTGGGCTAGCACTGTGACTGATTCCTTTAGGTCACTACCAGGTAGAGAATAATGCTTTTTTTCCTGTACCCTAGGCAAACCTCTGTTAAAATTAAGAGGTAGGTTCAATTAATCTCAGGTTTGTATTCTGAGGAAATTTAGCCTGCTGTTAATTCTAAGGGTCTTTTTACATAATTAAAACAGAGTAAACAGGCTAGGGGAGGTAGTGGGCAAATACAGGCCTTCTAGGGAATTCCTTGCAGGAAAATGATTCTATAGAAGATGCAAAGCCACCAGTACAGTCCTCTGCTAGTTCTCCCTGTCAGCAGGTCCCATGACTAGCACATCTCTTTTTCTCCAGCTCTTATTAATATCAGCTGGTCCTGCCAGTCTTTGGCTATATTGATACCACACCATAATTAACATCCAGTACAGATGACCGGGAATTTTCCAACCAAACTGACAGAAGATACCCATGAATAACAGCAGGTTGTGGGAATGTGTTAATGTCAATGGAAATTTCATCTGGGAGGACTTCTGATCCAAATTATATACCTTGCAATAGCCAGTAATCTAGGCTGAGTTTTAAATTACTCCTTAGTCTGACTCAACTCTGCAACCTAGCCACCTGGCAGCAGGTGAATGCCAAGTGGATTTCTCAGTCTCTGCTGCTGAAATGACCCACTTCTCATTATTTCTGTGATGTTCTTTGGGGCAAGGACCTGAACATTAGTTCCCACTGTCCCAAGTTACAGTCCTCACAGCTGGGCTTGCCAAAACATTTAATGATTAACACGCGAAAGCTTCAAAGAGAGAAATTGAAACATCCTGCTCATTTCTAGTTTTTCCAAGAATAGTCAGCCTCGGGCGAGGGGAGAGTAACATATTCCTGTATAAATGAAGACACAAGAACAAGGGCTTAACTCAAGTGTCCTAGAGGATCACCCAGGCACATTAGCTATTCTGGGACAACCTCCTTCATCATCTGGGTGGATTTGGGATAGTTTTTAACACACAAATTGGTGTGGCATAGGAAAAAAACATTCCCATACAGTTATAGCCCTGTTGCTATATGAAGTTGCATGAAAAGCTCGTCTGGCTTCCAGGCCTCTGAATCTAGGCAAACATAGTTAGCTTAAAATTGTTTCCTGCACTGAGATTACCAAAAGTTGGTTGTGGCCCTTCATAATTCTCTTCTGCATCTGCAGCAGAAACAGTTCAGGGAAGATTTAAAGTACACATTTGACTTAATCCTAGCTTGCTTTGCTCACCCCTGCATGATCCTCAATTACAGACTTTCATATGTGACTCTCACTCTGTCCGTAGATACAAGATTTGTACAGCAGTAATGCCCAACAGTGCTGATCTCAGGTATGGTCCTACTGTTGCCGCCAATGGTACTGTGAAAAGGAGGTCCCAGTCTGAAGAACATCCTCTCTCACCTACATCCTTCAATACTTATTATATCATCCAAGATGTAGGCTTTTGGTTTTGTTTTGGTTTTTTTGTCTGTTTTCAAAGTAGACAAGCTAGGAGACAGAGGACAAATAGTGACTGGTCAAAAGTGCAGTCTCTCTGCAGGTTTGGTGAAGTTCCGTGTGGAAATCTGGGCAGGAAGTAACGTATTTGGGAACTGTAACAGTTCTCCAGGTTTCCTATTCAGCTGTTACCCAGGTGGGCCTTGAAAGAATTTCCTTTTAGAAATTAAAGAAAAACATATGGTAGTATCTACATGCACTATTAAAGAACTTGAATATAAACATAGCATCCTGAATTATGTTTTATTTAGAACAGATGGTATTTAAAAAGGGAGCGCAAAGGAAGTACTTAAGATGGGATAGGCACAGTACAAAACAGGTGAGTCAGGAAGAAGGTTCCAATCTTGTTTTGCAAATTAAACCTCTTGCTGGAAAAACAAGGCTACTCATATTCTCAACAGATCAGTAGCAAAAATAAAATTAGGGGCCTTGTTTCCAGCCCTTTGTGCACATGTCAAACATTGACACTGTTTTCATTCAGGAAATATGATAGACAGGACTTGCAATGATGATGCAAATCATGACTGAAGTGTACTGGCAAAGAACTGCAGGGGGTGAAGGAAATATGGACAATATCCATGGAGTTTGGATCTGCTCCATACTGTTAGTCACCCAATGCTGCAAGAACTGCTACTGTAAACCATCAAAGGATGAGGGATGTTAACCTCCTGCAACACTGGCTGGAAATAGGATGGTTAAGTCTATCTTTTTCATTCTCTGACACATCACAACTTCATCTCTTCACTGAACTGTTGCAACAAGTCACTGATAGCTTCTTTTAGATCATCAGCTTTTCAAATTTCATCAACTTTCTACATATCAAAGCACTGTCTTTTTTTTTTTTTTTAAGTGACCCAGAAGGGATTACTGTGTTTATGGTGCACAACTGGGAGTCCAGTGGTCTATTTTCTACTCCCTGTAATACTGCTAAATTCTTATCCGACCTTGTTTTGGGATGTAGTGCCATGAGTCAGTTTCCTTGTATTTAAAAGAAACTAAAGCTTTCCTGCATCCCATAGGACTTGTCAATTCTATTTAATTGTGATGAAAGAAATTATTCTTTTTGTTGTAATACGTAGAAATATTTTATACTTCATTATGTTAAAGTCATAACCACAAACATGACATGTTTCCCAATGCCAACAGGGAATCAGAAGACATTTAGACAGAACAGTTCTTAACGGTGCTTTAGCAAAGATACCTCTGCTTTGTTATTTTCCTTTTACAGCAAACCACAACAACTAATGAGAGCTTGTCTGTTGGTATAATCCAGCTTTGTATCAGGCAGTTCAAACTATTCATGAAAAATATTAATTTGATCCTCAAAATCCAGGTGATGAGCTTATCTTTCAAGACCCAAATAATCATTTTGGACTCCTTTTTCTTTTAGCCTCCTACTCTTCAGATTTTTTCTAATGTTTTCAAGATTTTTCTGTAGCTACCAAGACATGCAGTACTTAATTTCAAAATACATTATATTCTTTCATTTCTAGTGTTGTCTTTAAAAAGCATCTATCGCTTCACCCATCCTTGATAATATTACAAGATTGATCTAATATTAGCACTCAAACCTGCATAACATTAAGAATTTAAGTTTCAGTGAGGAAAAAGCCTTGTGATAAAAATGTGTGCCATATGCCAGCACATAAATGTACAGGCACATAGTTCTTCTAGAGGACTGCCTCATCTACGTATCAATAACATGTATTATTGAGATTTAATGAGTTAAGATTTGTTTTTGTAAATCAGAATATGCAAGCAAATTGTAGATTTCCATGTTTGCTGCCATGAAATCAACAGCCCTGCTCAGCAGAGAGCTCACATTTCCTCATTTGGCCTTTTACTGCTCATGCAGAGACTGAAGCTCTTTGTCTTGCCCTTGATGTTCCTGACAGTTCAAGCCAAGCTTTGGCTTTCCTAACTCCATCCCTGCATGTCTGGGTGATATTTCTAAAGCCCTTTTTAGTGTGGTCCTGTTTCCACTTACTGTACGTGGCCCTTTTGCAGTGGAGCTGTGCCATGAATCATAGAATATTTTAGGTTGAAAAGGATCTTTAAGATCAAGCCCAACCATAAACCTAGCACTGCCAAGTCCACCACTAAACCATGTCCCAAGCATCACATCTACACATCTTTCAAATAGCCTCAGGGATGGTGACTCCACCACTTCCCTGTGCAGCCTGTTCCAGTGCCTGACAACCCTTTCAGTGAAGAAATTTTTCCTAATATCCAATCTAAACCTCCCCTGTTGCAACTTCAGGCTGTTTCTTCTCATCCTATCACTTGTTACTTGGGAGAAGAGACCAACCCCCCCCTCACTACACCCTCCTTTAAGACAGTTGTAGAGAGCAATAAGGTCTCCCCTCAGCCTCCTTTTCCCCAGACTAAACAACCCCAGTTTCCCCAGCTGCTCCTCATAAGGTCTGTTTTCCAGACCCTTCACCAGTTTCATTGCTCTTCTTTGGGCTTGCTTCAGCACCTCAATGTCTTTTTTGAAGCGAGGAGCCCAAAACTGAACACAGTACTTGAGGTGTGGCCTCACCAGTGCCGAGTACAGGGGGACAATCACTTCCCTGGTCCTGCTGGACTATTCCTGATACAAGCCAGGATGCTGTTGGCCTTCTTGGCCACCTAGGCACATTGCTGGCTCATATTCAGCTGGCTGTTGACCAGTATCACCAGGTACTTTTCCAATATGCAGCTCTCCAGCCACTCTTCCACAAACCTGTAGCATTGCATGGGCTTGTTGTGATTCAAGTGCAGGACCCAGCACTTGGCCTTGTTGAACCTCATACAATTGGCCTTGGCCCATTGACCTTTAGGCAGACCAACATTCCTGCCAAACTTGGTGTCATCTGCAAGCTTCCTGAAGGTGCGTTCAATCCCTTGTTCACATCATTGATAAAGATATTAAACAGAGTTCCTGGCTTAGCTGAGCCGAGCTTGTGCTATGTCTGCTTGTTTTCTCGGTCATCAGGATAGACTATTCTTGTATCTGGAGAATATGGTCTGTATAGTCCTGTCAGTTCCCCTGATCTCCTTCACCCTTCAGATCAGCTCCACTATGATCCCAGCTTCTCGCTCCCTGGACAAGCTGCGGGCTGCTTGCCTGGTGCCCCACATCTGGGCTTTGTGACTCCCCTCCCTCCCTCCCCTCAGTATCTTCATCTCCACTCTCTCATGCTCACCATGGCCAACACTGCTACAGGTCACCACCTCTCCTGCTAGTGCCTCCTTGGCAGGCACAGCAGACCCATCAGTGTCACCCTCTGGGCTGGCCCCATCCAGGCCCGGTGTCAAGAAGTTGTCCCTGACTCCCTCCAGAAATCTCTGGAACTGCATGTGTCCCTCTGGTGCTGCCCTTCCAACAGGTAACAGAGAGGTCCATGGCCCCCAGAAGCACCAAGCTCTGCCTTCCCCAAACTTCTTTGAGTGGTGTAAGGAAGTCTTCATCCTCTTCCACACGCTGACCCCATGGTTGGTAACATGCTCCCCCCATGCTGCTGCCCTTCCTGGCCTCCCCTTGGATCTGACCCATCAGCTCTCATCAGACCCTTGTCTGTCCCACAGGAGAGCTCCATACATCCCAGCTGCTCCTTCACACTTCTTCCCTGTCTGCCTTCCCTGATGAGCTTGTACCCTCTGTTGCAGCACTCCCACCATGCAGGCTCTCTTGTATGCTCAAAGGCACATTATTTGATGCATTAAGTGTTGTTCAAGTTCAGTCCCGGTTTCTTCTACATTTTGATCCTACAACATGTTATCAAAAGAAAAACAGATTCAACAACCTGTTTATCTGTTGCAGACACCATGGCTTCTCACAGGTAGGTTAAGTAGTTAGCCTCACAATGGGCCATTCGGATTTGTAGAAAGGCACCTGTCCACTCTTTAGGAGGTCACTCAGGATGAAGGTTGCAGGGAACTGCTGCCTAATGAGGCATGGCGACCTAGATCAGGCACGGAAACGATGACCCCTCTCGGGCCGCTCGGGCCATCAGCTCACAGACACCCATATGGTGGATGGCAAAATGGTGTTTATTAGTGAGTAACAGCGCGTTAGATAGCCTGGGTTTATGACGTCACATCCGTCTGCTTACATCAAAGGCGAACACTATTGGCTGTCCGGAGAGGGGGTCCTTATCTTATCTTTCCGTACAGCGCGACATCTTCCGACCGCCAAGCCCTAGCTACCTACAGGGAACAAGACAGAGTTAGACCCCAAATAAATCTTCCGACCTTCCTCCCTTCTTTCCTCCTTTCTGCCCTCCCCCTTTCCTAGAGAAAACAACTAAACCGAGATAGCAACATTTTTAGGTGATATGAAAAAGTCAAGGAGAGAGATGTGAGAAAATTTAGGATGGCATCAGCAAGTAAATGGGCAACATGCTGATGAATGAACCTCAGTAGTGACTGGTGGGCAATGTTTAGGCTGGTCACCTCTGCCTTGTGGTTTTTGCAAGGGCAAGATACATTGGCATTATCATTTAACCACTGCATCGGGATACCTTGCTCCCTGATGCTACCACCCCACCTACTTCCAGAAACTGCCACCTGGGCTGGTCCCCAGCAATGTGAGCTTTTCCCCTCTAAAGTCTAAGCTGAAATCCAGCTATCTCTACCCTGCAAGGAAAGGGGGCCTCAATCTCTCTCCCACTTCCCTTCTCCCAGGGAATGACATGCAGTTTCTACAGCTGCACACCTGCCTACAGCTTTGTAAATCCCTGCAGGAAAGTGAGACGGCTGCTGTGTGGGCTTCAAGGACAGCACAGTAGCAGCCTGTACCTGTTGCTGAGCTATTGGCGGGGTAGTCAGATGCACAAGGAATGAGGCAAATAGAGCTGGAGAGACTCAGCTGCCCATAAACTGGAGGTGCAGCCTCACCTGGTCATTCTCTCTCAAAAGGAATGCAATATAACTGGAAGGTTGGAAAACTCTTCAAGGAGTGAATGTTAAGACTATTTAAGACTATTGGAGGAATGTGACAAAAAGTATTTTTAATGAAGTTTTGCAGAAGGCAGATAAGGAGTTCACGTTGTCCCCGATTCCCTTTATTGTGGCAGAGATGGCAAATATCTGCCAAGATATTCTTCTATTACACTTGACAAGGATCTGCAGGAAATAAATATTTGTGATTTTCATGCCTTTAAACTAATGCAAGGGAAGGACTGAGGGGACTGGAATTTTGTATAAAACCTCTCCCAGGGTATGCAAGTGGAGAAGGGCATGAATATCCTAAAGTCAGTCCCAGAAAAGGAAGCAGTACTTATGGGTTGGAGAATTTCTGTGCTTGTGGTCCAAGAGACTTCATGTCCAAGAGTCAGGTTTGCTTTGCTTCCAGTCAGTGCAACTCCAGAGGAGTTACACTGATCCCAGAACTCATTGCATGGATCCATCAGTCTGCTCAGCTAGTTCTGGGCTCCTTACACCACATGTCATTTCATGATGAAGGCATTAGCCCTGTCTTCAATACACAATGGACTTCTATCTCACACAAAGCAGTTTTAGACTTGGGATTGCTCAAATTAAAATCAGAGAGGATGTCTTCACTGTGAATACTGTAGCAACCTACAAAGCTAGCTTGGTTAAGAGGAGCAGTGGTATATTGCAAGACTTGGCCTGGGTTGGAAAGCTCACTTGAAAAACTATTTAACTAATGGGGCAATTAATGTGCCCAGTGCAGTTCCGAGTGTCTGTGGTAGTTCATCGGCCATGCTAACTAGTATATATCTGGTACAGTCAGACATACATTATATTTCTTCACAGTGTCTTCACAGAAGTGGCTGCAACATAGACAACCTGTCACAAAGGAGCCTTCAAAAGGCATTAATGATTCGTGCTTTTCCTTCTAGTATTCAGGTTTTGAATGAGACCACACGGGTAGGAGTGAAAGAACAAAACACACTCATAAACTTTTACAGACCTAGATGCAGGTGCCTACTCAGCATCTGGAGCTAGTGGTTTATGGCTTTCATAATAATTCTTTAGTACTAATGACATTCGAGTAAACTTTCCTATCAAAAAAGAACTCACCTGTGCTATAAGCAGTTGGTAAATGATTTATAGGATCTATATCTAATAATTAGGTGGGGAAAATAGCTGGAATACATCCAGCTGTTAACACCGTCGGTTTTAGTAAAACAAGTGCCCTAGTGAGTAATTTTAATTTAAATTAATTTAATTTAATTTAACTTCTTAATGCAAGCAGAAATTACAGCTTATAGGAACTTCATAGGATTTTAGCATTTTACAAAACACATTGTTAAGAATACACTTCCTTCACCCTCAGGTGAAGATGTACATTAACCTCTAAAAAGCTTCACTGGAAAGACTCAACAATTTGCCATGTATTTCCAATATAAGACTCAACCAAGGGCAAGTTATGAGTGTTGAAAAGAACCAAGTCGTACAGACACATAACTATAGGAAAGTGTTTGCTCATCTTTTAAAGTCCTGGATGTTGTATAAATAAATCTCTTCCCTTATTCTGCTGGCTTCTGATTTGAAGATAAAGTTCATATATATATTAAATCTAGCATTATGACAGTTCATAGAAGAGATCTATATTTCAGGAATAAAAATCAGGTAAGACTACTGCTGAAAAGATAAAGAAAAAAAAGGCACAGTGTGGCAAACTTGAAAAAAACACTCAACATACATATTTATGCTAATAACAGAAACTGTCATTAAAATTAGTGTTGGGTTATGCAACACAATGTATTCTAATAGTGAAAACTTGACACCAGCTAACAGTGTTAATACATGGCACCAGGTAAAAAGAGTTCCTGATCACAGTTTATGAGCTAAATTTGACTGATAACATAAAAGTCATAAGCACTGGAAGAGGCTGCTAAGGCTGAAAAAAAGGGGGAATCTGACAAACAAGTAGAGTGAAAAAAAAGATGAGTTCTGTGTTTGTCTGTGCTTAGTTTATTTGCAGCAAGGTTAAGAGGAATCTTGATCCTTGTCAGAAATGCTGGGATACAGAGAAGATTTGATAGAGAGATTCCAAGTTTCAGTGTTCAGAGCTGAAGCTCACAGAAGTGAAGTTCACACCACAAATCAGGTACAAGCTTTAAAATAAGTTTAGCTGCTCATATTGTTTACACAGAGACATCATGTTTGCCTTTCAGAATGCTTTTACAGTATGTTACAGTTTACATAAATTACCAGGATGGAAATTTCTTGGTGAAGAAGTTGCATGGTTAAACAGATAATACAGAAAACAGTAAATGCTGACTGGGCAAAGTCCGGTCTTGCTTAGCAAGATAGTTTTTGTTTATTTAATTTTCAAAACAGTTTTCTGCAACTCCTAGGAGCTCAGGGCTAGGAGTCCTGCTGTTGCAGTCTCCACCAGTGATGAACAGCTGTTTAATCCATACAGACCTGTTTGAATCCCTTCCCATTTCTTACATTCCCCTCTTTAAATCTACACAGTGTAAACAAGAAATTTTCAGATACCAAGTCAAGAGGCTTCACAGACTCTTTGAAGGAGAGATAGCACCCCTAATTTCGTTTTCCTCTTATCAGATGGGCAGCAGTTCTGAAATGGGGCTCTGTGTGAAATGTCTGGTACAGTGACATCCCCACTGTACACAGGAGTGGTATAATTATTCACATCCAGGACTAAACAGTGGTGGTGCTGGGCATATCTCAAGAGATCTGGCAGTCTGGGTCAGGACTGGGAGCTTCAAAGAATTTGTCAGGTTTGTGTTCACCATATCAGCTTCTTCTTGCTTTTACAGGTATCTTCTTTGCACCCATAGGTGCAATTGCATCTAGGCATTACTTCTAGGTTTTCCTTCCTAAGTGTGTGTCCTGGTTTAGCAAACGGCCAGGGCAAGCCACAACCCAGAGTTTTGTTTCTGCCACTCCCCCCTCCCCCCCGAAAAATAGAAGGGGAGCAAGGAAGAGAAGCTCAACGGTTGGAAATTAAAACTATAACAAATTTAATGGCATGGGGGAAAAGGGAGTAACAGGTGGGGAAAATGTATATATACAAATATATACAACTCGAGCTCCGATGACCGCCGATGCAAGCTTCTGGGAGGTTTTTCACTGCAAAGCCAATGTGGGTAAAAAAGAGAATCCAAACCCCAGCACCCGATGCAGTCGGGTGCCGCAGAGCACGTGGCGAGCTGGTAACAAATAGGCTGGGCCTTCTCCGGGCTGGCTCCACGTGGCGACCGGCAGCCAAGGGAGCGCAGGAGCAGAGGCAGAAAGCAGAAGAGAGAAGAGAGAGAAAACCCCAGAGCCCCCTGTCCTCCTGGCTTTATAGAGTTTGGCAGGAAGTGGGAGGGAATACGATACCTGATACCTGATACCCCAGACCCCTTTTCACAACAGGGTCCTAAACTCCACCCCTCCCTCACTGGGTCCTTGCAGCAAAAGCCATAAGAATTTTGCCTGCCCCCTCAAACTATAACAGTGTGAAATTCTGCTCCAAGAAGAAAAGGACAAGTCCAAAGGATAAAGTTGCCATTTTAATTTCACTTTTGCATGGAAGAGATTATATGTTTGGTTTCCAGCCAGGTTACATATTTTAATAGAGAATTCAAATACTTTCTTGTTGGTTGTATTTTTCTCAACATAAATATAGTCCACATTAATCTTCTCTAGTCTGGGCTGTTGGAAGTTCTCTAGAATCAGATGTCTAATTTTGAAGCCTGCACATGCAATTGTACAACACTAATAAAGTAGCTACACTTTATTTTCTGTGCAAACTCACGAAAAAAAGGATGGTGAATTGATTTGAAGCATCATCATCTTTTAGCCACTTGAGAAACAACAGGGACAAACTCAAAAAGCACTGCCAAAAATGCATACTTGCATTTAAAGGTACTGGAGGGCACCACGTATCCTAAACTTATTTAATGAATAAATCAAATAAATCAGGATGATTTTTTTCTGTGCTTGTTAAATTGTATCAGTTACATCAACTGTAAGTCATCTCTGCTCTGGAGTTTGTAGTATTTCTTGTTAAGTAAAAAAATTGGCAGCAATGCCTTTTAAGTACATTTAGGAAACTGATGTATACTCTGAGGTGTGTTAAATACTATGATCTTTGCATAGCACAGAGACCAAAATACCTAACATAAACTTCCAAGGTTAAGCCCCTTGAAAATTCTGAGTGCCAAGGAACACATTTTTCAGGCCATCTTCACACAGTATAGTGGAACACATAATTACATTTTCTTCTTTGCAGGTCGCTTTTACTTCTGACACCTCTGAGGTTTTGCAAAGATTCAATCTATCTTAATGATAAGAAGAATGACACAGGAATACAGCCTAATGGATAGTAAATAGTAGACTTTATATTCCAAGAAATCAGAATCTATGACTGGACTGGAAAGGATGAAATGGAATCTACTCACAGGTTACTTTAGGGATGTTTCTGAAGAGTTATAGAAGTTGTACCTAGCTCTGATATTAGCCATATTATGGCTGTTGCAAACCTCTGTATAACCAGAGAATCCTATGAAGTGGAAAATCAACCATCCTTTATCGAAAGTAAATGAAAGTCTTCAATTTCATCTGGAATTATAAAAATATTTGGTTAAAAAACCCAAGATGGAAGCATGACTCACACTTACACGGTAAAACACAACTAAAATGCATTTTTTAATTTTTATCTAAGTGACTTTTAAGTGGGAAACTTACTTTTAATTGACTTTTAAAATATAAAACCAGTTATCAGATTTCTATTAATGTTTCCTTTCCCCAGGCTTTACAACTGATTAGAAAGAGGGTCCCCAGGGATAGGAGCCAAGGCTGACCCCCACTACCAGTCAGTCAGCTGAAAGCAGGAGAGCAGGCTGGCTGCAGCACATCCTGCCCAGTGCCCAATGGGGATCTCAGACTAGAAAAACAGGGGTACTGTTATTGGTGTAATATAAGGAACATGGAACTCCTTTAGAAACCAGTCTAATTTTTATGGGAAACTTTGTTTTAGACAGGTCTTTGAAATGCAGCTTGCCATAACTATGTTTTGTCATCAGCAAGTACGTTCCAGTACTTAACATATCAGACTGTCTCACTATCACTTACAACTTCTCTATAAAGCAAGCAATTCATCCAATGCAGTATCATAAAGCACTGGCAGAAACAAAAGAAAAGCAGGAATCCCAGTTCACTCTTCCCTGACTAATTATGAAATTATACTTCCTTTAGTTTCTATTTATGATGTAAAGTCTGTCACTCTTTATAGATACTATGTTTATCTACCTGGATTGACGAAAGTGACCTGCCTTTACTATGATTGATATCAGAACTTCTCACAGCACAACACTAATGCACAAATCTTACTCTTGGACTACTTAAATGCTGACTGACACAACTGTTAAACAGGCAGCTTTAATATAAAACCTTCAGATTTACAGTTTCCTGATGCCTATGATCTCAGGATCTAAGGCCAGGCTACAGGTACAAAAGAGCAAAATTCTACAGCCATCAATAAAAGAAGCTAAACAATGTGGTCATACCATGAATCATCAAAATTCCTTTCTGCTTACACTCTTTGGAATTATTTATGACAAATTCAACAAGTTCAATAATGGGAAGAATGGAACAAACAGATGGCATTGTGTTTCAGCTCTGTCTACTGTCAGACTGGGCTTTTAACCAAGGTGGACCTGTTCTGTTCTTCCTCACAGATCATCCCTGATTTGAGAATGTGCAGTACCTACAAGTACAATTGCTCTCCCTTTTACTTTCAAGTTACACCTTTGCAATGTAGAACCATCAAAATGGCACTACTAGGCCCCTTGTAATTACTCTCCTTTAAAATGGGTATTATTCACTGCTCACAAAATCCATCAAGACTAATGAAGTCCTTTAAGTTTTACAGGTGGAAAAGCACAGTATTTGCTTCTTGCTTATGTGCAAATTTGTGAAATGGCTTCATCAGAAAAGTGATTTTAGTAGCACTTGGTGTTATGGCCTGTCCACAAAACAAGAAATATTCTCTTGTCAATTTAAAAACTAATTGTGGAAGAGAGAAAGGTACCAAAGTAAAAACACTTCTGCAATCATGCAATATTTGTCAAGAATATGTTGAGAAAAGAACAACTTATAGACTGTCTACTGCCATGGGTGGCCCTTTCTTCTCCAGCCACATGTTCCCAGTCCCCTTGTACTAGCTTGTGCCAGTTTGATTTGACGGCAAACATGTCCATAGTAACAAAGAATAAATCTTTTCACTTTTTTGCCAGGTTGGTTTTTGGTCGATTTCATGCTTTAGAACTGATTTACCAAGAAATAACTTAAGTGATATTGGTGTTGCAGATGAGGGGATTGTAGCAGTGCTGGTTTAGATAAATTTGGGCTGCCTTGAAGCCACACCGTGTGGCTATGTCCCAGCCATAGAGAACAATATTTCAGCTGCATGCAATATCTTAACTGCCAATCTCCATTTGATTCTATATTTGGCTTTGTTTTGCACTAGTATTTATTTTCCTCCGGTGGTATCAAAAACCACTTACCATAAAAGTTCTTGGAGGAGAATAATGAACATGTTATACACTGTTTTCTTCTCAGAGTTCACTATGATGCACAATGGCATGTTATCATGCAATGAGAAACACAGGACTGAGCAGCACGCAGTTAATTTCAATTGTATTGCGATCCTGGAGGGATCTGCCCAACAATGCTGTTAGAAAAAGTAACTTTTGTGGGAAATGTCACAGACTTCAATTGAAGCTTTTCCTTTCTTGAGACAACAGTCACAATCTTAATAACTTTAAGCAAAATAGCCCTCAAGTTCCCACAGAGAAAGTATTTCAGAGCATTTGCTGGCCTGCTGTAGAAAAGCATGGCATGAAACCAGTGGTAAATGGTATTGTTTTACATTACATGTGTACTTATTGTTTCATAGCATAATGTTCAAAGAGGAAGTAACTCTGACAGAGTGTGCTATGAAAGCGTGGGATTAGCAGCAGAGTGAAGACTGAATTAAATATAGCAGGGGTCTAAATATATATTCTCTCTTTGGAGACACCCTCCTTTGTAGGTCACTGAGAAGGGACACACATAGGATAAGACAATTGTCTTATAAGGCAAGTTGTTGAGGACAATAAAGATAAATGTCTAAGTGAAAGATGCTATGAGGTTTAGTGGATGATAAAATAGCAGATAAAATTTAGATAAATGTAGAGCAATCCTAACTTTATATGCCCATTATTATAGGATCTGAACGCAATGTTTCTACTCAGTAGCAGGACCTAGGGGTTATACTTCCCGGAAAACCTTGGCGCAGTGTTTAGTAGCAAACCCAGAAGCAACCACATATTAGGAAATTCTAAGTCAGGAATGGAGAACAAAGCAGAAGATACCATGACACTATATTAACCCCTAAGTTATAAATACTCCTACTAAATGTACTCCCGCTTTTTAAATACTTCATATAGCTCTCTTACCATCTCAAATCAAATGCAGGAGAACTGGAAAATGTGTAGAGAAGGAAAAATATGGAGCAGTTTCCATATGAGAAGTGATTAAATGGGCTAGAATTCTTCAGGCTCAAAGAGAGGTGACAGAGGAATAATGCCACTAGTAGATGGCATGTTCAAAACAAATACTGTCCTCACACAACATGCAGTTAGGCTGTGCTACTATTCACAGCTTTGCTGTTGATACTAGAATTGTAGATGTATTCAAGAAGCCCCAGGCAAACTTATAGACACCATTCTGGCAAAGGACAGACCTGAATACTTCAGGAAGATAACCCTTATGCCTTATTATATTCTTTCCTAGGCATCCGCTTTGGCCTCTGTCATAGGCAAGGTATCAGATGGACTTTTAGTATGAATCACCATATTTGTCCTTATGTTCTTAATCAGATCCTGATTAAGCTATCTGCTGCCATGTCCAGATACAATTTCACCTGTGGTTGAAGAATGATGATTTCTTTTTTGTTGGCAACAATAAGCATTGTGCAAAGATTAAATAATGAGTATCATTTCTATTTTGGAGTATAGACACACCTAATTGTTTCAAACCCTAGGTAGCCTTGACCACAATAAAGCATATTGTCTGAATTATTCTCTAGTTCTAAGCATATCCTTCATAAACCACAGAATAAATTTGTTTCAGTGCAGCTAATTAATTCTAGTCTCCAGACAAGTGAGGTTGATCACAATGATATATTTTATTCTCCTACAATAATCACAGTGGAAAGCATACAATGAAGCATGCTCATTGAGAATCCAGTAGAGAGTAAGTATCCTTCTCCTTCATAACCTCTTCATAATCGTCAATGGCAATAAATAGATGCCAGTGAAGAGTAAGTATAGGTCATAGTACTTACCTCAAACACTCTCCCAGTTGCCACATATTTTTAGATCAGCATACTATAGGCCTAACATGATTTGTCTGTTTAGCAACTCCAAATAGATCTTTCCTCCTTTTCAAGTCGGCTTTTCATGTTGGCTTTCAGTATCCACAAGATCCTTCGGAAAGGAGTTCTACAAGTCTGCCAACCACTGTGCCAAAAATCATCTTCTTTCATTTGTTTTGGATCCAGTTTCTGATAGAAGCCTCTCTTATACTGTGAGAGACAGTGAGCAGTCAATACTTACCATTATCTCTACACAACATGTGATTCTGAAGACCTCTATCATATTGCCTTGCAAGCCCTTTCTTTTCTGAACAGACAAATCCTACACTGGTCTTTCTTCTGACATTTAGTCAATCATACTTGTTTATCTTCTCTGTGCCTTTTCCAATTTTAATTAACATTTTTTTAATTATAAGGGAGACAGAACTGCATGCAGTATTAATGCTGAGGGCAAACAATGCATTTATGTATGCTAAAATGTGCTATTTTTGTGCTCTTCATTCCATTCTAAATCATGCCTAACTTTTATTTTGCCTATTTTTCACCACAACTGAATAGACATTGAATTGACATTTTCCATCGAATTGCTGCTCATAATCCAAAGGCTTCACTCCTGAATGTCAATGGTCAGCGCAGAGCCCATTATTTTATATAAAATGGGATTTTTCCTCCTTATCTTTACCTGCATTGAATTTTATCTGACAATTTATTGCCTAGCCACTATTCTCAAAAGTTGTCCTATACTTTTTCACTGTATTTCTTTATCCTTACTATCAGAACATCTTCATATCCTCTGTAAATCATTTCACTTCTTGTTCACTGTGTCTCTTGTCCTCTCCCTCCCCACTCACCTCAGCAGAACAGGTTTGGGCATGGACCTCCAGAGACTTCTGTGACTTCTCTCAATTGCTACAATTAATGTTTCCTTTCCGTCCCTTGCATCTTATCTCATAGCCAATCCATGTCTTATCCTACAGTCTTTGGGTTCCCAAGAGCCTTTAAAGAAAACTAGCTTGACTATTATAAACCAGACATTTTGTCTCTTCCCACATAGATCACATATATTCATATGTCCACTAATTCAATTATTTCTCAGAGTTCTACTGACTTAGTGGATATAATTCATGCTAGAGATGTGTAGTTTCCTTCCTTCCTTCTCCTTGGAACCTATTTTAAAGACTATTTTAATTTTTGCTATTGTTCCAGTACTCATATACCAGAACAGTTTTAAACTGAGAGGTTACACATTACCATTGGCAAATTAGCTATTTCATCCTTGACTTCACTTAAAGCACTTGGTGAAAGCTGTCCACCACCAGTTAGTATTTGCATTGCTTCTTTAGCCCCTTCAGTGTCAGACATACTCTCCCTCTCCAAAGGGATCCAACACGGGATCTACAATTTCGTCCTCAGTGAAAGCATATGTAAAAAATTGATTCAGCTTCTTGGCAGTTGTCTTGCCCTCTCAGTGTTTCTTTAATGTCATGAACACCATTTGGCTCTACAGCCTCTCTGGTGTGCTTCCTGCTCTTGATATGTCTGAAGGAATATTTAGTATTCATTTGATCCTTCATGCTCATTGTTCCTTGAGCTCTATTTTGACACGCACTATTGCATTTATACAATTAATCTGCCAGAGTTTACAATCTTTTGTCTTTTCCTCTTTTGGATACAATTCCAGCTTTTTGAAAGATGTCTTCTTATTCTAATAATCTACTTATTGTGCTGATTAGACATGCATGCTCCCTTTTTACTGTTATTCAAGCCTTTCTTAACAGGTGGCACACACTACTGCTGGGTTTCCAGTGTGCTGTCCTTCAGTAAGCTCCTTGTAGCCTGCAAAGATTTATTTGCTTTAGGTTCAATTTAACAAATTCCTGTTTTTCACATAATTCCACTTTTTGAAGTTGTGTACCACTGAATAGTGACGGTGGGGGATGAGACTGTGATTTTTACCTCTGTAAGGACACTGAATTTGAATTTAGGACAGACAAAACTAACACCAGAGGCAATGTAGGCCCACTGCTAAATGAGGTGGCTGCCCTGGTGACAGAGGATACAAAGAAGACAGAGATACTCAATGTCTTCTTTGTCTCTGTCTTCACTGCTGCAGACTGTCCTCAGGAGCCCCAGAGTCCTGAAACCCCAGGGGAAGTCAGGATAAAGGAGGAGTTTGCTTTGGTTGATAAGGACTGGGTTAGGGATCAATTAAGCAATCTGGACATCCACAAATCCATGGGTCCTGATGGAATGCACCCGTGGGTGCTGAGGGAGCTGGCAGAAGTCATTGCTAGGCCACTCTTCATCATCGTTGGTAAGTCGTGGGCAACAGGAAAGGTGCCTGAGGACTGGAGGATAGCAAATGTCACTCCAGTC
>VZRW01004668.1:175919-224940 GCA_013398125.1 Aegotheles bennettii | reverse complement strand
CTGGAGTATTGTGTCCAGTTCTGGGCCCCTCAGTTCAAGAAGGACAGGGAACTGCTTGAGAGAGTCCAGCGCAGAGCCACAGAGATGATGGAGGGAGTGGAACATCTCCCTTATGAGGAAAGGCTGAGGGAGCTGGGTCTCTTTAGCTTGGAGAAAAGGAGGCTGAGGGGTGACCTCATCCATGTTTACAAATATGTAAAGGGTGAGGGGCAGGATGATGGAGACAGGCTCTTCTCAGTGATGTCCAGTGATAGGACAAGGGGGAACGGGTGCAAATTGGAACATAGGAGGTTCCAGGTGAAGGTAGGGAAGAACTTTTTCACTGTGAGAGTAACAGAACACTGGAACTGCCCAGAGAGGTTGTGGAATCTCCTTCTCTGAAGACATTCAAAACCCAACTGGATGCGTTCCTGTGTGACCTGCTCTAGGTTGTCCTGCTCTGGCAGGGGGGTTAGACTAGATGATCTTTTGAGGTCCCTTCCAACTCCTAACATTCTGTGATTCTGTGACTTCTTTGTACTCCCATTAAAATCAACACTGGTTATATCTGAGAAGGGATAGGTTAAGAACTGCAGGTCAGAGCTTACTGGGTTTTTAAAGATTAATTTCTGTTGGTCTCTCAAAGCTTAAAAATTGGTAACATAATAAAGACTTACTCAAGGATTTTGGCCTAATGAAAGTCAGAGGTATTAAAAACATAGGAATGAATTCAGCAATGGGCTGAATTAGTAGCCTTCAAGCTAACAAATAATTTATATAACTAAGTGCAGTGTTCTTTTGATATTTATTTAGAAGTGCCATTTATAAACTATAATCAACAATTCCCTCTTTAGTAACATTAATATGTTACATATGTTATTTGAAGTATGTAAACCACAGTTTTAATTAGTTAAAATATAGGGACCACTAGAAATACACAGTAATCAGTGAGAAAGCTGACATTAAGCACTCTTTAGCTCACTTTTAAGCTGGTACTTTACTAAATACCAACAAGCTCTCTGAATCTTCTAATATGCCTGCAGAACATGGCAGTTTGAAAACATTAAATTAACTTTTGTAAGAGCCATTTTAGGAGACACATTTATTTTTTTATGGACTACTTCCTTTATTTTTAGAGCTCAATCCTGTAAAGAAATTTGTTACAAATTTGGCTTAGATTTGCATTATGGTATAAGAAATCACTAGTCCTCTGAAAACACTTGCAGTGCCTCCAAAAGGTTTTACTAATTCTTCTCAGTATATTGAAAAAAACCTGAAAGACATTAAGGGTGACAATTCATATTAGGCAAACCTATGAAGCCATTGAGGATGAAATAAGTCATACTATGTCATATTTAGATCCTATAATAATGCATGTTACAGACAACCAGCTTAAAACAGTACAGGTAGCAATATTTCTGCCATGGTTGATAAGAGTTTGATTTTACCAACTTAATATGCTTCAGATGTAGTATTTTGCATGCCATTTTCCACATCTTATAAAAGAAAATCCTAGCAGTGCCTATCAGAGATGGAATTTTAATATCACGGAACAGACCTCTCCCATTTGAGCCAACAGTAATATTCACAGCAGACTGCTCTTCTCTGTTCAGGCAGATCACTGGAGGAGACGTGTCTTTTGCTGAACCTTTTCACATAGCATTTGCTAGTTCCTCACAGTCCCTACTGCCTGCTTTCTTTAATCCTACTTTTGTAGCCCTTTTCTGTTTCTGTCTGCCCACACCCATGTCACTCCTTGTCCCTTTCTTTACTATTCTCCCTCCCCACTCTGATCCTTGTTTCTACCTCATCCTATCCTCTTTAATCCTGTCTCCTTAATCTTCTCCAATTTGCTTTATTTCTAATGACAAATCTATGTCTTTTTCGCAGATATTGGTCATAGAAACCAATATAGAAATTTTGAGCTGTTGCTCAAAAATCTTTTTTTTCTTTGACAAATACCCAAAGGAAGTTCAATCTCAATTGTATTTGGTGAATATAAGCATCTGGTAGATAGGAGCTTATATAAAACCCTAGCTAACAACCTGTCTGGAACAGTTGACTAACCCTTTGTCAGTCTTTGAAAAGCCTGTAATAAAGAAGGTCCTCCAAAATTAGCTTGGAATCCAATTACTAAAAAAGAAATCTAGGAGCTAACCTTTCCCCTCATTGCCACATCTGCAGCCTGGCTCTGCCTTCACCCAGTGATGTCTGTGCAACTCATTAGCTTCTGCAAAGAAAGTGACATTTCAATATTTTTTCTGAAAATTTCAAAAGGCAAGGACAAACCGTGATACCCTGCAGGCATACATTTTCTTGGATGTGCTTCTATTTTCATATCCAAGAACCCTCCCAAACGCAAAGCTAATAAATGGCAATTGGATACATGAGTAAGAAAACCCACAATTCATGATTACTGCTCTGAATTGAGCACTGCATGACATTGAACATCTCAAAGTCAAAATAATCATGGACACTCTCCATTCTGGGTGGGATGAATAACCCAGGCTAATGCTGTCTTGGGAAAAAATACTTTGAGAACAAACATGTGACCAATCACATTATCACCCCCCTTATTAATTTCTTTCACAACCTCTGGCAACCTAAACATTTCACATTCTTTACTAGTGAGATCTGTATTCATGTGTCTAACTTAGATTAAACCCCACAGCAACAACACTACCCCTGTGTAAGTCAACATCACTGTCAGCCCTGCTCCTGTGCTTACTGAAGCCCATTGCCCTTTGGAGTCCTGTTATCAGCCCTGTACTATTGATCCACTTTGTGTGACCAGATCCAAAGGATATTCTACAGCCATGTGTAAACTCCACACCTTCTAGGTTCCAACTGAGAACAATTCTGCTCTACTCATTATTTCTCTGCCTTCCCTCACCAATTCCTAATACTTATCAAATGCCCCACTTCTATCATTTGAGAGTTGACATAAAACTAGAGGGCAAGCAGCAAAAACAAATAGATGGGAAAGGTTTACTTAGAGTTATGCATACTCCATCTGCACTCTACCTAGGCAGAGCAGCATGGGCTGCTTAAAGTATCTTACCCAACATGTCAGGGAATATGAACATCGGCATCTCAGTAACACAGAATTTGTTCCCGTCATGCTGACTGACATGTGAATACATTTTCTGTCTGAGCTAATAAGTTTTTGCTAATAAGTTCTCTTTTATATTACACTGACCAACATGTTTAAGTGTTTTATTTGGGTTAGGAATTTAAACTGTCAGGTTTTTTTAGTTGAAACATATTTTTTGGACTCTCCAATTAATATTTGAGTAAACCATTTTCACCAGTACTTAACTTGAATATCAGCTGCAAATTAAGACAACTTGTCAGGAACAAAAATGCAGACTGTACAAACAAATCCACAAATTCCAGCAATTTTTGCAAGAGCAAAATAACTATACTGAAGACCACTGGAATTGTTTAAAGAAAAAGGGAGTATTTATACTGGTTTAAATTCACACTGAACTTCAGAGGTTGAGCTTCCTTTGGTAGACTTTGCATTTTGAAATTACTGTAGATAAGAACATCAAAGCTAGCAAACCTGAGCAGGAAAAGACGTTTCATAGACTGGTCTGAGTTAGTCAGCAGCAAACCTAATTTAACATAATATTCAACTGTGCCCCAAATAGAAGCACTTGAAGTATGATACAGCTCCACTCTTCAACTCTTACGGACATGCCTACATGCCTACTTCATCAGTCCTACATCAGAGACTGTAGCTCTTTGTCTTCCATGTGGTAGATCTCAGAAGCTGCCAAAGGTCATAAAAGTAACAAGGATTGGCAAACAAATAGAAAACACATTTTTCTTTAGGGAAAGGCAGATTCAGGACTCTGGTTCTGAGCTGAGTGACTGGTGAGGAAAAAATAAAATAAAATATGGTAAAATACGTACTTATAACAATACAGGCAGTTTGATTTGCCCAATTTAGTGACATTTCCTATTCTTTGCAGTGGCTTGGCTACATGCAATCCTAAGTAAATTTTCCAAAATGTAACTTATGAATTATGGATCTTTGCTAAGAGTTCAAAGCTCTCAATGACAGATCTATAGCCTGACTCATTTTATCCAGAGCAATGATTATCCTGTATAACCCCCAAAAACTTTCTCCTGTGAGATACAATGGAAGACTTTCTCAAATGCCTAAACCTACTACTGTCACCACTTCAGGATTCACAGAAGTGGTTAACGGGACTTTTTGAAAGTACCCAAACTCTTAACTATCTCTGGAATAAAAGTTTCCCTCAATATCAACATGTAGATGCTTTATCAGGAAATATCCTTCCTTAATTTACATAGAGCAGATCACTCACATTTGAACACTTATATACAAATATTTTGTACTTTTCCCCATTGCTCTGTGTATTCACAGGAGGGTATTCAAGCAACCTGCCAAACTACACACTCAAAACATGAAGTATATACTTCTGACTCAGCAGCTGGCTACCTTTTGCTGCTATCTCTTATCCCAGCTCCTCTCAGTCTTCCTCTACTCCTTTCATGGAGCTGATTTCCATATGGATTCTTCATTCTTCAGACCTAGTCACCATCTCCTCTCTTTAGGCTATGTGAGCATTGGAAAGGCCAGAGGCTCTTTTACAGTCATGAGGTATAGATGTGCTTGTCAGTCTGTCCCATATTATTTTCCTGCCCTGACCTAGTAAGATAGGAATTTATACTCTTCACATGACATGGTATGAAATCCACTTTAGAACAGTGGTCCTAATTCTTTGGAAAATCTGGAATTGGAAAACTTTCCTATGGACTGGAAGCTTTGAAGAAAACAACCATCTACAAGCAAACTTCAGTTAGGCTTTTTTCCTAGAAAAATTAGTAGATTTCACTTTTTGGATGTAGGTTGCTTGCAGAAATGTCATTGTCTAAATAAGATAAATTGTATCTGGCAAAGCAGAACACACACTGCTAAAGCTGCTTTATCTCAGTGAAACAGGAACAGCTTTGTATTCATGAAAGTGACCATCAGAAAATGTGCTGGTGTCTTATTATTTAGTCTAACTGAAGGAAGCAAAAGACCAAACTATTTTTTTTTTTAAAGCAACTCTCACACAGATTGTGACGGGAGTATTTTGTGAAAGACACTCTCATATCTTAGTTGAAACCAAGTCTAGTTGGGGAAGGAAGCTTTTGCTTCCTTTTGCTGCTGATTCAGAGCCTAGGGCTTGAAGGGCAATTCCAGACGAGGAAGGAGATCTTTATCGCTGCACTTGGAACAGTTCCCACTGTTTTGTCCATTTTTTTCTCTCTTTTAATCACAATTTACAGCTGAAAAACATTTCTCAGAGAATTACACCAGCATACCAGCTGCTCCATGAAGATGCTAGATCATTCAGCATTGTTATGTTTTCAATACTTAGAAAAGTTTCTAATAATATTACATGGTTTCAATCAGTAAACAATACTTAAGAACTACCACAGCTGTTTTCTGAGTAGCTAAAGTAGATCACCTTATAAGCAAGCAGCACAGGAAAGTCCTCCTCTAAAACATACAGTGTGGGC
This sequence comes from Aegotheles bennettii, assembly GCA_013398125.1. Taxonomy (NCBI): domain Eukaryota; kingdom Metazoa; phylum Chordata; class Aves; order Caprimulgiformes; family Aegothelidae; genus Aegotheles; species Aegotheles bennettii. Next base: position 219,420 of record VZRW01004668.1, on the reverse strand, counting down.
TGAAGCCATCTGGTGAGTATTACAGGTCATCTCCTCTCAGCAATAATCACCTGGGATCCAGTCTATACAGGAGAGATGTTTTACAACACAAACCAGGAGGACAGCTTAAGATCAATTCTCAGCTTTCAGATATAACACATCTCTTTAATTGATATGGTTTCCATGCCTATATTAGGGGGATAACATGACAAATGGCAGAACTTTAGTTCACAGTGATCTGAGAAACTCAGGGACTGGGGCAACAGAAAACTTACAGGATTCAGTAGGAAAAAGTACACCTGGGGCAAATTAACCACAGGCATCAGTATGGGCTGGGAACTGGCTGGCAGAGCAGCAGTCTCCATGAGAAGGATCTAGGCATTACAGTGGGTGCCAAGTTGAACATGTGCCAACCATGTGCTTGCATCATGAATAAAGTAGATGACTGAGGGTTATCTTAGGCGGAACATGGCAAGCAGGTCAAGGGAAGTTATTCTTTGCTTGATCTGCTGCTGAGGGAGTGAGACATAGCTGGTCTACTGTGTTCACTTCTGGGAACTCACATACACTTCAAGAGGCATGTTAAAACCTGGAGAGGGTCTATAAAGTGTCTATCAAGATGGCCAGGAACACAGAGCACATGAGCTATGAGGAAACATGAGGGAGTTATACTTATTTTGTCTGGCAAAGGAGAGGCTAAAGGGGGGATTGAGTAGCAGCCTGTGACTACATCAAGGGAAGTTACAGAGATAACACAGTCAGACTACTCTTGGCAGTAGCAGAGAACATAACAAGGGACAAGGGACATGTGTTGTGACTTGGGATACTCAGATGGGACATTAGGAAGAACTTCTTCACCAGCAGGATAGTGCGGCACTGAAAGCAGTATGGAGGGTGGACTTTCCTGCTTTTCAATATTTAGCTAAGCAAAGCCATAGCTGTAGTGTTGGTGTTAGTCAATGATAGCTGATGATAGATGCAATGATCTAGTGATGGTGATAGCTCTCGGATGAAGGATGAACTGAATGACATCCAGATGCCCATCCCAATCAATACTTCTATGATTACGTGAGAATTTCTCTCATGAGAACTGACAAATATTGCAGCTGAGGCTCCCTGAGCTCCATGAGTCCAGATCTAGTTTATTACTTTCTTTATTTGCTGAAGGAAAAAAACAAGTGGTTGAACTGCCTTTGTTGATGGGGAAGTTCACATAGGCAGGTTCATTTAGGGGTTTCAGTGTTATGACTTACATCCCAGACTAATTCCAACTCAATCCTTATAAAATAGACAGTGGCATGTCTTACATAGCTTCTTTCTAAGTCTTCCCACAGCCAACTTATTATAAATTATAGTCGATACCCCGTAAGTGGCCTGTACTATATTGTAAAGCTTAGAAGAAAGGGTTTCTTTCCCCTAATTGCTTCTGACTTGCACAATTTGAGAGTGACTGCCATGACTGCTATATCAGGACATAGAAATTTGAGATTTCTTTTATTTTTAAATTTTATTTTTTGTTTACAGTGATTGTCAGGCTGCCCAAGGCCTGTGGTCTGACACTAGATGTCTCATTGATTTGCCCCAAATACTGGTGAGGTGCGTGTCTCAGTGCAGATGATTCTGGCCATAAACATTTTTGTTGCTCTGTGATACCAAATGACACAGTTTAGACCAAAAAAATTGTGTGATTGGCTAGGACCTGTTCTCCACTGAGAAATATCCGAAGTCACAAAAGCACATAAACAAAGCATTCCTGGGAGGTTGAATGTGTCTCAGTGTGCAAGGAAGAAACAATGCAGGAACAACTGAAGCCCATGCTCAGCCTGCTGCCTATGCAAGCACTAAGACCGAATGTGATAGAAAATATTTTGCCAAAAAACTATCAGACATAGGGTCTAAAGGGTGATCAGCATTTCTTGATGGAGTGCCCAAGACAAGGTACATATTAAAAGGCTGTCTTCTTCCAGATTCCAAATAATTTCCAGAAATAATAATATTTAGTGTTCACTTTTTACAGGGAAAGAATAATGGATAAGAAATAGTAAGAATGGCTAGTATTATTTTTGGTCTTCAGCATAAGACATGATATATTTGGCTGTGTTACAGCTCTTTTTCTCAATGGCACGACTTCAGCACTTCATTTTACTATGTGCTAATTTTATGTTTTTCTTTGTACAAAAAGAATGCTAAATTATATAAAACTTAAATCACAAGTTCTAGCTTGAATCATACAGCAGTTAATTTGATTTAAGGGCTGTGAAACTTCAGATTCTCTCACCAATATTTATGTTCATTTTCTTTTATTAACTGCCATTAGGGCTGTAACACTGCAAAAATGCATCAGGAGAAAGGAAATTGATGGAAAAAAAGGAGAATCTTTCTATACACGACATAACATATACAAAGCTGTCTAATGATCTGTGAGCTTGATCTCTAGCCAGTTTTATCTTAATTCCTGAGAATGGGATTGTCATCTAAGATTTCGGGTTGGTTCAGAATCAAAATTTGGATATTAATTTCTAGTCTGTTCAAGAATGCTTGGATCCACTCTTAGTCTGGGACTATAATATCAATGAAGGGCATGTTAATTTAAGATTGGTAAAAGGAAAAGACTAGAAAAATCTAGGATACGCTGGGAGAAGGGGGAGAGGTGGAAGGCATACTTGCTTATGTAACACTTCGAGCAGTAACCTCACTTTGCAGTAAGACTAACAGAACTTTGAGAGTTGAAGGTACAATTGTAAGATTTAAACAAGCAAATGATAAATTCATAGATTCTCTGCAACTCTATTACAATGAAAAAGTTTTCCAAAGGGGATATCAAGTGGCTGCTGGAATTGTGGAAGGTGTTTTCGGTGGCTGTTCATATTGGACTGACAAAAGCTGTTTTTGTGTTATGAATTCGTCAAAACCATTAGAAGAAACTATCATACCAGACCCAGAATTAGAAATCTTGCATAGTTTTGGGAAAAAAAAAGAAGGGGCAGGGGATGTGTTAAGATAGATTCCCCTGCCAGGGGAGTTCTGCTGCTATGCGACTTAAGACATCAAGTAACCTTTCGCAAAATGAAGGAAAATAGTTTTGGTGAGAAGAAAAACATCTTACACTCTCAAAGAGTGTACAGTTCAACTTTTTGCTCACTTTATTTTGAAGTAAACAGCAAGTTTCTGAAAATCTAGATCTCTTTACATGTTAAATATAGATTTAATGGGGGACAGGATGATGACCATAATTATTCTTGGCAAGACAAGAAACTCCTCTCAGCTGTATTTCTTGTTCCTTGCTAGCTCTGATCTTACTCAAGAAGTGAACAAGAACAAATTTTGCCCCCTGGCTTCATTCCTCCTTGCTTTGTTTCCTTGACTTACAAGAATAATGAGATACGTGACAGAGAAAAGAAGAGGGCAAGATCTGCAGCATCTACTGCTAGCTGTTGCGGAGCACCTTAGAAACCAGTACTGCTCGGAGTGTGAGTACTAATGAAGTCTGATTTCCTGCAGGTGTGCTCCTGGTCCTCTCAGCTCTCGGTGTTTCTTCTGGATGGGATTTCTGATGGGTCTTCTAAGGAAATAAAAGAATTGTTGTAGGTATCCAAGTAGAAACTTTTGCATCACTCTTTTTTATGAAGCTTATACTAATTATTTTAGGATTTTTCATCTCCAGTAAGTCCATTGAAGTCTGTCAAAGAATCAGAGGGAGAATAGGGATGCAGCTGGCTGGGGACAGTGTAATCACCTATGGCTTATTCTCTCAGGGCACTGAACAAGACATACTTTTAGCAGGTGAGAAATTCAAGAATAAATTATCACTGTAGAGTGGAACAGTCATGGTAGACCTGAGTTGATAGAATGACAGAAGGCACAGGTTGATCGCTTGTGACTTGTCATGTCAGCAAACATTTAGTTTCATCTACATGCCTTTATCTAGTATTGGTAACTACAGAAAGACTCCTGAAGACCAGCCAAATAATATAAAAGTCCTCCCTCCTACAAGCCTGTTATGGTTTGAGGGGACAGGCAAAATCTTACAGCTTTGCTGCAAGGACCCAAAGAGGGAGGGGTGGAGTTTAGGACCCTTTGTGAAAAGGGGTCTGGGGTATCGGTATTCCCTCCCATTTCCTGCCAAACTCTGTAAAGCCAGGAGAACAGGAAGTTTCTGCCCTTCTTTCCTTTCTGCTTGCTTCTCATTGCCACGTGGAGCCGGCCTGGAGGGAGGAAAGGCCTTGCCTTTGTTACCAGCTCACCACGTGCTCTTCAGGATCCGACTGCATCGGGTGCTGGGGGGTGCTTTTGACTCCTTTTTCCTACATCGGCTTTTGCAGTGGAGGACTTTTTGGGAGCTTGTATCGGTGGTCATCAGAGTCGAGTTGTATATATTTATATATGTATATTCTTCTTTTCTCCCCTGTTACTCCCCCTCCCTGTTTTATTAAATCTGTTACAGTTTCAATTTCCAACTGTTAAGCCTTTATTCCTCTTCCATTTTCCCTGAGAGGGGTGGAGTGGAGTAGCAAAAAAAGCAGACTCTGTCTCTGAGTTGTGGCTTGCCCTGGCCATCTGAACCGAGAAAAAGCCCTTTGAAACATAAAATATTTTCCAAGACCTAAAATAATTCGGTGGATAATAGAAAGAGTTGAAAACTATTTGGCCTTGTTTACAAGCATGCTTACCATCTACCCAGTGTTATAATGGACTAAACAACTGATCATGGTTGTTATTCTGTAACACCATGTTAAACAAGGAAAATCTTTTTCACTGATTCAGTTTTGCTGTAACTGACATTTTATGCTGTTTCTTCTATACTGAATAGTGCCAATGGGAATATCTCTCTTCTTGCTGTTAGAAGTACCGTCTTATCTTTAATGGATAAGCAAATCCAGAAGAACAGAGTTTGACATGAGTGTGTATGTAACATCAGAAGCAAATGTTGATCCTCAGTTTTACAGCATGGATCAAAATAAAATAAATTGATACAACTTACAATTACATATTTTTCAACCTAGATTTTTATTCCAAGGCAGATTTCAAGCTAATCTGAATTCCAGTTATTGTAATTTGGCCAAAATAATTAATGGCATTATTCACAGATTATCATGCTGTGGAGACTGAGGGGTGACCTCCTCCATGGTTACAAATATGTAAAGGGTGAGGGTCAGGACGATGGAGCCAAGCTTTTTACAGTGACGACCAATGATAGGACAAGGGGCAATGGATGCAAACTGGAGCACAGGAGGTTCCATGTGAATATCAGAAAAAACTTTTTCACTGTGCGAGTGACGGAGCACTGGAACAGGCTGCCCAGAGAGGTTGTGGAGTCTCCTTGGCTGGAGACATTCAAACCCCGCCTGGATGCGTTCCTGTGTGATGTACTCTAGGTGACCCTGCTCTGGCAGGGGGGTTGGACTGGATGATCCTTCGAGGTCCCTTCCAACCCTAGAATTCTGTGATTCTATGATATATGTATGACAGAGACAAGAACTGTTGGTCTGGAAATAATTTTATTTACAAGGTGATTTGTGACCTGAATCTAAAGTAGTATGGTTTTGCATTCTCCGATCGCTCAACCAGATGGACTGCTAGTTAAAAGACTGAAAATCCACACACCATTATTTCTATTGACTTAGTTTAGTCACTCTATACTGTTGATCTGCAGTAAGCTCTGGGAAGGAATACCTTTTTCCCCATCACATACTGTAAAGCAACAGACTTCTAATATCCAGGAGTAATATTATTAAAGGTAGTCCATCTGAGGCCCTGTTACAAGCTAAAGGAAACTTCACTGTGACATGACACCAATAGATCCCCTCCTACACGGAAATACTGGTTCCTTTCAAAAACTAGCATTATAAGCTAAGATGTAGAGCCATGGTATCTTCTTGCAGAGTAGTGCAGCTAAACTCAAAGCAAATCTGTCAATGACTGTAACCAGAACAAACCTGTATGGCTGTACTCACGAGTAAGTGAACAAACACTTTAGACAGATGTAGAGAAAGTGAGCACGCAGAGGAGTTGAAGATATGTCCATGTTCAGGAAGAAAAGCAGAGGTTGAATATATTTATCCTCAAAACCTTCAGTTAAAGTATTCATGATGAGCAATTGTAACTGGAACTATACTAATGCTTAAAGATACAGTTCAAAGTACAATAAAGACAACAGGAACATTGCCATCAACTTAAAAGGGAAGGAAACTAAGTTAGATAATATAGGAACCAGTTTGAATTTTCCCAGAGGATTAAATCCCATCATTATTTTTCTACCTAAAAATATTTAAAGTTTTTCATCTTTTCCAATTCCCTTTTGGCAAACACCTCACCATATTCCGTGCTGCTGGCTCCAACCAAAATTTACTTCTAAAACGTCCATGAAAAGACTGTTCTCATGGTATTTCCTCTCAAGCCAAAAGTCACATATTACCAGAAATTTTGCAAGAAAACTAAATCTTGCAAGATTTCTAGCTGATTTAGACTTGGATTAAGAAAACAGACCAACTTCTGATGAACTTGACTCCCACAGTTTGTCAGTTCAGGTGTACCTACAGCTATAGTAACCCTACAGTTTGGATTTACTTTTTTCACTGTCTCTGCTATGCAGAAAATTTGGAGGTTTTTTTACACCCAGCTGCAACCATGGATGCAGAAATTTTGTGTTGCCTGCCACATCATTATCCAGAATTCATGGCTATGAGCAGAGCTTAGCTGCTTAGGTTCAGCACTGGGCTATCACAACTATGCCACATTATAGATAGTTTACACATGCTCAATTTGCAGTAAGTTACCACTATGAAAAAAGTCAGCTAAGGAATGCAAGAAATCATGCAATTGTTTTTTTAAAAAAACTGATCTTCAGTCTCTCCATAGAAGAATCGATTTTTAGCTAGCTGGCTGTCTTTTGGAGGGTAGTCTGAGGTAGATATGCTTGTCGAACATAAAGAAGCAGAACAAACAAAGCTACGCTGGTTCTTCCTTCCCAAGCAAAAGCTCCCATCCTACCAGAAAAGCCCATCCACCTCTCCTTATAGCTACTCTGAAAATGTATGGGAAATTTTTTTCTTGTAACATGGAGTGATACAGTACAGAAGTCCTTGATAAAAGCTGCTAAAAGTATACTGTGACTGCTCCTCTCCCTGAGCAGTCCCACAGTTCAGAGGAAAAGTTCCCTCGGCCTCATGGTTAGTGGATATAGCTGTACTAATCATCTCCAGGAGAGCCAGGCAAGTTGAATCGAACTTTCAAAACACACATTAACTGCCTGGTTTTTGTTGCTCACTTGCTGTAAAATGCAGTCATAACACCCAAATATGAAATCTTTCATTAGCAGTAACTACAGACCTTTTGAAAAATATCAAATAAGACACCTGCCCTCTGAAACTGTGAAAACAGCAGAAATCTTTGAAATACTAATCTCTCTTCTTCATCCTTGCCTGGAGACTTGATAGAAATAATTTCTTCTGTTAAGAAGTCACACCTGAGAATTTTAATACTCAGTTTCAAGAGACAGGAAAAAATGGAAGGATGAAAAAGAAAGGAAAATTGGTTCTCTCCTGGCTCAAACCAGAACAAACCTGCACATGCCAAACCTTCCAGCTACTTGGTTGGTCCAGCAACAGTAAGAAGTGTCTGTCACATATGGGTTTAATGGGGTTAGCTCTGTCCAGCAAGATTTTAATTGTGTCAGGGTGATATATACAACCTCTAGAACTTTATTATTGCCTGTGCATAAACTAACTGCGAAAATCCCATAGTTAGAAATAACTAAACAAGAATGAAAGACTTATGAAAAACTCTTCAAAAGAGGAAGTCATTTATGAAGGAGCACAACACAGTCCTTTAAAACAGATCATTTCCGGTTAAGCAAAAAGGGTTTTAGTCCTGTAAGGCTCACTTGCATGTATTACTGTTATTTTACAGTGCTGAGGGCCTCTTTGATACCATCCCTGAACCATTTAACCTCAAGACCTGACCCAAGAGTATCAGGGAGTGGTGAGAGTGGGGCTGGTCCATGAGGGAGGAGAAGCTGATGTCCTCCTCGTTGCCCTTACCAATGGGTGCTGTCTCACAGAGACACATCAGGCTGGTAGCAGGGTCCATCAGCAGCCCCAGGCAAAACAAGTGTTGAACTTGGGTCAGGGTCCATCCAGAGCAAAAAGGGGTGAAGACAGGCAGGGCTGGAGACAAGGCTGCAGCATGCATATGAGGTCCATCCAGGAGGTAGCGCTGGAGACCAGAACTTCTCTGGCATAACTCCAATCATTTCTGGGTGCCCCAGGCTGGGCTGAAATGGGGTCCTGGGCCATAGGAAGGGTGGAGGTCAACACAGGGGAGGCTGGGCAGGAACAGTTAAGATTTATAGTGCCCTCAGGGCCATGGCACTGAGCTGATTCTGCCTAAGGATATCTTTCCTAAGTCTGAGGGTTTGAGACCCAGTAACCACAGAGGAAAACATCTTCACCCTTTTCATTAAAAGCTTTGGAACCCATTCAAACAAATTCTGTTTCAAAACCATCTTACTTTTATAATAAAGTAGCTAGAGGAATATTGCTTGTCTTGTATGACTCTCCATGCAAGCATGACTGAGAAAATCCTTCCCTCATTTGGCTCCATTCATACCTATGACACTCATATTATTTTCTTGGGGGAATGGTATCGCTGGATCACGCATTTTCAATGTGTTAATGAAGGCATTGAAAGACGACCCCACTTCCACACAGATAAACACATGAAAATCTGATGTCTCCCATTTCACTGAGCAAGACCAGGTAATAGGACAAATACAATGTAGAAATACCCAGTGAAGATAAAATTCACTTTTCTGGTCTTCTTTCTGACCATCAAGTCTGGGCTGAAAAACAGAATCCTTATGCTTCCCATTACTGCCTGACCTTCAGGTCCAATGCCTATGTCACTCTGAATGTGAGGACCAATACAATATTTGAGTGCCTTATTTTTGTAGTTGTAATAGCAGAATGATTTGAACATTTTTTTTTAATTTTGAACTCAATTTCAACATGACCTTTTCACCCCTTGTAAGAGGTCCACCAGCTCCATGCAGGTGCCGTGTACAGCACTCCAGTGTGTAACAACACATCTCACATAGATGTAGGAAGGGAGGCAGCCCTGCCTCCCCTGAGGCTCAGTAAGGAGTCATCCTGTTAACCAGAAGCTAGTGTACGTTCCTACTTTGAACTCAAATTGTTTGGCAATTTTTCTCATAATAATTATATCTTCAGAGACCTTGGAAATCCCCAGCTCATGCATTTTCTCAGACTAAACAGTTACCCTTTCTTTTATCTCCATTATTGCATTTATTGTCAATAGCAATTTCACAGTCTATATTAAGACAAATGAAGTCCCACCTCAGTTCCACCTGCTTTAGTGTCAGCAAAGCCTGCTCACCTCCCTTAAAGCCAGCCTTGAAATGAAGTCTCATGAAAAATGTGTTACATTCCTTGTGCTGTGGAAGAGGTATTAACTAGTACAAGGGAACTAAAATTGCTAGGTTTGGCAAGGTAAGGATTGCTTGGAGAACCTATGCTGTAGGAGCTGTTGTGGGCTTCCTACTCCCTGCCCAATGCCCTCACATGCCTTGGAGCAGCACACAGAAGGAACAGGCTACAGGACAATTCTGGGGGCTTCCCAGCAGCAGATAAATTAGCAGGGAAAGGGTGGTGGATCTCTCCCAACTTGGAAGCAGCAAACCTTGTGGGGAACTCACTCCCAAAAGGAGAAAAGATTTATTTCTCAATCTCACTTTATTCATTTGCGTGCATCCTGGATCTGTTTTGTTAAAGCCATAGCATCACGCAGAGCTTTAACTCCTGGAATAACAGAAGCATCTGTAGCAATGCTGTTATTTATTATGTGACAAGTGATGCTGTGCTCCAGGGATTTGCTCTGCTGTATTACTTTATTTCATTCTCTAGTGAAATATTCACCTCCTCTCTATGTGGATGAGCACTGGTGAAAACAGATGTTTGGTATTCCACTAAGCTGTCACTACAGTGGCTACTAACTCATTTTGTGTGCATGCTGATACAGTCAGACCAAAATGTAAATACACAGAAGCAGAGTTAGAAAAAGTAAACCAGAGCCATATATAACTGGTTTTGGAATCTCTTCTGCTTTGCATGCTGACTGTTCAGGTATATTGTAAAATCCACTGACAGTTTAATCATGTCCCTCTATATTTTAAAGAAATTCCTCATTTGTGTTATGATGTAGCCCTATAATCTAAAAATTGAGCAAACAAAAGTGAAAATAAGTGTTCTTTGCTTACACTCCAGAGAAAAAAGAGGACATAACTTGTCACCCTGAACTGTATAGCAGTAAGACGAACCAGACCTGGTTGCCAGACTTTTCTGCTGAGCCCTCATTCACCAGCTCTGAGCCAGCCCCTTGGGAAGGTAAGCTAGACCAGATGGGTAGTTGGTCAGACCTAAAAGTGAACACAGCCTTACTGGGCAAACAGCAGCAATGAAAACCACTTCTGTAAAGCCCTGTGCTGAGCTCTCCTCTTAAGCTTTTGATTGACCATTCCTCTTGCTAAGCTAGGTTATGCTCTGCTCTTCACTCATGTTCAGTAGTGATCCTTCAACAATTCACCTGCTGCAGCTGCAGGATGCAGGAAGTTCTTGGTGGTGCTACTCCTGACCTCTGGATTTAGGAATGGAAGAAGAAAATCCTCTGTGAAGGTGCAATATGAGCTGTGACAGAACCATCAGTGCTCAGTCATGCCAAATAAGGGGGTGGGAATTATTGCTTCAGCTCTTCTTCCATGGTTTTGTAAACTGACCTAGACTCACCCTGCAGGTTTTAACCCTGGTTGGGCACAGCCAACAGGTTATTTGTCCCCTGTTTTAAACATGAAGAGCAGTGTGCCTGATTTTCAAACTTAGCAGTCATAGCAGAAACATTTCTGCACATCAGGTCTGGCCCACCCAGCCAAACCCACCTGCACACTGCCAGCAGATACCTTCTTCCCCACACTAGCAGGGACTTCTGCCCACCTTGAAGACTTAGTAAGTGACTACTCATTTCCTGTAAGAGATACCAATGAGGCTTCAGTCACGGGCATTACACCAAACTCTGCCTTCTCAAAGTAAACAATGAATACACCTACAGTAGTCAATTTGATGGAATTTTAATTAGTTTCTAATAATTCTTACACACTGACTATTGTGGACTTGTCAACTTAAAAAAATGACAAAATGAATACTGATTGTTACATCCCCAGTAAAAAGGCACTATAAAATAGGTTGTGTCACCTTGGTACAACATGCTGGAATAGAACAAAATCAAGAAATAAAATATTTCTACACTTTGATCTTTATAGTCATAAAAATTGAATTTGGCCTTACACTCTAGGGATATAATTATGGTCCTGGTAAGAATATTTGTCAAGAAATATTTCCCTATACATACACTCTAAGAAAATGCTATATAACATGGCTTTTTCACACATGTGAAGATTCAAAGTCCTTTAATAAGTTAGGGGCTGTAGGGATCTATCACTGCTCCAGTGCAGGAGCATTTGTGATGGGATGCCCAAGAGCCAGGAACTGAATGCTCACTGTGCTGGACAGAACAACTTACCTGTGTCACCAGATATTTTCTAGGGTTTGACAGTTGTAAAATGGGCATGGTGCTTGCTAGTTTAGACAAAAAGCCTGAGAATTAGAAATCCAAATTTCCTTAACAATATTTTTGTTACATCACACAGATATTGTGATGGTGAGTTCACTGTCTATATCAACTTTGAAAGTTAAAAAGACACCATATGTAGTATTAAGTTTATCATTAAAGAAAGGCAAATATTAGGAGCTGGTTACAGCAGTTTACTGACATGTGGCAATCACTGCTCCTTCAGAAAAATAAAGGAAGCTGTGCTCAGGAAGAGTAATGATGCAGTATCCTGTTGACTCCAGACTAATATACAAAGGATGTAGATTCAAATCAAAGAGGAAAAGATGGAGAACCTGGCATCACTATAAGTCTTCTAGACAAAGATTTGCTTTGTTTGTTATAGCTATATACTTTTAAAATACACTAGAAGTGTATAAAGAAGAAAACAAGTTAGGAGTGACAAGGACAGGTCTCCAGCAAGCCAAGGTTGTTTTCACTTCTATGTATCATTAGTTAATATTTCCAACTAGGGACAAAGATAACAAGAAAATAATATAAACACTAATGCCCCACGTCTTTAAACTTCACTCACATGTTAAAGTTTTCATCAAAGTTGAAACAGTTCATGTCATTTTTTCTTCAGTGGCTTCTAATACTGACAACTTGCTGTCAGCTCTCCCTCTCTGTTCATTCAGTTTTAATGAAATAATCCATGGGAAAAACTGAAATACCTATCAGCAATCCAAAGTATCAAGACACTTGCTAAAAAGAAACAAAACATATGTGTGAAAGATTCTTTAATCCTTCTAAAGGTTCTATGAACTTTGGATTTTCCTGATTAAGACGGCACATGCAAGTTCTCTGCAACTGAAGTTTTCTATTGATTTCTCATTTAAAGACCAGTGATAGGTACTTATCCTTAGCGGCTCCAACTCTGGGTGAAATCATTGTGCTGCCATGTGGAAGTCATTAGTGAAATGCAACTGCACTTGGAGCTGAGGAGTGGGAAATAAACTAGGAGTTTGGGTTAGGATATCAAACCTGTTCTTGAAACTAATGAGTACCCTGCCTTTAATTTCTGAAGTGAAAAATGACTGTCAGTCTCTCTGCCTTCAGAAACTCAGTCTCCCTACCCTTTGTCAAGAGATTGCTATTAACATTTAGTTAGCTTAAAAAACCCCCAGCTTTTGCCTTGAAATATGGGTCCTTGCTTTCAGACTGCACAGTCTTGTCCTACCCACGCGTGGCAGTTCATATCAAACAGTTTGCAATGTTTTTACAGTTAGGGATGATTAGCAACAGTCCCTATTCCCAGTTATAATCACATACTTCTGTAATATGGTTTCTTTTAACAGAAGTTGCAACTTACTAACGCACAAGCATGTCCTTAGCATGGAACAACTCATCTTTCACCACATAGAACTGGCAATGCTCTTCCTGTCAGCACAGGCAGCTTGTGACATCCAGTGTGGAAACTCTTCAAGTCCTGAGGATTACGGATCTTTTTTCCCCACTAAGTTTTAGTGCAAAGTGCAAACTTTACAACTTGCTAAAACCCTTGGGAAAGCAGGCTGCACCATTTACAAATTGATTAAGCAGTGTTTGCACAGAGCAAAGAATGAGTACTCTTTGTAAAGGACTGCTCTCTCTTGGCAATGACAGTGCGTGTCAGGCACCAGCCAGAAAGAGAGATCTTAATTGCCTGCTCTTAGTGATGAGAAATGGAGGTGAGTCCAGAAGACAAAAGCTAGGTGTGAAGAGGGGCAATGCAGCAGGCAGAGGAGAGCAGTAGGGTGGCAGAGCCCGGGGGAGGAAGGATGTCTCAGGGCACCAGTCTTTTTTCCAGTTGCTTTTTTGCTGCTGATTAGGTCCCCACAGAATAGACAGGTCGATCTGGGTTCCCTTCCATGGTCCTCTGCTTTGAAAAAAAAACTCACTACTCTTCCATGTCTGCAATAGTAGGTGGTTGTGAGATGCAGACCATGGTGCAGGCTGGTTGAAGCTACACAGCATATTTGGTGTTGACTTCTCCTCCTGCCAAGTTCCTGCAAACCCACTATACCATGGGAACTGCCTGCATGCAGTCTTTGATTCTGCAGTACAAACAAAGCACTATTTGTGCGGAGAAGGAAAGTGAGCTCATATGAGCTGCTGGCTGAGAGTGATAAGATGGTACACTGCCTGTAGCAGCTACCATCTCACACATCTGCTCCTTTGCACCCTGGATAGGGACCACAGGGGTCAGGCTTCCCAGTGAGAGACACATCACAGCTATGGTAACATACAGGATCAAATTTGAAGTCAGAGGGAATGAGCACTAGGTCATGATTGAGGGAGAGGAGAAATATGAGAGGTGACCTCCAAATTGCTGTGGTTCCCAGATGCATGCAACTCATACATTCAGGGTCAAAGATAACAGACGATGCCAAGTTTGGATTCTGAACTCCCAACACTCGCAATGTTTGCAGCTACTCAGACTCAATTTTCATTTTAATTCCTCTCTATTTTATGTCATTTTCTGAGAATGGTAGCTTTGGTAATGTTGGGGAGACAATATTATTTTAGCTGTTCTTTTCAGCCTATCAGTCATGAGGGTTATGTTAAATTAAAATATAGTGACCTAAATTAAGATTGAGCTTTAGCCAACCAGCTCAAATTATTTATCAGCAATATGCTGAAGAAACAGTTAATTCTATTGTTTACATCTAAGGGCAGAGCTAAAATCTCATCCATATATGGTAGAGTTTCCGAGATACAACTTCTTATTCCATAGTGTTGCCATGTAAATGCAGATGGCATACTCACCAAAAAGGGGATGAATTTATGAGACGATGCTGGCAGAAAGAAAGTGACTAAACAGACAAAGCTAAACCAAATGCAGTCTTATTTCTGAAAATAAATTATGGTAGTATTGCCACTTTCAAATAAGGAAGAGAAAGGTCTGTAGTATAACAAAGGGTATTTTGATCTCTTGGTGTTATAGTCATGTTCAATAACAAAGAAGTGGGATGAAATAGTACCTACCATTTCAATATTTTTCTGACAAGAAATCCAGGTGTGACTACAAGTATTAATGGAGCAACCTTCACAATATCTGAGAGGCACAGGAGTGCCGTTACAAGGAGAATTTTAATAAAAATAATTTTAACTGGATGCCAACCAAAGAAATATTGAGATAGCTTTACAGCTAACACAAATATCCCATATGTCACAATTTATACACCAGGAATATATCCTCTGCATTTTTTAATTCACTGTAACCAAGTGCTTTCAGAACAGCTTCCTTCTGTGACTGGAAAAGCATTATATAGTGCATGTCCCACTTTTCTCTGAAAAATTAGTGAAAACATAATTCCTTGCCTTTTTTGAATTTGACATTACTATGTAGTAGTGTACATGTATCTCCAGCTGAACTTCAGACATCTGCAGGTAGTGGGAAAAATCGTGCTTGGCCAAAACCTGGAGCTATGGAACACTGTACTGGGTTCATAACATGTGCAGTAGTACCATCTTGAGCATGGATTTCTGAAACATTGCATAGGATTAGCTTTTTTGAGAATTAGCTTAATTTTTGAGAATTAGCATGCAGTGATTTTTATGGCTTTGCCAGGGGAAGTATTAGCTAATAAATGTAATAACAGCCATCCTGGTTGGGATCAAAGCACTGTTTAACAGGGATCTAAGCTGAAAACAACCACAGAGTGACAGGTATGGCTGTGCTGTCCCATTCATGGCATTGTAGCAGCAAAGGGGAAATCCTACTGTACAGTGTATTGAGTAGCTCAGGCTGTAGTCTTTCCCCAACTTCAAACCTTGATGCTGAGGTTCTTGCTGCACCTGTCCCCCCTCATTTTTTTGACACCTGCCCTTTTCTCATGTCCACCAAGTCCCAAGACATCCACACTCTCCTTGTCCTGACTGAGCTGACCACCCACTGCAGTGGAAGAAAGCAGCATGACAGGGGAGACCTCAGCAACTGTGAATCATATTTCTGTTCCCTTGTCCTGTCATGTCTCCAAGTAGAGCACCATGACAGCATCCACTGGTTCCTCAGACATTTTCATGAAGCAATGGGCACTGTTGGAGGTCTCAGCTACACACCACCTCTGGCTATTTTGCATTTTTGATTCTTTAATCCTTCACCCCATCCTTCTTCACTTATCTCCTGTGGGATCACTTGTGCTTTTTCCTGAGCTTGATGTCTCTACTTCTCCTTTTTGGTGTTTCTCTACCCTCTTTTGGTATTCTTGGGGGACTGGTTCTCCTGTTCAAAGGAAAGCCAATAGCCCACAGCAGACATGGGAGGAATACAAGAGTGGGGCCAGTATGTACTGACACATCTTCTAAATGCTCTCCCAGCCTCCAGCATTTTGTGCCTCAGAGATTCACTGAGCAGAAAGACATGTATTTTTATTTAATAGAATTTGACAGATTCATTTTCCACTTGCTTGTCCAAAGAGATACTTTATTAGCATGAGTTGAACTGTGGCCACACACAAAGTGAGACAAGTTCTTGCATACATGCAGTGCAAACCCTGGGTGTGTAGCATCTAGTTCTCTTTGGTAATAACTCCATAGCTGCTTTCAGATCCTTCAGGAAGATTTGAAACCATGCTTTAAAAAATCACCACTACTAAAGAAATATTTTTTTTAGTTCTGACATTTTTCACTGTAGTTTAGAAGATGAATATGTACAGGCTAGTTTCAGACTCAGGAGCTGAAGTCATCAGTGGATAACATTAATGGTTAGATCTCTGGCTGGCGAGGTGATATATTTAGATTACCTGGGAATCTTTTTAAATTTGGCAGTTTGTCCCTGACCATATTTGTTCCCAGAACAACAACTGCAGATATTCATTGTTTCAGCATATCAGAGAAGTACAACAAAGACCTTGCCGAGATTAAAGCTTCCGTTCCCCACTGTGAATCCTACTGAAAGGTGAGAGTTAGTTATATATTTGTTACACACCACAGTTTATATAGTCATGCCCCATTGATCAACTACCCCTGCAGCACTGAAGTCAATTGACATCCATTTATTTTGCTGCAGTGTTCAAATGAATTCTAGTTTCAAAATATATAGCTCTCTTTTCAAATTGTAATCACACTTTATGGGTTTGCACTGATGAGTTTGAGATAACATAAAATGTCATTTTACATTGCAGTATTTCCAGTTTGTCAGTGGCAATAAATAATATTCTAATTGAAATATTTAAGTAATGAGGAGGATCTCCAAGTGACTATGCTTTAAAAAAGTGTAGACACCTAATAATCCTCTTTTCAGAACAGAGAACCCAGAAAAGCTCTTGCAATATTTGGTCAGCATTCTTGCAAATGTTCACAAAGTCCAATTCACAGGGTACTGAAGCATCTGAAATACCACCTGAACAGGGATGGTAGGATCTTGTGACCTCTGACATTATGTTCTCATTGCTTTGTTTTCTATGTTTGTAATACAAGATGAAACATATTTGCTTTATCAGTCAATTACTGCTTTACGGTGCTTTGCATCCTTCCTTGGTTCAGGGGCATCACAGAATCCCCTGTGCTCAAGCCTTTTCTTTCTCACAGTGAGAAAGTGAGATAACGTAGGAGTTATCCCCAGTTATATACCTGTTTAGAAAATACTGATTCTGGATGAACATATGTGTCTAATGTGACTGTAATCATCACTATAGATTAAGACACACTTCCTTGAGCCATGTATTGGCCTTTAAGAGTATTTTATCCCTTTTGTATCAGCTTTTTCTTCATTTTCCTTTTGATACTGTCTCTCACAGTATCCTTTTGGACAAAATGTCCAGCACACAGGTGGACAACTGGGTTACACGATGGGTGAGCAACTGGCTCACAGGTGGAGCACAAAGAGTGATGGTGAACAGGGTAACATCAGAGTGGCAACCGGTCACTAGTGGGGTTCCACAGGGCTCCATCCTAGGCCCAGTCCTCGTCAACATCTTCACAGATGACTTGGATGAAGGACTTGAAGGAATTCTAAGCAAGTTTGCAGATGATACTAAATTGGGAGGAGCTGTTGACTCCCTCGAGGGCAGACAGACCCTGCAGAGAGACATCAACAAGCTAGAGAGATGGGCAATCACCAACCACATGAAGTTCAACAAGGGCAAGTGCTGGATTCTGCACCTGGGACAGGGCAACCCTGGTGGTATGGACAGACTGGGGAACAAGTGGCTGAAGAGCAGCGCAGCTGAGAGGGACCTGGGGGTCCTGGTTGATAGCAAGCTGAATATGAGCCAGCAGTGTGCCCTGGCAGACAGGAGGGGCAACTGTGTCCTGAGGTGCATCAAGCACAGCGTTGCCAGCTGGTTGAGGGAGGAGATTGTCCCGCTCTACTCTGTACTGGTGTGGCCTCACCTTGAGTATTGTGTGCAGTTTTGGGTACCACAACATAAAAAAGACATCAGACTACTGGAGAGTGTCCAAAGGAGGGCCATGAGGATGGTGAAGGGTCTGGAGAGATGTCTTGTGAGGAGTGGCTGAGGTCACTTGGATTGTTCAGCTTGGAGAAGGGTGCTGAGAGGTGACCTCATTGCAGTCTATGGCTTCCTCATAAGGGGAAGAGAAGGGGCAGGTACCGATCTCTTCACTCCTATGACCAATGACAGGACTCAGCAGGAAGCTGAATCAGGGGAGGTTTAGGTTAGATACCAAGAAAAGGTTTTTTACCCAGAGGGTGACAGAGCACTGGCACAGGCTCCCCAGGGCAGTGGCCACAGCACCAAGCCTGACTGAGTTCAAAAAGCATTTTGGATGATGCTCTCAGGCACATGGTGTGACTCTTGGGGTGCCCTGCACAGGGACAGGAATTGGACTTGATGATCATGATGGGTCCCTTCCAACCCAGCATTCTATGAAATGTTTCTCTAAGGATATCACAAAGTTCTCCCTCTTATTCCTATGTTTCCGTTTCACACCACATTGCAGAACAGAATACAAATCAAACAGCAAACTGCTGTTTTGTTTTTTTAGTATAAAATAAATAATTTTAAAATTGCTAACCTCCATTTTCTTCAGTGTATCTGAAATACCAAAAGCCCTGTTGTTCTGCAAATGCAGGGTCACTCATTAGCCACGTTTTGGCTTTCTCCATTGTGAAATTCTGCACTGTTTGTGTACGTAGCACACAAACTATGCATAGCAGGTGTCATGTTAAGCTCTTTTCTAATATGTTTGGATGAGCTGCTTCTGATTAGTTATCCTTGAAAACAGGGCAAAAAAATGTGGTAAATGTGGTAATGCCTAATAGCCCAATGAAGTCATTGTTCTGTAGGTTCTGGCTGGAAGTTGCTGCCACACATGAAATAGAAATAGGCTATGTATGCTTTTTTAAGGGCAGTCCATCATGGCTTCTGCAAAGATGTATAACAATAGTTCAGGCAGTAATGTGCAGACTGCTGCGCATCTACGGTTAATCTTTACTTTTTGCATAAAATATTTGGTATCAGTTATTAATGTCAGAACTGCAGCTGGATGTATATAGTAGTGGTCTAAAGACTACTGTAAAAGATGAAGCTCTGAGCATTTCAAATATCAATACCTCATCTGAAATATTCAGTCAATATGCTCTGGCTCAGTCTGAGAGTTCAACAATGAACACAATTAATAAATACTGATGAAGTTGCTCAAAATGGAATATCTTCATCTACATGGAGTTTATTGTCCTTATTAAGTTTCTTGTAACACAGTTCTCATACACAGCAGACTGTTTCTCTAGAAACCTGACTGGCAAGCCCCAGCTCATGAGTAAGCTGACTCAGCATCATGAATGTTAGTCTCATTTAAATAAAATGACAGCTCATTTAAACCTCCTCAGTCCATAATTTAGAAAAATGCAGATAAACAGAGAATGAATGTCTGGTCTTCAGCTGATGCTAGTCTCCATGTATTACATACTGGCAACCTGTGATCTGCTCTAGTGCTAGACCTGTAGTGACCCAGCTGCAGCTTGAGTTGAATTTGCACCTGCTTGAAACCATGCTAAGCTCTGCTGGTGCCACAGAGAGCTGCGGTTTGTAACCTTGGGGGTTTGCACTGATGCAGTTGTGCCAGATGGTGGCTATGTATAGCATGGAGAAAGCTGACGTGGCATCTGGCTTGAGCTACTAAAACCCTAAATACGCTTTACTTTAAAATAAACATCTAATATGAATAACATCTAAATTGAGGCTCTTATCCAAACACAGTATCAAATGCTTGTCTAATCCTATGGCTATTCTCAACTACTGAAGCCTTGTCTGAGACGCTATATTGGAAAGTCTAGGATTCCTTTTGTAACCCCTGAGACTAGATAGCTCTAAGCAAAGGAGCTTTAAAATAGTAACTCTGAAATTGCCAAAAGCATACTATTGCTAGCTAGCTTTACTTGACTCTATAAAAGTAGTGATGACCTAGCTTGTGGCTTCGCATGATTTTAGAGAACATTGTAGACAATGGGGGAAATTCTGCCAACACTAATACCATGTTTCAAATAACTGTCCAAGCAATATTAGTTCAAATTAAAGTTATGGGATAAACAAAAGTTTACCTAGTAAGTACCATTTTCATGAAAGCAGCAGTGAATTAAAAATAGACTGGTAGAAGCTATGTTGAATTTTAAAAAGTTCATGCTGCTAAATTCTCCCCCTCCATTCAATTGAATTTGATGGGATCTCCCCAGAGTAAAAGAAAATGAACGTGACTTGGTGCAGAGGGATCAAATCTCATTCATGCATGCAAAACTTTCACTTCAGACTAACTGGGTGTGGGAATTCCTATTTTCTTCAGTTAGGCTATCCTAGATGCCATCCAGAAGTGCTTATGTGAAGAGATTTATTTATTAAGAAAGACCGGCTGATATGTTCTTTGTATGGACCTTTGTGCACGCTGCTTCTCCTGACCTGCACTCAAATGCTAGGCTTTGGGCTGCACTGCACGCTGAAGGGCTTGGCTTTACTTGGCTTTACTTTTAATTTTAAACTGTAGAAAAGTATCTTGGTGTGGCATATTCTACTTCAGAGGCTTAGTCATTGCACTCTGTGATACAGTGGCTAAATATTTTAAGATTGTCCCTTAACAACTAGACAAAAGTGATGCACCTTTTTGGTTCATGAACCTAAAGCAAAATTTTGTGCTACTAAATGACAGGATTAACATATATCACAAAAAAAAAATAAAAATTAAAAATGCTCCAATGCAAATGCCATTCAAAAGTAGGGATGTAAGTGCATGTTTGTTCTGAGAAGTCATTTCATGCAGTACGAACTCTGTTCCTGTTGGTTATGAATTCTCTTGTACGAACAACTATTGAAGATATAGAAGGCAGTGGAATATTCTGATGAAAATGTGAAACTTTGAGGAACTGAATTGCTCTCTAAAGACTCTTTCTTTACAGGGGTTTAGTGTAATGCATGGACTTTTCATTATAAATCTGAGAAGACAAATTTTGCTTCCTTGTCTGCAGCTAATGGCTTCCTGCCAGGGCTCATGGTATTTCTAACATATTTAAAATATCAATTATCTGAAGTAATGGTGACCCTCTGCCCTTCTAAAATTTTTAGCTTTGCACATAGAGAGTGAAGCGAAAAGGCAGATGGTGAAACTGGGAAACTGAATGCTGCTACTTACCTGACTACTCACAGTGCTTTCTGCTGAATTTTGCGGGGCATATTTTGATTTTTTTACTTCTTTCATGAGATTCATCTGAAGTCTGTATTTGTGCTTAAAGGAGAAACACAGAGAGCTGTAAATCACCATAGTCCATGTTTTCTTAAAACATAAACTGTATACAGTGTGTTACAGTTCCTGCTGGAAGTCTCTTAAACTAACAAGCCATTTGAGTCATTCATTGTAATAGCTTAAGGGAAATGCATTGCCTGCACAGTCCTTCCGTTTTCCTGTGGAGCCATTTGTCTTTTACAAATTAGTTTTTGGCACCCAGCACACTTCTAGACAAGTAAACCTGTTTTCTAGGAAAACACTTATACAGTACTAAATTCTCTTTTCATTTAATGGCCTTCAAAATTTAATGGCCTTCAAAATTATTTACCTACTTGCTGTGAAGTTTGCAGCATTTTTTGTGTTTACCTAATGGAACTACCCAAAGTAAATCAGCATGTGATCAAGGATGTAGATATGCACTCCTTCATATGTAAAATGGCTAAGATCACTTCACATTTACCTGGCTGAGCATTCCTGTGTTTCTATCTCTGCATCTGGAAACAAATTGGCATGAGAATAAAAGGATATGAGTAGCACAGGAATAAGATGAGCTCAATACTAATGACCTTGCTAATGCACTCATCTCACTGTGGGTTTCAAACACTGACAGATCACTTAACTGAAGAACCTCCAGGCAACCGAGAAGTGGCACTGAAAGCTCAAACCCTGGTCTGTAAACATTCACTCACAGTCTGTACTGAAGACCATCCTGTATACACCTCAGTCAGAACCGTGTGCTGTTTTTCCTTCCTGGTGAACAAGATAGTGACTGGTTCAGCCTTCTGTGTTAGGGACAAAGCTACAAGTGCCATGTAGGAAAAACTGGAGAGAGCAAAGGGACATGAGCAATTTAAAGAGGGGTGCTCCAGCTTTTGGGGAATGCTGTCACCAGGTGCAGTGAACTGTTATCCTTCCCCTTACCACATTTGTACAGGAGATTCATCCATCAACTGTTACCTACTTATGAACTGGATCTGTCAATACCCACTGTATAAGAAGGCACCAAAAAGCCTTATCAGAAACTGAATGGAATGTTGTGGCTTCCAGTAACGTTCACAAGGTTTTTCCTTTTTTTTTTAAATACTTGCAATTTTTCTTCCAAAAATCTAATCTTAGTTCTAGTTTTTCTTACCAGTAAGTGTCTTAAGGCTTTACGCCCTAGAGATAACATTTTGACTTTAATATAACATTTCAACATGAGTGATAAGAAAATTCTTCAAAGCAAACTAAGCAATAAGGACAGGAGCTCTGTGGCAGTCATTCCCTCCTTGTTCCCTCTTAGGGTACCTGAAGTTCTACATAATGACAAATTCAGTGACTATTTTTTGATGATTTCAGATTACACTGATTTTCTGTCAAGCTTTTCCTAGCCGAGTCTCATTCCAGTACTATAAGCCGGAAGAAAGCACAACAAAACCAAGGTCAGGAACAACATCAGAAAATGATCAGTATGAATCCTGACACTAAAGAAAATATATCCAATTACTCTTACTATTTGCAATTTTGTTTGCAAATGCTGTAACATTGGAGTTAATTTTTATGTGACAGAGACAGGGACTGGAGACTTCAATTCACTAAACTGGCTGAATATACTCTTCTCATTCCTAGCCATGGATTTCAGACTTCAAATCACGCATGTAGGTCTTACTTTCCAAGTCAAAATTCCATTTTCAAAAGTATTCAAACAGGGCTGGCAGCAGCACACTCCAAAGTAATAGAAACTTCCTTGTTAGAGTTTTGTCCTTTCTATTGTTGTATCTTGCTACTTAGTGTCCCTTGTTAATACACTGTGACTCGACTGATACTGAGGAGGACCTATATGACAAAGGTAAGTTGATTTAAGAGTAAGCATCTTTTAATACTGCCAAACTCATATAACAAACATATTTTTCACTTACTGGTGCATTCAGATATATTTTTTTCCACTTTTGTTGTTTTTATCAGAAAAAAATCTTGGGTTTATGTACAGGATAGTTCAAAGAGAAGAACAAAGAGAAAACAAATTGTTATCCCAGCTACAGAGACTTTATCACCCTATTAACTGTCCTGTGATGTTCTTGGGTTAAGGAAAAGTCAGTAAGATTAATACCATCTAATCTTTACATCACATACCACCATTATGACTCAATAATGTTTTGGACTGTACGAGAGAGGTAAAACTTACTGCACACTGTAGATGGCTTTGTGCTGTGTTACATCAAAGTTTTGTTACTTCTATTTAACTCTTACTGAAATAAATATTTTTTTATAAACCTCATTTTGAAGATGAAACCACTGATCCTATGCTATTGCTAAGTACTTAAGTGCTTACCCTCCCTTATTAGCCATCTACACTCTTACTTAGACTCCAGTTTTGTACTGAAGATATTGAAAAAGGTTTTCTCCTGCTATCTTGAGATCATAGCTTTTCCATCTTCCATTGCTGTTTCCAGCCGTTCATCCACATCAACTTCCAACATCAACTGTCTGGGCTTGTTCTGTTATCACATCCACTCACTCATCCAGCAATTTTGGTTTCCTTTTGCTCTCTCACAACACTTCATTATTACAGTCTTTCATTATCCACTCCACTTCATATGCCTGGGAGCTAATCTTTACAGCCATGTCTGCTGCTTCTCTAATACAAGTTAATCTATTGTCATGACTAAAATATGACTCAAACCTACCAGTCTTACTTCCACTACTGCACATTAAGTCTGATTCACTGCCAGCTGACAGTGGATGGGAAAACCCAATTACTTCACTGAGTTTCTGAATGAGTCTGGAAAATGATGATTTGCTCATATTTTAAAACTCCTTGTATTCAGGTAAGAATAACAGTGGCCTTCATGTCCTAGGATACTCAGTGTTTTATACCCTAGAAGTCCAAACTATTTCTTAGACTAATTTGGTTACTGCTAACTCAAGAAAAACGAGGAGATTTGTATGACTGAATTTGATTGGATCTGCTTTGGACTGAAGCAGGCTGTTGTCTTCTGATCTTGGGGGGAAGATGTCTTAAAAATAAGAGCAGTTCTGGCTATTTTCTGGCTAAATTCCTCTTCTTGAAACAAATAACAAAACTCCTTTCCCCAAGTTCAAAGTAGCTGGATCCTACTCTTGCACTTACAGAATTAACAGGGCTTGTCAGTGGATTATGAAATAATTTTCTTTAATGCTTTTGATACATAAGTTAGAAAAATATTCCAAGTCATGCACATGAGAGTGTAGCAGGGACTAAAGGGAAAAGCAAGCAGGTGGGTGGGGAATTCATGCCACGCTGCAGACAGAGAGCTTTCATGGCTTCTTCTTCTGCCTCCTGACACCACATCGGCCACAGTACTGGTACTCTCAGGCTACAGTACTGATTTGCACCAGCAGAGTTGGAGGATGGGCTGTGTTTACTTTTGAATGCAACCCAGGATCACAGGATAATTCAGGCTGGAGGGACCTCAGGACATCTCTGTTCCAACTTCCTGGTAAAAGCAGGGTCACTTGTGAGATCAGACCAAGTTGTACAGGGCTTTATCCAGTCTGGTCTTGAAACTGTCCAAAGATGGAGAGAGATTGTACAGCCCCGCTGGGTAACCTGTCCCAGTGCTTGACCATCCTCAGAGTGAAAAAAAGTATTATTTTCTTTATTTCAGTCCTTTTTTGTTCTTCCAGGCCAAATCTCTTTTGTTTCAGCTTATGCCCATTGTATTGTGTCCTTCCACACTCTTCTGTGAAGAGCCTGGCTCCATTTGCTTGGTGACCTCCTTGTTGGTACAGGCAGGCTACTGCTAGGTCCCCCCAAAGGTTCTCTTCTCCAGGCTGAACAAGCCTTGGTCCCTCAGTTTCCCCCACAAGGCAAGTGCTCTAGGCCCTGAGCATCTGGGGCTCTCCACTGAACTTTCTCCAGTTTGTTAATGTCATTCTTGCATTGGTAGGTCAAAACTGGATGCCGTATTTGACATGTGGACTAAGGCATGTTGAGTAGAGGATAAACCCTTCCCTTGATGTCCTGGCTGTGCCCCTATGAATACCTCCCAGGGTGCTGTTGGCCATCCCTGCAGCCAGGGCACACAGCTGGGTCATGCTCAACTTGTGTCTGCAAAGGTCCCCAGCTTCCTTCCCCCGCAGCTGCTTCCAGCCAGCCAGGGACCAGCCTGTGTCCATGCACCAGACCTGCCTGTCCACGAGCAGCATTTCATGTTTGGCCTTGATGAACTTCAACTGGTTTCTGCTGGCCCATTCCTCCAACCTGTCTAGGTCCCTATGGATGGCAGCCCTGACCTTGAGTGTATCAACAATTTTCCCCCAATCTGGTGTCATTTACAAACTGGACAAAAGTGATGTCAGACCATAGATAAAGATGTTAAGCAGGACAGATTGCAGGAAAAGCCTCACAGTACTCCACTTGTTACTGGCTTGCAGATGAAGTATAACCCATTGTCAAGGTTTAATGCTGGGTTTATCACAACATTTAACTCCTACCCTCATGAGCCTAATGAATGCGTTTTTAAATAGATGGTTGTCCATCCATCCAAACTGGAACATCCTGGTTTCAATAGAAGAGTATTACCTAAGACTGTGTCAAAAGCCTTGCTGAAGTTAAAATAAATGGCATGCAGTGCTCTACCTTTGTCCAGAAACTGACATCGTGATCACAGGAAGCAGTCAGGTGGGTCAGGCATAATTTACCCTTAATAAATCTGTGCTTATTTGTCTTCCCAAGGGACCATCAAAGTGAGACCTGTTAGCATGTAGTTCTTCAGGTTGACCTTTTGGCCATTTTTTTATTTTAAAGATGCATATGATTTTTGCCTTTCTTTAGTCAATCTGCAGGGGTACAGTTCTAGATAGGCCTTGAGAGAGAGTCCTTGCTCTGACTTCCCTTCAAACACTTTGTTTGGATGAACAAAGTTCACTTGGAACAGAAAACAGCACGTTGCTTTGAGTTTTCCTTTTTAACACAGTGGTAAACTTTCATCAAGCAGCAAGGAAACTGAAATTTTACTGCTGTCAGCACAGGCAGCACAGATTTAATGATGCTCTTTATGTCTCTGCCCACATGCACTTAATGGGTAAAATTTTGGAGCACTGCTGTAGAACCAGGGAAAAGTAAGGGATATGAGGCTGGGTTGGGGAGCTGCTACTTTATATGGGGTACCAAAATTTCCCATTCTAAGCTACTGAATCAAGCTGAAAAGACTTGAGAAACTTTATTCTGTGACCCCTAGAGAAAAAAAAAAAAAAAAAAGAAAGGCTCTACGTTTTCCTTCTGTTTATTTGTATTTGGTCAGGGCATATGGCAGTGTTTCTTCACACTTGAATCATTCTAAAATGGCTCAACAGATTTTATTCAGACATCCAACATAATCACTTTTGGGATGAGGTCAAGTGTGGAAAATTGAAATCAAAAGGAATTTGAGTTATGAGCAATAGGAAAAGGGATAGAGAGGCAGGAGAGCAGCTGGATTTCTCACTATGCAATTCTAGCTACATCACAAAGAGCCTCACAGCTTCAACTGCTTTCCTATTCTAATTCCAGATGAATGAACACCACATATTTGTATAGGTAACATGGAAAGGAGTTTTCAAAGTTGCAAGGGGAAGTTGCCTGCAAACATGAAAATATCAGTGTTTAGCTTGTGTGTAACCAATCACTTAGAAGAAGGGAAGGGAAAAATGGAATCTTTTGAGGCAGTTGACTTGACACGCAGATGCAGAAAGTTTGCATGATTTATGAGCTGTAGTAAATGGTATCATCTAGCTAACTATTTACCAAGGTCTGCTGAGAAAGGAGAGTTGAGGATGTTGCATGGTATGGGTTAGCTCAACGACAGTCCATGGAGTGGTGACACAACTGATCCCATAATTAAGTGAAAATTTACCCTATCAAAAACTAGAATTTTGAGAAGAAATAAAGGAGAGGGAAAGCCACATTGTCTATGTGTGTTCCTGTGTAGGCTGAAGCATGGAACTTCACAAATATTCTGTACTTGTAGTGTGAAGAAAGAAGATGGAGTGAACACAGGTAAATATGCAGTGATGGCAAGGCAAGCACTAATGTGTCTCTATAAAAGCTGCTCCCCCCTTTTTCTGTGGTGGTCAGTCTCTCCATTCCTAGCAGGGAATACCTGATGATACGTAAATTATCTCTGATAACTAAAAGCAGCTGCCTTCCCCTTCTGTCTCAGTAAGTCTCAGACTCACTGTTACTTAAAAAAGATTCTTGGCAGCTGTCTGTATGAACTCAAAGGACAGCTTGGAAAGCTGAACTTGAGCATTTTTTGAAACAGTACTGGCAGGCAGCCTGAGACAGTAGCTCAGCTAAGTGTGATATGCTCAGTATTGTGTTTGGGTCCCAGAGACAGGCCAGAGTGGATTTTCCCATTGAACAAAATGGGAGTCTTACCACTTCCACGGAAGCCTTTGGGAAATTCATCCTTTCCACTAATAAAAACAAAAACCCTCAGAGCTTTTTATATACAGACACAAATGAAAATTGTATTATAAACAAAAGCACAAGAGCCTACTGACTTAATCCAGTAAGATTGCTGTAAAAATGTACCATGTGCTAGCACTCAGCTAAATCCAAAGAGCTGCTTTTAGCAACAGGGAGGCAGGAACTTCAGTTTACCCAAGTGCTGCTTCTGAGGAAATTAGTGAAAGCAGCACAAACAAAAAGGCATGAAAAAAGATGTAATTTCTGTCCAAGCTCAGTGAGGTATGACCTAGTGCAGCAGTTTAGTCTTGAAGGGTGCTCATTCAAAAACATAGATGGTTAATTTAGAATGTGATCCAGGGGAAGTTCAAGTTTCCTGTAGGCTAGACATACAAATATATCTCTGAAACATTGCAGTGACTTTTAATTACTGAAATTTTATATAAGCCTTTCTATACAAATACACATTAATGGAATGCATACCTACATAAACTAAACAAAATTCGAAGAATGTCCTCTCTTGCAACAAAATACTTTCAGGTTCAACTAAAATTGAGACATATTTTCATTTTGAAAAGATTTTGTATTAAAAAAAAAACAACAAACAAACAAACAAACAAAACAGAAGAAGAGGATGAAGAGAGAACTATTCAACTTCTTCCTGAGAAAACATATTTTCAAATGTGAGGACAGGGATCAATGTATAAAAATGTCACAACTTGTTTCTACATCTGTGCACTTTAGGCACTACTAAGGAAACAATATGCTAGATACAGAGAAAAAAAAAGTCATGTTTGTCATGTTGAGCTCAGGATGTTTCTAAAAAATTGTTTATTCCCTTTTCATAGTGTCATTTCCAACATCAGTTACAATTGCAACTTCTGAGAATGTGTTAGTGATAGGGAAATCAGAGGGAATGGTAAGTCCTACCTGACCTGCTCTGGTCCAAGGCAACTCAATACTTAAGTGCCTGTCAGTTTGGAATTGCCATGGCCAAGGAAAATCTTGAATGCAAAAAAAGCCCTGGTCCATATATGCAACACAGTCAGAGAAGCTGTGTGGTGCTCTGCTCCATCATTCCATAACACTTGAAGAGATTCTCAGCTTATCAGTTGTAGTGATTGTGCTAGCAATTAGTGCTGCTTTTTGTACATATTCTGTCTTGTCTAGGCTGTTTCCTACTATACGTCATTATTCTGAAATTGAATTACATAAGGCTTGTAGTTAAGGTCATTGTATTTTCTTGAGAAAATAAATCCACCCTGTGCTTGATGAGAACTCCACATGCAG
Source organism: Aegotheles bennettii (assembly GCA_013398125.1). Taxonomy (NCBI): domain Eukaryota; kingdom Metazoa; phylum Chordata; class Aves; order Caprimulgiformes; family Aegothelidae; genus Aegotheles; species Aegotheles bennettii. The sequence goes on along the minus strand of VZRW01004668.1, from coordinate 190,406 downwards.
TTACATTATTTTGGTTATAGTGGCATCTAAATACAAGTTTCTTGCACACCACAAGTAAAACTCCATTCTGTCCTAGACTGAGAAGGGAAAATACAGAAAAGGAGCCAAAGTTTAGAAGACTACCAAAGTTTAGAAGGACATAAATATTATAATTTAGCTTCCTATATGCTGAATACAACAAAAGAGCAGCTTGACTCAAGACCCGCAATGTTTTCTGTCACTAGGCTTGTGATGGTTTTGAAGTAATTACATCTATCTCCCTGCAAGGAGCATGGCTAACTACTTTTTTGACCCTTTTGGATTAAGATTTCATGAATGCCAAGCTCCTTAGAGCTTGCTTTTTCCATTGGAAGGAATTTAGGGCTCTAAAGTTTCACCACACTTCTACAAATAGATCATACAGGATCTGCAGTAACTTGTTCAGTTTTCCATTTTTATTTCCATGTTTTCATATGAAATCATAACGTTTCAAGTCAATATTACTTCTCATCTGCTGTGAAGGGCAGTCCTTGAACATGTTTTATATACAAAAATCCAATACCACATTTCCAAGAACAAATATTTCTGAAGAAGCATGGGATTTTCCCAGAATTACCAGTGACTCACCAGGTCCACAACTTTGGCTGATGTGAATTAGCACAGCAGTGACAGATGAGATTATACCATCTACGTCAGCTGAAGATGTACCTCACCGTACAGTACAGTACAGTACAGAGAAATTTTATGATATTACTAATGGATCATATGGTCTGCTACTGATGTGCTTTTGTTATTCTTTCCTTTGTGAGTTGACCTGAAAAGTGGTAGCATCTGTGGGCCACAAACAGAAGACCAAAAGACTGAAGCAGTTCTCTGTTAGCTGTTTTGTAGATGACTGTGAGCCATACCAGAACACTTTTCAAGAAATGTCATTAAAATCATGAGGATTTCCAATCTGAAAAAAAAATGACATGTTCTGGACCAAGTCTTTTTCCAGAAGTTTAACAGTAAGTTGCAAAATAGGTTGGTTCTCAGGCATTTTGGAATGACAACTGTTCAAGATTTTTGTGGTGAAAGCATAACCTTTGAAACTGTTATTTCACAAACCAATGGCAAGCTCTGTCCTTCTTCACACAAACAAAAGATTTGATTGCATCTGCGAAAACTGCCCCCAAAGCATTTCCTTTGGCTGATGTGGAATGCTGCCTATGCATTAAATCAGACACAGAGAGACATTTTTTTTGGTCCTTACGAACTTCTGAAGCTTTGGGGGCTAACAGCTGCTTATCTTGTGAACAGAATTTCCTGTTAGTATCCTTTCAGACTATTTGTTCACTAGAAGCACAACAAATGTCAACAAAAAAAACACACTATGTTCCAATTTTTTAAAGACAATTGAGAAATCTCAGTTGTTTTACGCTTCCTAAATAGACTCTTGTTCTATTAATGAATGTACTGTTATGGCCTTGCTCAGATCTTGTTTAGTTCTGGTGACTGTTAAATGGAGTGAAATTAAAAGGATGTTGAGGGACTGACTATAAACACCATGTTCTTGTGACATACAATGCACTTCCAATAGCAGTACTAGCAATCATTTTAGAAATGGTTGAATATTTTTGATTGTAAAAAAAAGGCTTCTCTTGCTATGACAGTCAGATTCTGAGTAAATCTGTTGTTATGACTCCCTTCAGGTTAGCTATAAAGCAGGGATTTTGACAGACAAAATAAGATGTCTCCCATTGTCTGTATGCTGTGGAAAGCTGCACTGCCTCCAGAGCTATCTCCCTCAGTTAATTCCAGCTACAGTATTGGTGGAGGATCTGTGGACTAACCCACTCTAGGGAAGAAAGGAAGCAAATGTACTGTGACCAACATGCCTGATCCTACAAACTATGCACTGCAGCTTTCATTTGGCCAAGAGATAGAAGATGGAAACTGTTGCTTACTTCCTGGGTGTGGAAGATTGAGTGGGCAGGGCAATGATTTTCCAGGAGTCCCTCTCCAAGATAAGGTAGGGTAAGCCAAGGCATAGCAAGACTCTAGGACAGATAGACAATAATCATCTAACAACTTGTAGTGCTCCCAAAACTGGGAGCTAGAATTAGCTATCAGGTGCTGCTCTAGGAGCACAGGACCACTGCTCATCCTAGCAGGCAGCCTGGGATGTTTGAACTACTCGAGAGCTGGTTTTGGCTCCACTTGCATGAGTTTAAAATAGAAAACAAAAGGTCTCAGAGGGAACTTTTGAATCAGTAACTGATACTTTTGTAGGACCTAAGGACAAACCACCTTCAAAAATTCACTCAGATTGTAAATAGTTGAAATGACTAATTGCTCTCTAGTAAAAAATGGCCCTGGTGGAATTCTGTTTAATTTTTGGTTTTGTAAATGAGCAGAAGCATTAAGCTTCCTGATAATGCCATTTCTAGCAATGCCTGCTGCATAGAACTGTGCAGATCTACTCTCTCCAAGTGTACTTGTCACTGAGATTAAATCCAGGGGCTTAACAGTTTCTACCAAAGACAGACACACAAGCGCAGCAAACAGTGCTGCTCTGCTTATTCCCAGGGAGGTAACCTGAAAGCTAGGCCTGCTTTCTCAAAGGGGGACTCAAACACATGACAAATAATTTATTTTGCTTAAGACACTACTGGAGTGTGTTCACACGCTGCAGAAAGCCAAGAGTCTAAGAAGACCACCCACCCTGCAGGACTTAGAGCTACATTGCCTCAACTTCCTTTGACAACATTGGGTGGTATTTGTAGCACTCAAGTCTGTGGAGCTTAGTGATCCCACCCGAAAGGCAGGAACCAATTGGGAAGCTACGAGAATTATGCACTACAGAGCTTCACGTTGTTTGAAGGAAGCCATCCTCCTGCTGGCCTTGCAAATTAACAGTATCAAGAGAAACAGTTTTGTGCAAGAAAACAAGGAGCTCTGTGAACAATTGAAGTTACTGTAACAAAGTGGAAGCTTTTTTTCCAGATCATTGTAGCTGATGTTCAGTGTCTACCACACACGTTATGCTGCATGCGCAAACAGAAACTGCAAAGCATACATGTAGTAAAATCAGACCATTCAACTTCTGTGCAGTACATCTGGCCTCATTTTTGTGAGATGTTGACTTGCTATGTGCCATGGCCACAAAAAAGACGTTCTTAACATTGCCTTAATAACTTGCTTCCTGACTCCACTCTCTACATAAAGATGTGTCCTAAGTTTTTCCTAAACCCAAGGCATTCAGGTTGTTCATATGAGTACTTTCTGCTGTCTCTAAGGTGAAAGCTCGGATTGCAACTTTTCCCTAAAGTGAAGCAAAAATGGAGTCCTTCCTGAAAAGTAGGCCATTTCTTTAATGAATGCACACAAGCTTTTCATGTGAGATCTCTGACATTGTTGGATGAGAACGCCCAATAGGTTCAAAGTTGTGGAGGTGGTGGGGGAAAGAAGTTTAGACTTTGCATTTCTGCTTGCAAACACGGTATTTTCCCTACAAACCTTGATACATATAGAGCATCAACAGTGGCACTGTTTGAGATTGTTTGGTACGCTAGAGTCCAGAAAACTATTTTTCTTGTCACAGTATGAATTCTTGAGCTTGTCAGCAAATAGCAAATGCAGAAAACATACATTCTCCACAGTTGTCCTTCACTCTAAGACTGAGACATAAATCCAAAGTAATCTAAAATGAATTGTCATTGACAACAGTGATTCATAACTTTTCAGGGGATATCTGCTTATTCACACGTGTATTTGTACCTTTTCCATAAGGGTGCTGCATTCCTATTTGTGGTGGTAAGGAAACCAGACCCTGTTCAAAATTATGGCATCACAAATTCAAGAGGGATACACAAGCCACATATAGTATGAATTACAGTTTATTACATGGAATATAAGTATAATTTTCCTTGCTAGTAGCTGAAACATACTTTAAATTAGCTGCTTTATTATTAAGCATATAACAAAATCCACGAGTGCTAACCTGAAGGTGTCTCTGAATTCCCACTCACAAGCTGTACAGTCCAAACCTAATATGTTTTCCATGTGAAGGGGGATAAGTCAGCCTTTCCTAAGGATGCTTTGCCCTTATTGAGTGCATAGCAGTGTCTTGGGTTATGAAGAATTGATTCATTGTGTTCATTAGCATTTCAAAAGCATTTAGCTTGGCTGGAGCTCTATAAAAGATTGCTGTGAACTGTATTGCTGTATGTATATAGGCACTACTGAATACAATAGAAAATAGGATATATTTACATTTTTATGAGAGTTTCCTGAGTTAAAGGAATGTGCTTAAGTCTTTGAAGTTGAGAGCAAGTTCTCTTTCTGCTCTTCCTCAGTCCCAATGGTCTTGTGTGCAACACAACTGCAGTATCATAGTGCAGGTGAAGTCATTGCTGTTCTAACCATTCCTGTGCTTTCCACGGGTACAAATGCATCTGTGGGTAGGAAACTGGATCTGAGTGCTGGGGCTTGTCTGATGGCTCATCCTGGCACATTTCACACCTTGTCTGTGCTCATGAGCCATGTCACAGGGAATAGCTGTGTTGCCCCTGTTCAGATCACAACTTCATCTGCCCCTGTTTGCAGAAGGGTAAGGAGGACCAGTGCTAGGATTCTTTTCCCTCCAAAATATGAAGCAACAATTAACACAGCATGTTTTGCCGTTTTGTGTAAGTGAACAGTAAGCTAGCTATAAACAGACATCAAGGTTGGACAACTTGAATGCAGATCCTGTATTCCCTTCTTGTATAACATAAACCCCTGGTGAACAGAGACTGAAGCCCATGGTCAGGCATGAATAAAGGCTGTTTAGGAAACACCAGCAGGGAGGAAGAGGAGGGGTCTCATGAAGAGTCTGACTGCCCAGTGCTCCAGTGTAAAGCTGAAGGACATGCTTGTTAAGCACGTCTCTGGCTCAAGAACAGAGGAGGAGAGTACCCTGATGGTGAGTCTGTAAGAACTATCTGACTAAGAGGACATAGCAGATGAAGCTTTCTAAAATTACTAGTGAAGGTCTCCTGTTTCTGGGCTCTCATCCTCAGGCCGTTTTCAACTCTCTAGACACTGACAACATGGCAATATGTAAGCATTACGGGAAAACCCTAGACTGTGTTGGTGCTAATTTCCTAACACAGGAATGTTAGATGCTCAACCATAGGTAATGCTTTACCAGACCTACTCTACTGCTCACAAACTATGAAGAGCTAGTGGAAAGTGCAGTCACGGTTGGCAGCTCGGGTTGCAGTAACCACAGGATGATTGAGCTCAGGATCTAAAGGAAGGCTGGGAAGGAAAGCGGCATGGTTAGGACTCTGGATTTCAGAACAGGTGACTTCGGCTTATTTTTAGGGAATTGCTAGGCAAAGTGCCCTGGGAAGCAGCCATGAAGGGGAAAGGTGCCCAGAAAAACTGGTTGATTTTTAAAGAAAACTTTTTGAGAGCTCAGGAACAAACCATCCTGTTGTATAGGAAGATTGGGAATTCTGACAGAAGGCCTGCTTGGCTAAGCCAGGAGCTTCTCAATGAACTAAAACACACAAAAAAGAAGAGTACAAGAAGCAAAAACAAAGGGAGGCAATGAAAGGAGAGTATATTGGTCAGCAAAGCTTAAGGACAAATGCTGCAGGGATAAAATCAGAGTAGTGAAAACAGGTGGGTCTGGATCTAAAACTGGCCAGAGACACATAGGGCACTAAGAGATTATACAGGTATATGAGGAAATCATCTGCTCTCGGTGCAGTTCTGGCATCAGTAATCCTCCCTAATGCATAATTTCAGTCCTTCTAACTGTATTGGGACAAGCAGCAGGAGGTATCTGAGCCAACTGTGCCATCATTAGTTACCTATACAACAGAGGGGAACAGCCCTCACAAAATCCAGCCCTGTTGCCTCCTAGGCTCTTCTACATCCACTGTAGGGGCATTGCTCATCCTCATGCTTTTTATGATCCTTACACTTTACAGGAGTCTCACCAGCATCATGATCTTACTAATCTATTTGACTTGGTGAGGACTGACAACACAGGGGTGTATATGAGCAGGAAAAAATTCTGCTGTTATCGTGAAGACTTAGGGAAGAACAATGCAACAGGACTGTCGGAGTGGGAAGAGCGGTCCCGAGTAATGAGTTATCCCAATGTGGGTATGGTCATTCTCCTTTATTATGTGCCAGAGCACTGCTTTTATACAGTTACTAGCTGTGCATATAATTATAAGGTATACATATGATTGGCTAAAGCATGTAATAACAATCCAGGTGCCATATACAGATTGGTACAGGCAGAATAACAAACATACTGATTGGTGTAGGCATAATAACAAACTACTGATTGGCATAGGCATAATAACAATCCAGGTGCCACATACTGATTGGTACAGGCATAATAACAAGCATACTGATTGGTGTAGGCATAATAACAAACTACTGATTGGTACAAGCATAATAACAAACTACTGATTGGCTTAAGCAAAATTAACAAACAAAATCTTAGTACGGCCTCCAGGGCATGTCTTGACTTGTTGCACTCTTCACAGTTCTGTTTATCTTACTCAGCTCCTTGGATTCTGTTTATCACGTAGTCAAGGACAGTTACGATTCCTGGAGACGGCTGCAGCTTCTATTTTTTGTTACAGGCCTCAGAGTCTCGGTTGCTCATATACAAATCATGACCACGTCCTTCTAACCATTCTTCCACACAGGACAGACCGTGCAGATAAAATCACATGAAAGACTAAAAAGCAAGGTGACTGTAGTGATTTTTAGTTTTGATTATGACCTGATTTTACATAAATTATGAATCCTGCAGATCCCTGACATTGCCTTCGCATTGGTGAAAGACGGTATAAACTCCCACCCTTGCTATCCTGAGTACTACAGCCTCTCTGGCAAGAAGCCAAAGTGCTGGTTTGTAAGGGAAGGAAGGGGAGAGGATGGGCAGGGAGAGTACCAAGAAGGTCTGAAGCATCTCTTAAACTCTGAACAATTCATCACTCAGCTAACTGGCAACTGTTTTGTACTATGTCATTGCCCAGTTTACTTTCTCAGTTTCAAGAAATAGCTGTTTGAAAGCTCTCCTGCTAACGCAGTGGCTACCACATTTGGAACAAAAACTCTTTAATGATTTGGCTTGTAATCTTTGCTTATTAACAGCTCAGCCTCAGGCTTACGGAGCTCATGGAATTCAGGATACTAACCCATGATTTACCTCCAGGTGTGGTATTAGCCTTGTTTTCCTGAGTGATGAATTAAAACACACAGGTGTGCTTGAGACTACAGAGCAGACGGGACTAGTACAAGACGGTATCTATGAACTTCATTGATCAGAAGAAAAACCATGTGCCTCTTCACAGAAGTCCTATCAGACAATACCTTCAGGAAGTCTAGGCTGTAAGGTCACAGCGTGGCCTGCTGGTCAGCTCTTCTGGAAGGTTGCTAGTGACTTCAACTATCTTGGAAACTATGATGTTCCAGAAACACTTGGAAACTACTCCTTATAGAAAGTTACAACTTCCCAAACAGGCTGCTTGTCCTGTCACCTTTGCGTCAGACCTACCAGCAGTGGGGTCTCCTTCAGTATTTTTGATGAGAAAAGATGATGCCCTGCTTGTCCCATTGGAAAGGTCTTTTAAAATTACTAAATACAAACTGGAGGTGCTGTTTGCATGGTCAGATGTTGTTACTGCAACCAACTGATTTTCACAGAAGGACAGACTGGTGGTGTGGTGACAATAGCAGCCTGTGCCTGTCACCAAGGCTGTTACCTGTCTCTAAACAAATAGTAGCTGCTGGGCAAGCAAAGGTGGCATCTGCCTCCATTACATTAAGTCATTTGGTTACACTGGTCAATGAACTGTAGCTGATAAAGCAGGAGATGTCTGATAATTCTGTGCTGGAGCACAATTATCAGCTTCTGGATCTCCACAGATCCCACTGGCCTTTTTCTTTCTGAAGCTGTTCAGTAAGGCTTGAACCATTTTGTGTGTGTTAAAGTGTTTGATTAATGCACTGCAACAACCTTGATACTACCATATGTCAGGACTCCCCATATGGTCTTTCATTTGTAGTATGTCCAAAATTCCCCCAATAAAGGCAAAAGGTATAGCCCAGCCACAGATCCTCTGTCATTCAGCTACAAACAGCTGGTAGTGCATATTACAAGGCTTATTTAAAGCTCAAGTACTTTCACCCACCCACTCTGATAACTCAACTTGGCATGTAAAAACATGAAAAATAAAAATATCAAAGTAGTGTAGTGTTTCAAAAAAGCATTCAGGAAGCAGACAGCATGTCTTGCTCCAGCATGGAGAATCCTGTGGCTGAATGTGTGGTGCATGCTTTGAGACTGTACACATCTCTGGTATGGAAAGGACAGGTCATCTAGGTGTGGTCACATAACTTATGGCGTAGCTGCTCACACTTGCATTCGCTAGTCTGAGTGCTGGGTCCTTTCTGTTTATGACCTAATGCTAACATTTCAATTTCAGATAAATCTTCGCAATTGACTCTTGATTGGAAGCAGAGGAGTGTTTTCATACATGGGAATGATCTCGACAACTGGCTGTATTGACATGTCTGGTGGTTAGCTGAGGAACAGTGGTTTTGAAGCATGAGTATTATCTGAGTCTCATTTTCTGGGAGACCCACTTCCAATCTCAACACTTACAAATATTTTCAGCTTTAGCCACCTCAAATATAGTTATTTAGTTAGACCCTCAACAAGCCATTTGCAGCTTGTGCTTGGCACAAATAGTGCAGTGAAACAGAAGAGGCAGAGAGCTTCAAAACTAGTGTTTCCAAGTTGAAGGGGACTAAGAAATGTGGTTGTATAGAACTAAAGCTGCTCTAATTTATGCAGGTTTAAACTCTTTTTCATGACTACTTCAATCACCAGAGATCTTCAGAACACTTAATTTGAGTTAGTTCCTGACCTAGAAATCCACTTCATTAGGAGAGGGTGGAAAAGGAAGGGTGAGGTATATAAATGAGTGATACAACTTAGAGCAGTGGGAAGATGACCAAATGATCCTACAAATTTTTCCTCTGCAATGAAACCCCAAGCTTTCCAGCAGTCAGCTTCCAGGACAGGAGTGGCAGCAACAGTGTTTAGCTGTCAGGAATATTTGCCCCTGATAGACAAATTAGAGGTGGGTGTCCATCTTGTCCTTTCTCTGCTCTGAATCTGTGGTAACACTGGCACTATTAGGAGAGTTTTAATTATAAGACTGAGTTTGCAGAAGTACAGATGCAAGTGCTCCTGAAGTGGTCTCACGTGACCCAGTTTGGATCTGAAAGTGATGCAGTAGTACTGATGTCAAGTGCCTTCACCAAGGAACAATGTGTCAGGTGAAACCTGATGGCTTAAGCTGAAGTTCTCTCCAGGAACTGCATTTTGTGCTGTCTTTACACAACTAACTGGGCTGCCAGGAGGCGCATGTCACAAAGTGGATATTGGGGAGCAGCAAGTGCAGGGCTGTTCTGCAAAGGAGGAGGAGCCAGGAGCTGAGGGGGGCAAGATGAGGAGATAAACCAGATCTAGGGTCCATCCAAGAGTCCCAGTCAGAAGCAGCAGAAGATGGAGTCAGAGACAGAGCTGGGAACAACCACAAGTGTGGCATCACTGTAGCAGGGACTAATGCCCCGGGCTGAGCTGGAACAGTGCCCTGGGCCATGGACAGGGGTGGGGGAAGGTCCCAGGGGAAGCTTGGAAGCGACAGTTAGGGCTAACAGTGCTCTCAGGGCCATGGCCCTGGAGTTCACAACCAGAAGTTCTCTCTCAAGGTAGAAATTCAGCCTGTGTTTCAAACAGAGCAATATTTTAGTCCAGTAAGTAAGGTACATAAGCAGCCTTCAGTGCAGAGATCAGAACATCAAGTAGTGGAGCAGAGAATCACATTTTCTTCTCTCAGGGTATTTGACACTCCTTTCTGTGTGCCTCACTTCTCCTACCTTGTAGGAGGTACATCATAGCTGTCACATTAGTTAGATCATCCAATCAGTCGTGCATTTGATCCTACATTACTGACATTCTTGTAGTTGAATGGGAACAGAAGAAAATACTGCACAAGAAGCCAATTCTGATAACTATCAAGATATTGATACAGTCACTCCAGCTGTTAACTGAAAGACATTTTTGTGGCCATAGAAGTCAAACAGTGAATGCCTTATTCAGCTGTTGATGTGGTGAAACTTGCAAGTGAAAACTGAGCAGACTCCGAAATCTAACCTATAGATGATTATGGAGAAGCCTCACATCAATACATCATAAAGGAACCTTATAGGAGTTGAGCACATGTGCTTCTTTTGTATATAAGCAACTCTAACTCCTTAGGGTAGGAGACAGAAATAACCCAGATAATTGTACTGTTAGAACAGCAACTATATCCAACTTTGGGAAAACTTGCATACAGACTTCTGTGGAGCAGGAAAGCCTTTTAAAATTAATGGCTACAGAAGTACCTCCTAGGAGACACGTACGTTTTGCATTATAGACTGAGCTGAAGCCAGGAACCTTGGGGTAAAGCAGGGTTCACAACTCACATATCCCTACCTGGTTATAGGCATGAAGTGTCACTTTTTATGGTATAAAAAGAAACACCCAGTGTAGTAAAACTAGGCCTAGCTATGCCTACCACCATACAACTTTGGGTTGTTAAGATTAAAATTGTTATCATAGGCTTGCATCTGTCTTCATGTTGGACTTAAATTTGGATTGAGGTGTTCCAGTAGTGGTTTATCACAGTTGTAATTTTAGGATTTTAACAAAGCTGTTTAATTTATGTGCTTTGCCTGAAAATCTATGGAAAAGCACCCTGTGTCTGCCTGTGCTATTGCAATGAATTTTTGAACTTTGTGTAGCTGGTATTTACATTTATGAGGAGAATGATATCCACTGCAAATAGAAAATTTTACATATGCCTTACACTGACATCTTTTATTTTTCCCAGAATAAAGGACTGTAAAACAGGTGAATCAACAGGGAATTGGACTCTAATTACATTTTAGACAATCATTATAAAACTTACTATATGTGAATAAGACTCTTATGAAATGTCAAAAAATTGCATGGCATAGTAAAAGAAAAAATATTATTACGAAAATGCTTATTGAATAAATGGGCTTAGGAAAATGTCTACATACGGGAAACTGGGTTTATTCTCTGCCTCAATGCAGGAAAAACTAGGATTCCATAATAAACTGAACAAAATGCTCCCTCTTGTGGTATAAACTTAGAAATAGAGGAGAAGATGGAGGCTGGGGGCCCAGGCTGCTCTGGCAGATACAGCTGAAGTTGGCAGTTTTGGAAAGCCCTGAGCTGGTAGGACTCTAGTTTTGCTTTTGTTTTGTTGTGATAAGTGCAAGGAAGGTGGCGTTTCTTTTGCTAGGCTGATTCTGAAAGAGGAGCACAGGTGGGATTTTTAACTTGGAAATTTTATTTTATTTTTTCTTGCTTGCTGGTCATTTTTCTCTTCCTACAGAGAAAAATGAGAAGGCCCCTACTTCCCCAGAGTGGATGCTCCTTAGTGATGCTAGCTTTTCCTGAGGAAAAAGACCAAAGAGTGATCAGACACAGAAATGGACATCCTGGGTGATAGGGATGGAGGGATGTTGGCACCGTGGGAGAAGAAGGGGGGAGACGGCCTTGTGAGTACTTTGGACTTGTGCTGTGATAATGCTGGGCTAAGAGCCATGGCTTGTGGCTCTGCTGTCAGACCTAACATAATCACAGAGCAAAGAGCAGAAGAACAAATTAAATATAAGAAATTTGAATACAAATTAAAGATAAGAAAGGGTATTTAGGATTGGATTTGTTCTCTAATGGGGAAGATGGAAATACAGCCACATGAGACCTGGAAGACAGACAGGGCTGAACAGAGTTGGACCTGAAAGGTTGAGTCTGGAGGCAAAGGCACTGAGGTGGAGTAACTGGCAAGAGGCAACAAGAAGAGCTGGCTAAGAGGAGGGAGCTAGCTTGGGTGTGTGCCACAGCAGAGTAACAGTGTGGATTTCAGAAAAGCAGTGAACTGTTACGTTACACAGAAAAGCCTAGACATACCAATGTTTCCAAATCAGACCTGGTTCTCCATCTTTTCACAGGTGTCTCTGTGCAGTGCTTTTTATTTTTCATACAAACCTTTCCCTTTAATTCCTTGCACATATGAGGAAAGGCAGGTTTACCTTAAACACCTTTATTTACGACGATGATGTTCAAAGGCTGCTTAGAATCTCCATTTGGATAAATGTATCACAGTTATTAAATAAGACATCTGGTACGTATGATATCTTGATGCAGCAAAGTAACTAAAGGGAGAATTTATTGAATTTTGAATTTGGGCGATTGTTCAGAGATGCTTAATTCAGCATGTAAGCATATTTAAAAGAATACTAGCTGGTAAACCATGGTTATCGTCTCAGCTCTCTAGCTGGTGAAAACACCAAAAGGATCAAAACCCCTCTCAAACTGGTAGGAGCAATGGCTATTTCCGTGCCAGTTTTGGTTGTACTGGCTTTCCTAAGCAAATGGCTCAGTTCACACTCAGGAATTTTATTTCCTTGATAATACTGGGAACCCTATGTAACCCTGTGTCTGTCCTCTAGTGTCCCTGTGTCTGTCCAGCTAGTGCTTGACTCCACAGAGGTGAACATTCACTGCATAAGACCACCTTCAAACGCAGGCTTAAATACTAGCCTTTTTCGTTCCTTCTATTATATAATTTCACACTGGTTCTGTAGTGGTTGTGAAATTTTACAGGACAATCTAGATAGTCTAAATGCCATGGCCCCGCAGGCACTGTCATCCCTGACTGCTGTCCAGCCTGACCTGGGGCTTCCCCCCGAGCCCTACCCATGGTCCAGGACCCTGTTTCAGCCCAACCAGGTTCTCAGTCTCCGACTGAGCTGTTCCGTGGGCGTGCTGTGCTCTGCTTCATTTCCTGGCTAGATTTGGGACCCATTTGCCTGTCACTTCTCTCCAGTCCTGCCTCCCAAATACATGCGGCTCAGAAATAAAACTGGGAAGGGGGGTTTTCCCCTTGACCTTGCAGCATGCCACCGACAGGCAGGCGCCGGTGTTACTGCTCCCTCTACAGGGATACTCCCTGGAAAACGAGCAGACGGACCCGTCTCGCCTGGGCTGCGCGGAGGCCGCCAGCCCCCGGGATCCCCGGAGGGCTCGGCCCGGCGCTCCCCGCGGAGGAGCCGCAGAGGCAGCGCGGGGGCGGGACGCGCCTCGGCTCCGCGGGGAGCAGCTTCCTCCCCCCCCACCTCCCCCGACAGCTGNAAGAAAAGAAAAGAAAAGAAAAGAAAAGAAAAGAAAAGAAAAGAAAAGAAAAGAAAAGAAAAGAAAAGAAAAGAAAAGAAAAGAAAAGAAAAGAAAAGAAAAGAAAAGAAAAGAAAAGAAAAGAAAAGAAAAGAAAAGAAAAGAAAAGAAAAGAAAAGAAAAGAAAAGAAAAGAAAAGAAAAGAAAAGAAAAGAAAAGAAAAGAAAAGAAAAGAAAAGAAAAGAAAAGAAAAGAAAAGAAAAGAAAAGAAAAGAAAAGAAAAGAAAAGAAAAGAAAAGAAAAGAAAAGAAAAGAAAAGAAAAGAAAAGAAAAGAAAAGAAAAGAAAAGAAAAGAAAAGAAAAGAAAAGAAAAGAAAAGAAAAGAAAAGAAAAGAAAAGAAAAGAAAAGAAAAGAAAAGAAAAGAAAAGAAAAGAAAAGAAAAGAAAAGAAAAGAAAAGAAAAGAAAAGAAAAGAAAAGAAAAGAAAAGAAAAGAAAAGAAAAGAAAAGAAAAGAAAAGAAAAGAAAAGAAAAGAAAAGAAAAGAAAAGAAAAGAAAAGAAAAGAAAAGAAAAGAAAAGAAAAGAAAAGAAAAGAAAAGAAAAGAAAAGAGAAAAAAGAAAAGAAAAGAAAAAAGAGAAAGGAAAGAAAAAGAAAAAGAAAAAAGGCTGAAGCTAAGTTTTGCACGGAAATCTGGGGAATTGTCCCTGCAGTCGCCCGGGGAACCCGCCGTGCTCGTGCTCGCTCCCTCCCTCCATGCCTGGGGCTTTTGTGTGACCGCGGACGGACAGTGGGGACTCCCGCCGCGCTGCCCGCTCGCCCCTGAGCCCCGCGTCTCCCCCGGCGGCTCGGCCCGACTCGCCTCCCCCCCCGGCACCGCCTGGAAGCGGTGCGTGAAACGCATAGACCTCAAACGTCTTTTATTGCTCGGTAGTCTTCCTACATGGCAATGTATGGGAAGGGGTCTTCTCGCATCGCACATCGCGCCGCACACCACGTCCCTGCAGCAAAACGTCTCCGCCGCCTCCCCTGCCCTCTCCACACGCCCTGAGCCCTTTCCGCTCCGTCTCCATGGAAAATGAAAAAGGGGATTATCCTTATCACGACCCAGCTACGCGTCTCTCACTCCCCGCTTGTCCCCAGGTGAATGGGGAGTAGCTTTCATTGTCCCTGCTGAAGGATGGTGCTGCTGGCCTTGAAGCCGTGGCGCAGCCCGATCGCTCCCCTCCGTGCCCCTGGTCCGCAGCGCCCCCGA